>VZTY01025040.1:0-15978 GCA_013400935.1 Turnix velox | reverse complement strand
GATTCTATGATTTTCTACATAAGCATGACCTAAGCAAGCAAAGCAGCAGCAGTCTGACAAAGATGTAACTGAGAAGGATGGCACAGAAAGCGATAAAGTCACGAGTGTCTCGGGATGGAGAACAATAACTTTTTGCCGTTTAAGCCAGTGCAAGAAGGAAGGGAAGGGAGGTCAGAGAAGACAGGACAAGGCTGTCGGGGTGCTCCATCCTCCCTGCAACAGCAAAGGCCCATTTCGGACACAAAGGAGCCAGCACGGGGTGTCCGGGACAACAGTGGCTGGAAAAGCATGGCAAGCANGGGTGTCCGGGACAACAGTGGCTGGAAAATCATGGAAAGGAAAGCAGCCCCCAGCCCAGCGCTGTGCGAAACAGCTCCGGACACGGCCGGGACAGCCCTCCGGGAATGCTCTTTGTGTGGCAGTCCCGCACAGACCCGACCGGCCACGGCTTCTCCCTCAACCTCACGGCACCGAACCGGGCAGGGCCTTCCCCTCACGGCACTGAACCGGGCCGGGCTTTCACCCCACCTCAATTCACCTCACGTGACTGAACCGGGCAGGGCCTTGACCNCGGCTCTGAACCGGGCAGGGCCTTCCCCTCACCTCAATTCACCTCACGGGACTGAACCGGGCTGGGCTTTCACCTCACCTCAATTCACCTCACGGGACTGAACCGGGCTGGGCTTTCACCTCACCTCACCCCACCCCACCTCACCTCACTTCACCTCACGGGACCGGACCGGACAGACCGCACCCCATTCCACCGGCACGGGAGGGCCTATCCGCCACCTCCGGGAGCCGGCCGGGGCTCACCCCACCTCAGGACACGGAGGAAGTGTCCTCCTCCCCCCGCCGGGCCCGCGCCTGGCGCACTGCCCTCGGGCAGGGCCGCTCTCCCCCGAGCGCCAAGCGGCACCAAGCCGGGCCGGGGGAAGGCAGAGGGGTGGTTCCGAGCTGTCCTTACCTGTCACTGCCCGGCGGAGGGGGCTCCGCCAGCCCCCCGCACATCCTCCCGCGGGGCGCTCCCGGCAGCGCCTGGCCCGGGCTGCGCAGACGCCGCGGCTCCGCCTCTCGGCCGGGCAGCGCCTTCCAAAATGGCGTCTCCCAGAGCGGCTTCCGCCGCCGCGGGGAGAACAGCCAATCCTGAGCCCGGATAAGGGTGAGGGGGCGGGACTAGCGCTGACGGACAGGCTGTCAGCCAATAGGAAGCCGGACAGGTGTGTCGTCATCTCCCCGCGTTGTGGCAGAGGGAGGCTGTGGCCCCGCCCGCTCTGTACCGGCGTCCCGGCGGCGGGCCCGGTGTTCCACTGACAGAGCGGACAGTCCAGCTCGCTGAGGGCTCTCTAGCGCAGCACTGAGGGAGCAAGATGGCTGCGGGAGAGCTGCGGCGGACTCCTCGGCACTTTGCGGTTGTCCGCGCCGGGATCCTTGGTGCCGACATCTCCGGGATGGGCGGACACGGTGAAGGCGATCACCTGGTGTCCCACCGGCTTCAGCGGCGCTACCCAACCTCAGAACCGGCATAGGAATGAAAGGGAAGGGAGCGCTGAGTGTGCAACGTGGTGCAGTCCCGGGGGCAGAGAGGAACTGAACGGCAGGAAGATGGTGGGAAGGGAGGAGATGAGGGGAGAGACAAGAGGAGAGACACGAGGACAGACACAAGGACAGACACGAGGAGAGACACGAGGACAGACACAAGGACAGACACAGCCCCTGCCTGCCCGTCTGCTCTCTCCTGGATCACAGGAATTTCATTTTACCTCCCACCCCTCAGCCAAGGGCCTGCTGCTGTTTCCCGTTGTGAGGGCAGTGGATGGGCAGCAGGGAGCAGCAGAGACTGGGGACACGGAGCTGCCGAGTGTCCCTTTGACTGACACAAACCCTGGGCAGCCCTGTCCTGGTGTCCCTGCAGCCACAGCTCTCAGGGAGAGGCAGGGAAAGTGCCTGGCTCGCTCCATCCCTGCAGGGCAGGAGCTGGGACTAAGATGCTCAGAAGGGGGCTGGAGAATCAGAGAATGGTTTGGGTTGGAAGGGACCATCAAGATCATTTAGTTCCAACCCCCTGCCATGGGCAGGGACACCTCCCACTAGATCAGGCTGCTCAGTGCCCCATCCATTCTGTAGCCCCCTTCAGGTATTGAGAAGCTGCTCTGAGGTCCCCCCTGAGCCTTCTCCTCTCCAGGCTGAACAACCCCAACTCCTTCAGCCTGTCCTCATGAGGGACTTGCTGTAGCCCTTTGCTCATCTTCGTGGCCCTCCTCTGGACCTGCTCCAACAGCTCAATGTCCTTCTGATGTTGAGGGCTCCACATCCCCTGTGTGGGCAAGCAGAAATCTGCTGGCTGTGTCAAACTGTGGTGTTGCTGGTTGTTTGGAGGCTGGCAGGGTGTGTGGAGCCCAGCCCAGGCTCAGCAAACACCCCAGCCATGGCAGACATCACCCTGGCACCCCACTGCATGGCTTTCTCCCCGCTGTACAACCAAAAGGCTGCGGGGTGGCACAGAGGGGCAGGGCTGTAGGAAACTGCAGAAGCCCTTTCCCCATGCCAGCAATGGGGACCCACTGGGGAGTGACCTGAACCACTGGGAAATGGCCACCAGTGGTGCTCAGCTGTGTTTTTGGGCCTGTCTCAGGGCTGAGGGTGTGTGGCCAGACTGAAACCACAGAAGGAATCAGAGAGAGAGAGAGAGAGAGGGGAAATAAAAATCAGGCTGAGGCAAGATAAGGGGAAGAGAGGGGAAGGCTGTGAGTGCAGAGGGAACTGCCTGCCCCAGTGGTGAGGAGGTGGTTTCTCTGCAGGGCAGTGACAGGGACCAGTCGATCCCATCAGGTGTACAGGAGGTTTCCATTGCTGCAGGAGGCTGTTGGGAGAAGACAGCATGGAGCCCTGGCTTGCCCACAGCTTTCTGCCCCTGCTGCTCCTGGCCTGGCTGCCTGCTGGTGAGTCTCCCCTTGCCTCTGCTCTGAACTCTTCCCTCTCTGCAGGAGCTTTGGGTTGGGACTGCTGCTGCTTTCCCCCCTGCTCTTGCAGCATTTAATCCCCTCTGCCAGCTCCTCTCTGTGGGCCTTGCAGAGGGGTCCCCTCCTGGGCTGTGGGTTCTGCCCATTTTGGGTGCCAGAGCTTTGAACCAGCATTGTCTTCACAGAGAAAACAGCTGGATGGGAAAAAAAACAGAGGTGTTTACAATCCTGACACCTGCAGAGGGGGGACATGGAGGACACGGATGTTCTGTAACACAAACCCAACCCTCCACCTTTCTTTTTCTCTGCAGGACTCCCTTGCCAGATGCCAGCCATGCTCAATATGTCAGTAGAGTTAGATCTTGTCTTGCAGTGCCCATCCCAGACAGGCTTGAATGGCACCACTGGGGAGGTGAAGTGTTTTAATGCCACCCAAAACAACAAAGAAAAGCAGCGCAAATGTGTGAAGAAGGAAAGCAATTCTTCCCAGCTCTCCCTTGTGAACAGAGCACCTGGAGGAACATCCATGTGTGAGATGGAGAACTCAAGGAACAGGACTGAGAACAGATATCCCAAGAACAATACGGATGGTAAGAGACACCTGCCCACCAACAGGCACAGAGAAAGGACTGAAGAAGGGAGAGGAGAAAGGGATAAGAGGGATGACCCTGCTCAGGTTTGGGAGGTTTGGGAACAATTCTGAAGTAGCCTGGAGTGAATATTAGGGGATGGGATGATGTCAGAGATGCTGGAGAGAGATCTGCTGCATCTTCTTTCCTTCCCTAGGGCTGACACAGCTAGTCCCCACGTCCCACCTCGTGCTCCATGAAATAAATGATGGAGCCTCAACCTGTTTCCTCAGTGGCATGTCCTGCTTGGGTGACAGAAGACCCTCCTATAAGAGGAGGTGTCTTCCCCCTGATGTTCCTCTGTTTTCAATCTCTTCTGAGCCACAGCAGTGCTTGTGTGCTGCACAGCATTGGGTGGCACTAACAAATGTGCAACACTTCAGTGTTGAGGGACATTTGGTGGAAAAGAGCATGAGCTGCAGGAGAAGAGGACAGTTACTTCACTGAGTGACATGTAGGAGTGGGATGTGATCCTTGCAAGGCATAGCTGTGACCCACATTTCATTTATCACTTCTGTCTCTGTTTCCTGTGGGGGCAGCTGGGCAGCCAGAAGAGTCAGAGCTCCTCACAAAGCTCATCATTTGGGTGGAGAATGTGCTGGTGAAGTGGTACACACCTGAAGGTTTGGAGGTGAAGAAGCAAACCAGCTGTGTGGCTGTGATACACAACTGTACCAGCCTCAGCAGTGCTGATGGGTGTGCTGCCAGAATCCGTGGCTGTAGAGTGCCCATCACTTTGAACTTGACAGATGCTGGGAATGACACACGAGGGACAGGTCCTGGTAAGTGGCAACAGCTCCATGGCCATGGGGGTTGGTGAGTGGGCAGAGAAGGATGCTGGGATAGATTGTCCCCCAGGCAGCAGTGTGGCTCTTTTGGCAGGTACAACCCACCATGGCACTGCTTGGCCAACAGGTCCTTGAAATACTGCAGCTGAGGTGACTGCAGCTGTGCTGGCAGGAGCTCAACAGGCTGGGGGGGGTCCAGATCCTTGCCCCAAAGCAGAGCAGGGTGTCCTCTGCCTCTGGGTATCCTCTCACTCTGTGTTTCTGTCTTCCAGGCTGTAACCCTGGGGGAGCTCAGAACAATGTCACCGGGGAGGACACCTTGCTGCAGGGATGTGGTGAAGGGATGTGGTGCAAGATGTTTTCCCGTGAGTAGGTGGGAGCTGCTGGCAAACTGGTGTTGGTGTGGTTGAGACTGCTGCTGGGAGGGCTGTCTGATGCTCCACTCACCCCCTGGCTCAGAGTTTGGATGAGTTTTTGGAGACTGATTCCTGCAGAATGTTGTCCTCACTGTGGTGGCTGTAGGCTTTGCTGGGGTCTGGAAGCCCAGGCTTGGAAAGGAATGGCCTCTCCCAAAAGAGGCAATGGCAGCAGGCATCCCTGCAAGGTGGGATGGTGGCTCACCAGTGCTTCTGTGATGTTTGTGTGTGCAGGACTCAAGTTTCCACTGTGTCTCCTCCTTGGCTTTGCAGCTGGGACAGTCCTTTACATGCCAATAATTGGCATTCTGCTGTGGCAGTGCAGAAAGAGCAGAAAAGGTAAGGCTGAACCTGCACCCAGTCTGTCTCCTGTGGCTCACCTGCTCCTCTGCACATCTCCATGTTCAATAGCACAGAATCCCACAATGTCAGGCATTGGCAGGGACCAGTCTCATCCCCCTGCCAGAGCAGGAACACCCAGATCAGGTCCCACAGGAAGGTGTCCAGGTGGGGTTTGAATGTCTCCAGAGAAGGAGACCCCACACCCTCTCTGGGCAGCCTGGGACACTCTTCTCTCACCCTCACCCTGACAGAGTTTTTTCCTCATATTCCTGTGTTCCTTTCCTATCATTGGATGTCATTGAGAAGAGCCTGGCTCCATCCTCCTGACACTCAGCTTTTACATGTTTATAAACATTGATGAAGTCACCTTGGTTCTTCTCCAAGCTGAAGAGCCCCAGCTCCCTCAGAAGGGAGATGCTGCAATCCCTTCATCATCTCTGTGTCTCTGTGCTGGACTGTCTCAGGCAGTTCCCTGTCCCTCTTCAAGTGAAGGTCCCAGAACTGGACACAATATTCCAGATGTGGTCTTGGCAGGGCAGAGCAGAGGAGAACCTCTCTCACCCTATTGCTTTTGCTCCCTTGTGTTCCTTGTCCAGGGTGGAGAGAAGATTTGTGCCCTCCTTTCCCTCTGGCCCCAGCTATGGCAGAAGCTGTGGTGTGAATGCAACAGACCTTGCACTTCACCACATTCCCACAATGTCCATCTCACAGCTCTTCCTTGCTCTCTCCAAGGGCTTTTAAATCCTGGCTAACCCCTCCTGCCCCTTGGACATCTTCAGAGACAGCCCCATCCTCTCCTGCAACAAAAACAGGACCTATGCAGATATTTCCTTCATTTTAAGTAATGATCTTTATCATATTTTCACAGCTATTAAAAGCTTTATTTCCTTTTCCAGGGAAAGTGCTAAGCATGCAAGCAGCAGAGGGGGGTGAGCTGAGCACGGTAAGCCACACACACCTGCATCTTCTCTGTTTCCTTCTCTGCAAAAAAAAATATAAATCCTACAGGCTGTTGAATACCCATTTAAAGGATTTCAGGGTAAAATCAGCTTTGCTTTCTGAAAAAAATGATCCTAAAGACTTGTTAATTCCTACTAAATAAGGACTTACAAGCTTCTTAACAGGTGACACCTCTGAGCAAGCTGGATAATGCTTGGGCTGTGCTAATAGTTGTGCCAGTGGGGAAAAAATCAGCAGGGAAGATGGGGAATGACAGAATCCCAGAATGTCAGGGACTGGAAGGGACCTGGAGGGATCATCTAGCCCAGGCCCCCTGCTGGAACAGGAACACCTAGCCCAGGTCCCACAGGAAGGTGTCCAGAAGGGAAAGCCAGGGCTCTGCTCATTGCTCTCTCCCTTGCAGGCAGCCCAGGGCACGGGAACTGAGGAGCTGACCTACGCTAACCTCAAGTTTGAAAAGAAGGAGAGAAAAGCCACTTCCTCTGATGTCATTTACACCAAGATCAAACCAGTGCAAGAGAAGAGGGATGGTGGTACTGGTGCTGCTGAGGGAGAAGCGGATGTTTGCTCTGAGGGAGAGGCCAAATGAAGGAGAAGAGAGGGTTGAACAGCTTGTTCTGTGCTTGTCAGGGTCATCCTCCCTGCAAACTGGGCATTAACTCATATGGCAGTGCAATCCTGGGGACTGAAGTCACCTCTTTGCCCCCAGATGGCTGCACCACTCTGCTTTAGGTTCCCCTGGAAGAAGCCATCTGCTGTGGAGAGGACAGGGCTCTTATTTTTCCCCTTGCCTTTCTGCAGCAAGTCCTGTAGGCTCCAGTCACTGGTGGGGTCTGCCAGCAACTTGGCTTGCATCTCAGTGATGTCACCTAGCACCACATGCTCCAGGAAGCCCTCAGTGTCCCTGTGGGTGGGTTGGGTGGCCATCAGAAGCTCTTGTTGACACTGGAGAAGTCCTGGGACAATTGTGTGGTGGCTGCTGTGACAGGGGTTGACTTGAGCAAGTTGTTCACTTGCTCAGAACACAAGGAGCAAGGCTGGAGTGGCACCATTTGCTTGGCAGAGGTGCAGTGTGTGTGCTGCCAGGCTTGCTGAGGCTCTGAGCAACCTCAGCTAGTGCAGGATGTCCCTGTCACTGCAGGAGGTTGGACTAGATGGTCTTTGAAGGTCCCCTCATTCTATGATCTGCTTCATACAGGTGCCCACAAGCATGTAGAGCTTTCCTGTGAGATGTTACAAAAGAAAATAAAAGGTGCTGTTTTCTCCCTCAGCATTTTCTACAACATGAGGTAGGAGTAAAAAGGTCTGTGTAAGTCTCTGCCTTTGCTCAACTGCCTGAGAAAGAGGAAGGGGAAAGTTCCTGCCATTGCTTCACCAGGAAAGAGTCAGTAAGTGGGGAGGTGGAGAAAGCTGGGAAGTTTCTAGTCCTGCTTTCACATCCTCCTCTATGCCCCAGGTTAGTGGGAAAACATCTGGGATAACTTTTTTAACAAGGAGCCAGGAAAGAAAAAGCCATGAAATTGCTTTAGAGCAGAGAAATGAGTGAGCAGGAGGTGAAGAAACATTTCCATGGCTGCTTAAGCTGAGATAATCTCTACAGATCTCAGTGGGTTTTGCAAGAGTTGTCAGGAAGGATGGGGACAGCATTTCTATCCATTTTAAAAAAAACCCTGCAGCAGTGTGGCCAGAGCTGAGCCTCCACATTTCAGTTCTCAGAAAGAGCTTAAGGAAGTACGTCAAGATAAAGTGATAATGAACACAGTGCCCTCCTCACCCCACACCCACACACACCACTGAGGTCCCCCTGTGCTCAGGGAAGATGTCAGTTCCCTCCTCACCCCACAACCACACACACCACTGAGGTCCCCCTGTGCTCAGGGAAGATGTCAGTTCCCTCCTCACCCCACAACCACACACACCACTGAGGTCCCCCCTGTCCCCCCCCTCTTGTGTTGAGCAAAGCTGCAGTGGTGCTGGAGCACCAAGAGAGGACTGGCCTCCACTGTGCTCCCTGCCTGGTGGAAGACTAGGAGAAAACTCTTCCACCCTCACAGGGAAGAACTTCCTTCTTCTCTCCAGCCTAAATCTCCCCTCTTCCAATTTGCATCCATTGCTCCAAGTCCTAACCCAGCCCTTCTGTAGCCCCCTTCTTTCAGCTATGGAAAGAGATGAAGAGAGGCCAGCACAGAGAAGAGAGAAAACAAAAGAGAATTAGGGAAAGAAGAACAGAAAGAAGAAAAGGAACTCCCCACAGAAGGAAGTGGAGTGGAGAGAGAGAGACCAGAGAAGTCAGAAGGGGAAGACACTGAGGGAGGAAAATGGCTTCAGCTCAGAACTTAGTAAGTTCTACAGGAAAAAGTGCAGTTAATTCATTGGGTGATCAATCATATTCTTGCTATTTCCTGGCTTTTTTCTTGATTAAAAAAACTATGCCAGATCTGATCTTCACTAACCTTGGGCAACTGATGCTCCTCATACAAGGTCCCTGAGGTCTCCATTGTCACCAATCTCTTGTACTTCCCTCTGGCTCCTAGGTAACAGCACAGAGGAATTCCTTCCCTTCTCTCCCTGCAGGCTGCCTTCACCTTACTCAAGCAGGAAGAATCCTCTTTCTAAAATCTAGACTAAATAAAAAAGTTAATCTTGGCAGCTTGGTTCTGTTCTTTCCTGGGCATCACCAATTCCAGAACAATTTATGGAGAACTCCAAGATGCAACCCAATGTTGAAACAGTTCAAGTCATCAGCTAGAGGCTAAGTAAAAGGAGAAATGCACTTGGAGCTCTGCTAATACCAGTCTTAAACACATTAATATTGGTCACTTTTATTTCAAGAAGAGAACAGGCAGCTCCCCCAGCAAGTTCAGTGTGGAACTCTGGTAGCATGAGAAGCAGTCACATCCTGCAGAACAAGCTCCAAACAAAGCAATCCCTGCCGAGAAACTGCCTTTGGTTTTCCTCCTCCCTCCCTGGGTGAGAAGCAAATCTGGCACAAAACACAAAGAGCCTCCTCATCCTGTGTCTGCACAGACCCCCCAGCAGCACTAATTACACAAATAAATAAAGAGCAGTCAGTATCTCGGGGAGCAGGAGCAGACAGTGGCCAGAAATCACCTAGAAATTTAATTATTGCTATGTTCTAACTTATTGGACACTGCAGGTAACTCAGCTGGTGACCACCAGGAGAGGTGACAGTTTCAGATTGCCCACGTGTTATCAGACAAGACAGACTTTGTTTCATCTGCTCCCTGTCTAACAGGCAGCAGTTTTCTCACTGGGACTGAATCTTTGTCATTTTGATGGAAAGAGCTAACCCAGCCCTTCATTGTGGGCTCCCAAAATACTGAGGAAGTCACCACACCTGCCAGGCTTCACCAAGGAGCCCACAGAGGCTGCTGAGTGTATGCCCTGCTCCTAACTAGCAACAGGAGCTGCTGAGCCACTGTCAAACAGTGAGGATCTGCAGCTTCAAATTTCACAGACAGCAGGAACCCGGTGTCACCTTGAAGGCTGAGCCAGAGCTGCTGATTCATCAGGGAAAATGAGGACAAACGGGAGCTGTACTGCACAAGCACATGAGGTCAATGTGACACTCGATTCTGCTTCCCCCTGCTGGTAGGACATAACGTGAGGGACCGTGTCCCTGTTCCAATCCAAGCCAGCTAAAACAAGGCAAAACATGAAGTCTGATAGAAAGAAGACCACTTGTCCCCAAAGATTACCAAGGAGCCCAAAGCTGATTACAAGCAATGAGCCCACAGCAGTGTCAGTGCCCACAACGTCCCTCCCCACAGAGAGTCCATGAGTTTGAGAAGATGAGGAGGAGTGCAGGAAGACCCTCAGAAAGATGGAAAAGCAGAGGAGCCCCTCACAGGA
The DNA here is from genome assembly GCA_013400935.1 of Turnix velox. Taxonomy (NCBI): domain Eukaryota; kingdom Metazoa; phylum Chordata; class Aves; order Charadriiformes; family Turnicidae; genus Turnix; species Turnix velox. The sequence goes on along the minus strand of VZTY01025040.1, from coordinate 6,010 downwards.
CATGTTTCTTAGGCATCATGGAGCTAGTTGTCCTTCAGGAGAATCTTCTCCCCAGGTTTGAAGGCTGGCATCCCCAGGTAAGGGCAGCTGGCACAGCGGAATGCATCCCCCAGGTAGCACTGGTGAGAGGAAAAAAAGCACCTTCTGTAACCAGGGGCAACTTTTACTTTTCCCTCCCTTTCATTTGTTTTTTCCAACTTAAAAGATAACCAACACAGAAAACACTTCCATTCTAACCCCTCTCAACCCATGTCTGGTTAGTGTTTAACAGAGCTTTGCAGGCCCAGGGTGACAGGGCATGGCTCCAAGCTGGGGCTGGGCAGCCCCTGGACCACTCAAGGTTCCCCTTGTGCTCCCATGAGTTGATCTTCCCTGAGCAGATGAGGTTCATTCCCATGTCTGACTCCTACAAGGACTGTACAGAGCATGAGGGCACAGAGCAACAGGCTGAAGCTCTGCAGAAGCTGCACAGAATGTTTGGAAGGAGTAAGTCAGCTTTAGGGAGCACCCACTCAAAAACCCAGTTCTCAGACACAAATAATCTACTGCAAGCTATAGCATAGAAACAAAAAAAAAAAACTAAAAAAAGACTATTTACATTTCCACAGGCAGATTTGGGCTGTGAGCTCTTCTTTTCCTGTTCCAGCTCTTCAGCCAGGCCACACGTGCTGTAGGAAAACAAAGAAGTCACCTGCATCTTCCTGCTTAAAAGTGGTGAGATTGCACTTGGATTTACATCCAAATTGTAAAGTCAGGAAGGGAGACCAGCCATGAAAATCATGCTCTGAAGAACAGCAAAGGGTCTACAATCTTTTTAAAATCTATCCAACTATAGGGGTTTAATGTTACAGCTAAAAGCATCACCAACGGCCTAATTCCAGCACTGACCAGTTCTTGCAGGCTTTCTTTTTGCCCATTTCTTTGCAGGATGGAGCTCTGAGGGAGGATGGATCTGGTTTTTTTAAATCCTCTGAGTCCAACAGCTCATCAGAGTCTAAAAGATCCTGAAAACACATCATGGAAAACGACATGAAGGAAATTGATTTGCCAGTAGGGAATGACATTGCTGTGTTATGTTCAAAGAAATGTAGAAACAAAAAAAAAAAACTTGACAGTGCTGCAGCTGGGCCCTCTCATCCCCATCCTCTCCACCCTCAGCACACCTCTGGCATCTCAAGACCTCACCTAAGAGATGAGATCTTTTGCCCCAGAGATGCTTTTCTACCTCTTAATTTCTAAAGCTTCCTGAGAGCTGTGACTGAAACTCTTCAGAGTAGGAAAGGCTAGAGAAGAAAGAACAGCAAAGCCTCACAAACAAGACCAGATACCATATCTTCGTCCTTCATGTCATTGGCAGAGAGTGTCCACAGCTTGGCAGTAGCTGGGTCCACAGAGGGTTTTCCTGTAATAAAATAAAAGAAGAAATAGTTGTTACTCCAGCCTTTACTTCATCTGCTCCCAGCAGAGTTCAAATTACTTTGGGAAGTTCTTCATAGGTTTTTACTGAAGGAATTCCAAACCCCAGAGGTGTCAGAAGCAACCACAGCAGACATTTAGCACACACCACTCCTCACCTGAAGGACCTGGCTTCTTGGCAAAGGAAAGTTTGAGCTGACTTGAGGACCCCACTTCAAAATCTGGCTTCTTGCCTTCTATCTGGACAATGAGAAGGTCATTGCCTTGGTAACCCAAACGCTCTTGGACCAGCTGGGCCTCCTCTGGGGTCAATGCTTCCTTTTGCAGCTGCAGGGCAAGATTTTAGGTGAAGCTGATGAAGAATCCCTTATTTCAGCACCCAGTCCAACACACCAGTGAGCACAGACAACCAGCACTTTAAATCCTAAAGAAAACTCTGCCTTTGCAGAAGCTAAAGTTTGTGGCAGACAGCATTTACAGTAAACCAAATCCCTAAACACCCTGTCACCCAGCAAGTCCCTAGAATATTCATCTGCTTCTTAGGAAAGAGTTTCTGGAAGCAATTAGTACGTACACACCTCCTTCACTTCCACCAACCCAGAGAGAGTCAGAGCTGTGGGCAGTTTGGCTGCTGTCTTGATTCTGCTGTTGTTTCCTGGAAAATAGAAATGCAGGAAGTAGGAGGGAAGCATGAGAATAGAGCTCATGGAGAAACCTGGGAGAGTAAAAGCTTTAAAAGGAAATATCTAAGCCAAACCTTACAAATGGAGCCCTTTGCAGGTGACACCAGGAACAAACCAGAGAGAGTGTAAGTAACAGCCTGAGGTCACAAAGCTGTTCCAGCTCTGCATCTGTTCTATATATGCCAAAATCTTCCTTAATCCAATTTATGCTCACCAAAACCAGGAAACAAAATACCCATCCCAAAACCCAAGCAGAAAAACACCCCACAATATTTTCATATATTAATATGAACAACTCATTAAGTTTTCAAAACACAGTCTCCTAAATGAAAACTACATTCAGAGGCATAAAATTCAACAGCCTTGTCTTCTTAGGCAAGAAACTACTACTATCCAGCACTTTCTAAAGGAGAGGGACTGCAGACATCTCTGACAGCTACCAGCTGAAACATGGGATTAAAACCTCACTACTCAGGTTAGTGTGTAAGTAGACTGAAAAATCTCTGAAAAAAGGTTTCATGTCCTTTCCATTTCAGCCTAATCCTCACAGGAATAGCTATGTTGCCATGAAAGCAGATTCTCTCACCTGATTCTGTTGCCACCAGCTCTCTCAACAGGACACGGCCTCCTGGCTTCAGTATTCGAGCTATTTCTGCCAGTACTTCTGGGCTGTGCTGAGCAGTACTGCCTGCTACCACACCAGACAGAACCACATCAAAACTGGACTCCCTGTGTGCAGCTGAAAAGAAACAGGAGGATGGTACAACTTTAGATATATACACATGAAGTTTTGCTTAATACATCTGTTCCACCTTCCTCTCCATCTCTCACACTTGTGTACAACACCAGTAACTGATTAACCTTCCTCTCCATGATGGTCAAAGGGCTGGAGCAACTGCCCTATGAGGACAGGCTGAAGGAGTTGGGGTTGTTCAGCCTGGAGAAGAGAAGGCTCAGAGGGGACCTCAGAGTAACTTCTCAGTACCTGAGGGGGTCCTACAGAAAGGCAGGGGAAGGAATTTTTAACATAATATCGGATGGGAGGACTAGAAACAATGGATGTAAATTGGAAGGGGATAGATTTAGACTTGACATAAGAAAGAAATTCTTTACAGTGAGGGTGGTGAGGCACTGGAACAGGTTGCCCAGAGAGGTTGTGGATGCCCCCTCTCTGGAGGTGTTCAAGACCAGGCTGGACAAGGCACTGAGCAGCCTGGTCTAGTGGGAGGTGTCCCTGCCCATGGCAGGGGGGTTGGAACTCGATGATCTTTAAGGTTCCTTCCAAGCCAAACTATTCAATGATTCTATGATTCCATCTCTCACACTTACATACAACACCAGTAACTGATTAAAGACACCAGTCATGAGAAGTATGACCAGGGTACAACACTTTCTTTGCCCAACTGCCAGTGGTAAGAGTTAGCAGCAGCTCCTATTCTTCTGAATGCTGACTTACAAAGCAGGGAAGATGTCAGCTCACACACAAAAGCACCCTTTCCTTCTAAATGAAATAGTAAAAAATTAAGCTTGTTCTTACACTGACACAGTTGGTCAACGTTTTCCACAGAGACACGATTGTCAGCTCCCACCAGAGTCTGAATTTTATCCACCAAATCCTTCAGGGCTTCAACTGGTGATGACTTGTCCCAGATGATGGCTACACGCTGGCCTGGTGCCACTCCATACTCCCCCATTGTGGCAGCAGCAAACCTGACAGTGACAGGGACACTCTCATTTCAGAGGGAGACAGAGAGGAAGGGTAAATATCAAGCACAGCGTGGACCCCTGTGGATTGTGACTCAATCACAGAGCATCCCCTTGTTTTAATAAATGTGGATTAATTTCTGTGGACAGCACAGAGTTCCCACAAGCTGAGCATGAACATGACATTAAAAAATAGCTACACTTAAAAGGCTTCATTCACTTTCTCTCCAGTTGAGAAACTAGTTTTGCAGGTAGACTCACATCATGCTTTGAAAAGAAAAGCCAGCAAAAAACCATCACAAATCAAATCAATGAAAAACTTACCTGCTTTCCTTAAAGATTTGAACAGATACAGAAGGTTTCTTAATTTCTAGACTAGTGGCAACTATCTGACATTTAACACTGCCTCGTTTCTCCTACTGGAGACATGACTTAGTGAAGTTTGCTTCCCTAGTACATGGGAAGAAAAAAAAAAGCTTTAAGCATTCCCAGAATTCCATGTTGAGGCTCTCTCAGCTCTTATCATTGGTGGCACTGGAGGAGGAGTGGAACAGCAAGTGCAGGGAAGTGCCAGTTCTGAGAAACATGTCTACACTGCTATTTTATGAAAGACTATTTCTGACACAGTCCAGCACAAACCTGCAGTACAAAAGTGTCACCACATCATCACTTGTACCCACAGGAGCACTTGCTACTGGTATAAATGACCTTGCCTCACTCACTCCACTCATTCAATGTGAATCTGTTTGCTTTCCAATTTTAGATGACCACTGAGAAGAGAGAGGATCAGTGTCTTCACTTATTGCCTAGATAATGCCTTACTGCCATCACGTTGTCATGAAAGCACAGCTTCCAAATTTAACTTGAGTTGCCTGCAGTCAGGCCTGGAGTGCATTTTGATCCTGATTCCCCTGCCATGAAACCCTCTCTCTTAAAAACTGCAAACATGTTCAGAATGGGGTAACCCTCTGCCTTTTTTGACTGCTCTGGTAGGGATTAGCACTACCACAGCCCAGGAAAGGAGAGGAAGGTCTTGGATATACACCACAGGTTATAGCATCTCACAGCCAGCATAAACAATACAAGCCAAGCAATTACAACCCTAGTAAATGAACATATTAATCTCCTTTTAAAAGTCTTATTTCTTCAGAAGAAGGCAAAAAAACTTGAAAAGATAGAGATGCAATGTTTAGCTCATGTGTGTGGAAAAAAATCCCAATAAAACCAAAGGAAAAAACCCCAATAAAACCAAAGGAAAAAATCCCAATAAAACCAAAGGAAAAAGCCCCAATAAAACCAAAGTCACATCTTCCTTTCTGAACAACAAGCTACAGCCTTTAAAGAAGAATTAGAGCCCAAAGATAATCAGCAGACACACCAGCCCCCATCAATTCCTTGAAAGGCAACTTAAAGAAAGTAGGAAGCTCCCTCAAAGTCACCTCAAAGACATGACCTTATGTCTGCCCTCAGTCAGAGTCAAAGCTCGTTCTTACACTGACACAAGCTGATACTGACACATCCTTCTTACAATGACACATCATGCAGAGTCATGTTCTTGATGGGGAGGTGGGGAAGGGGATATTTTTCTCCCCATGTTTCCCAGCAGAAGGTGGAATTTGCTCTCTCCTCTATGGAACTGAGGAGGGTGGGACGGGCTGGGCACGGGGAACGGGCCTTATCTTCATCTCACACGCACTTAACAGCTCTTGAGGTATAGAGATACCCAAAATAAGGCAAAGAATGAGCCTTAAACAATCCTGAAGGCTACATTAACAAATTACCCCAGCCAGCACGTCAAAACTTTGAATTAAAGCTTTCGGAGCGCTCTGTAGGGTGCGATGCAGAGCAGCAAGCCCTGCGCCGGGCCCACAGCAGGGCAGAGCTTTAGACCCGCGAGGAAAGGGCAGGATAAATCTCTTTAATCACCGAGCTGGGTGTGCGAGAACGAGGAAGAAAACACGAGAAGAAAACACAACCCCTTCCCGCCACAGATATGACACCAAGAAAGCCTTTTCAAGCGGAGAAATTAAGAGAAATAGAGGCTAAAACAGACACAAACCCCGCTCACCTCAGGCCGCTTCGGCTTCTCCTCCGCTCGCCGCGTCTGGCGCTGTCGCCGTCACTGTTGCGTCACCGCGCCCTGTCGCCGTCACTGCTGCGTCACCGCGCCCTGCCCGCTTCCAAGATGGCGGCGGCGGCGGCGGCAG
>VZTY01025039.1:276302-301010 GCA_013400935.1 Turnix velox | reverse complement strand
TTTCCCTCCAACAGATGTCAGGTTTCCTCTGGGTGAAGCTCTGAAATCAGGGAACAGGCAGAAATTTTCTAAATAGAAATGAGATCTTGAAGATTACTAAGTAGAGAAGACAGTCTGTAGACTGATTATTTGCTTTCCTTTTTACAGACTGCAAAGCTGCTGGAAGGGACAGTACAGGAGGCAGACTTTTCTGGTTTTGTTTTGGCTGAAGCTGAATAAAAAGCCTCTGTGATCAAATCTGAAATTCTGAAGAGACAATGTTCTCTGTTGAACATGTACCTCCTGCTGAGTTTATGCCTAGCTGAGTGGCCCTGACTCAGACAAGAAGGACTTTAAGACCTCCCAATCCACATGAAAAAGTCCCAGGTACCTGCTAAGGCAAGAAAATCCAAACATCCTCCACTGGCAGCTTACCAAAAGCCAGAGGGCTACATCTAATAGCAAAACAGAAAGAATAATTCACCTTTCCTTTTCCACTAAGAGAGCCTGTGCTCTGAAAAGAATGATGTTGCAATGCTGGAAAGAGGATGGTGAGTCATCAGGGAGAAGCTTGCTGCATTGTATGGCTCCCCAGGAGGTCTGTGTTAGGGATTTAATGTAAGGTGGCACAACTTTTCAGCTGACAAGACTTGCATAAAGAAGGAAATAGAACATGAGGAGAGTGAAGCTGCTGTCCTGCTAGGAAGTTTGCCCAGTGGAAGTCCAGGGAAAAAAATTATCATTCATTTCTTAAAGAACATTCATAAATACGATCAACAAATCATTGGGCGGTGCTGTTCAGAAACTCCTCAGAGAAGTCATTGCTTTGACTCATCCCCAAAGTTTTCAAAGGTTTTATAACGTGATAAGGAAATTAATCCAAGCACTTTTGTTAAACTACTCTAAAACTTAAATCTCACCATTTATCCCAGCTTTACCTGACTATTACTCTTCAATTGAATACTGGTCAATCAAATTCTATTGTTGAAGTGGGTATCTTCTTTGGATAGCTCCAATCTTGTCTGGAAGCCACCAGCAAAGGCAAACAAAATACTAAGATGTGTAAACAAATTATCTGGATATGTTTTACTACAAACCAGAAGGCACAGATACCTGGAGGGGATACAATATAGCTTTTGTCCATGGAAATTTTACAGGAATGTAAAAAAATAAAGCAGAATATTTAAAATAAAGTTCATTTCAAGGACAAGAAATGCCCCAAATAATGCAACAAAGTATTTCTAATGCATCTTTTACAGTTTTCCCTTGAGTTCAAATGAAGAGTTGGGATATTTATTGTTCAGGTTATTGCATGCACCAGAGGTACTGCAGACCTCTTGCTGGGAGAGATCACAGCTCTTCCTCTGCCTTCAAATTAAAGAGCTAAAACAGGTTAAACAAAAAAATCTTGATAAAACATTGGTCATTTGTATTTTAGTCTAAATTAAATTATTAAGATTAAGTAAAAACTCAAGTCAAAAATCAAGTGCCTAACACTAAAGAAAAACAACAAAACTGAATGAAAAGTGAAGGCATACATATTTCAAAATGAAATAAAATTTTAGACTATGTCTTGATTTGATGGTTTGGCTCCAGTCAGCAAAGGAAAAATTCCCACTACTCATGGTAAAGTAAATCAGGAAAGCAAAAACAGAAATTTGAAAGAGCAAATTAAAAAGAGCAATATGTAACTAAGAAATGAATATATGAAAATGCAGGAGTAATAGTCAGAACCAGGAGAAAATCCCTAATGTGGTAGGGTAAGCATCAAGTGAAGTACTTTGGAAATAACATTAAAACTGTAGTAATGGTGTCACACAATGAGCAAGAATTGTTCACAAAAAGGCAGAACAGTTTACATTTGTTTTGTGTGTATCTGTGTTTAAAAAACAGCAGGGTGCAGGAAAAAATATAAAGACTTGCCCAGCTCGTGGGTCATTGGAGATGCTGTGTTTAGCATCAGTTTCCTAAAATTATGAGAACTTGCACTCAATATTCTGAAAGCCCACCAAAAATATATACTAATATTAGCTTTAAAAGCACACTGCAAAACCAGGGACAAGCTGACAGCTAATGTGCTATTTATTATTCATAACAGCAGGAAAGTGACCTAAATACTTACTGTCTGATTAGTCCAGTTGAGTAGGAGGTGAGTTAACATGGAATGCAGGCGATAAAAAGATGAAAGGATGGGAATATAATTATTGCTTGTTAACACTGTGTTACAGAAAATAGATCTTGTCAAATGAAACTGCTTTTGCCAATCAGACTGCTGATTTGGTTGAGGTATAGCACAGTGGAAACATGCTTGGAGTGACCATAAGCTAGTCAACTTGGTCCTGAACAACATCCTGTTTAAAAATAACACTATGCAATATTCTCAATGTGCCAAATAAGCAGCTTAAGAAAGCTGTCTGATTGACATCAAAGTAGTTGTCACTGAGAAATAGACATGGAATGGGGATGTTTTTAGTTGACTGCAAGTTTTGTGGTATTCCAATGATAATCATAATATTAGTAAAAGGACATTCTTATAGAGATTGATGCAGCAGTAATAATGTTGCACTACAACTCAGTAATGCTTTACTCTACTTGCCAAAGTGCAAACCTCTGTGTCACCTTGCATGAGAGACCACAAGCATAAGGAGCCTCGGAATTAAGATTAGGTGGGTATCGGTCAGAGGGCTCCTTTCTGCTGCTCTTCCAGTTTGCTCTGACACAGGGATGTCACCCCACCAACTGCTCCCCACAGCAACTGGGAGATGTTTCAAGACACATCATGCTGTTGCAAGGACTCGAATTCTTACAACAAGAGGAATTATTGTAAGTAAGCTTGTTTTTCAGACTGTCACATGTGGGGAAAATACCCAAAGGTCCTCTATCCCTCTCCAGATCAGTCTGAGGAATTCTGTATATCTATATAACTATACTTCTATTAAGTTACATCCTAAAATGGGTTATTTGAACTTTTATTTGTGGAAGAAAAAAGTGATTACAGGAGAAAGAAAACCAGCCCCATATCTTGTTCCATAGATGTCAAATGTACTTTTCCAGACTTTGTTAAGAGGCACCTTTTCTGTTTGGCTGCCTTATGCTGATAGGTCAGACTACATCCTCTCCCACAGTCCGTGTCTCCTCACTGTAAAGAAATGGTTTAGAATTATGAATGTAAGTTTTAATGCATATCTTGGCTAACTGTTTTTAAAACCAGCATTGGTAATTGCAATGTCTATTAAAAATTAAATGGCTTAGATGAGCTAATGAGAAGATTTGTTTTATCAAGCATGTTTTAGAGAAAGGAGTAATCCCTACTGTTTTCCTATTGCTTGTTGAAAACAGGCCTGTGCATGGATCTCTTTTTACCTCACTAGTTATTTACAAACCAAAATGTAATTTCAATAGGTGAACTCTTAGATTTCTTTATTTTCTTCAGGTTAATCTTCCTGTCTCAGTCTGAATCTAGATTAATTTTATTTTACAATACAAAGTATTTATCCATTTGTTCTACCTTCTGTTCTGCGTCACTCAGACTAATGGGTATTATGGCAGGACTGGACAGCTGCATCTGAAAATATGGCCTCAGGAGCCTGTCTGTTTCTTTTAAATGAAATAAAGGCAGCAAGGGATAAAACTGAAAATGGAGTCAAAGTAAATCACTGCCCTCATCATAGGAAATGTCTGCCAGAACTCTTATTCAGCAGCTAATTGCTTTCCTTTATATACAATGCCGTAGAAGTCCAACAACCTTTAAAAATGCATTTCTGCTAATACTCCTATTATTAAATCATAGATCTTTTAAATCTATTTTTAAAAATCAAATAACATAGTACATTTCAATCAAATATTCATATCAACTACAACAAATAAATGTCAAGTATTACAGATTTTATATAATCTGACTCCTCTCTGGGAAGAAACTTGGAAATAAAAATTGACTTAACTGTCTTTCAACAAGAGAGAGCAGTACCAGCTTCTTTTAACACTTGCACTAATATACGCTATGGTGCACTAAACCATACTGTTGCTGATAAGGAAACACCCTCCTCTCTCTCATTCTACTGTTGTTCTCATTCTGTTTCTTTCACAATTGCTTGGTACTAATAGTGCTTGCAATAATTTTTAAGGTACTGGAGAGAAGAAAAAAGGGGCTGGTGAAGAGAAACACATCAGCTTGTTGCTTTTAAATTAAACTTGCTATGTACTCAGATTTCAAATGTTCACAGTAGTCCAGATGAGTCTAAAGAGATGATGGAGGAGAAAATAATGCAGTTGGTGCTTGAAATTAAGGTTCTTTTTCTGAAAAAAATACTAAGCAAACACACAGCATTACAGTTAGACTACAGTGAACAAGTCTTTAAACTCTTATGAGGTGTTAAGACACAGACTCTTGCCAATGAAGACAAAACTCAGAATGTTCAAGAGACTGTTTGCAAAGAACAAGTCCATACATGTGCATATCCGATCTATATGTTACAGGCAAGATGCTCCAGGGATGAATACTGGGTCCCAAACTGTCCAACATCTTCATAAATAAAGTGGATGATGAGATCAGCGTGTCAGAACAGAGAGCCATCCTACAGAGACATCTGGACAGGCTGGAAGAGTTTGCTAACAAGAACAGTCAGAAGTTTGTAACAAAAATAAATGCAAAGTCCTGTACTTGGGCTGACATAGCCAGAAAGCCCAGTACAGGCCAGGATCCTTGTGGCTGGGGATCAGCCTTGAAGAAGACGACCTGGGGGTCTTGGGAGGTAAGCTGAACATGAGTCAGTGTGCTGCTGCAGCAACACGAATTGAATCCTGGGCTGCATCCACATGGGCATTACTAACAACAGACAGAAATCTTCCCACTTTCCACTTGTCAGACCACATTCTGATCCCTGCATTTCAAGACTGAAAAAGGTCCAAAGAAAGGCTTGAAGATGGTGAAAGAGCAAGAGAATCTGTCCTACGATGAAAGACTGAAGGAATTACTTCATTTCTCTTTGAAGAAGAGAAAGCTGATGGGAAATCTCATTACAATATTACAGTCCTTAAAGGGTGGCTACAAAGAGGATGGAGGCTCTCCACAGATGGCCACATGAAGAAGACAAAGAGCAACAGGTACAAGTTGCACTGGGAGCTGTTTTTTCTCAAAAGAAGAACTATCTTTTTTTACAATGGGATCATTGATTGAAACAACTTCCTGGGGATCATGGGTCTCCATTGCTGGAAGTTTTTTAAATGTGATTAGACAGGGCAGTGGATAACAGAATCATAGAATGATAGAATCATAGAACATGTTGAGTTGGATGGAATCTGTGAAGGTCACCTAGCCCTGTAGTAAACATGGGACCTCTTGCACTACATCATGTTGCTCAGAACCTCATCAAGCTTGGCCTTGAATGTCTACAGGGATGAAGCCTTCATCACCTCTCTGGGGAACCTCTTCTAGTGTCTCACCAGCCTCATGGTGAAGAACATCTTCCTAATGTCTAACCTAAACTTACCCTGCTCTCTCTTAAAGCCATTGACCCTTGCCCTATCACTACATGCTCTTGCAAAAAGCTGTCCTCTGGGTGCTTTGCAATAGGCCCATGTTCTTCTTGTGCTGAGGGTTCTCAAGCTCCAGATTATACTCTGGAGTATAATCTCACCAAGGCTGTCCTACCAGAAGAAGTTGGATCAGCTGATTTTTTGAGGTTCACTCCAACCTACACTATTCTATGATTCTACTTGTCAGGATCAAAGACATAAATTTATCTCTCTTTCATCTATGAGGCTGATGCTAGAGTACCCACAGCTTTGTGTCCACATTTCAGGAACCACTCTGAAGACCTAAAAAACTTGTGAAAGAGGCCTGTAAAAACTTTCAGAATTTAAAAACATGTAACATCTGGAAAACACAGAGCATCTTCGCTGCAGCTGTCAGTAATCAGTTTCTACTTTTTTGTCAGGGATCTAATCAGGACTCATTGTACCTCCAGTGAATGTGCTTTGAATGTGTTAGCTACTAGGAGCAATACAGTGAATGAGAGAATTATACTGATACCTGTGTATATAATATATAGCCTATTACTGCCTTATGGCATAGCAGTATGACAGGTCTATCACACCTTCTAAGACAAGAGCAGGTCTAGCTCCCAGATTTCCCTGTATTTGAGGATACATTTGTTTTGTTCACATGATCTGTGCAAAAGCAACGCCTTACTTAAGGAAGAAGCTAACAGATATAACGAGGAAGATCCCATAAAATATACTTTACACCTCAGCCTTTAACTTTTCTGGAAACTTTTACAATGAGATAACTCTATATAGAGAGCTACAATGTGGTTATTTACATTATTATGCACAGAACAGCTTCTGATTGACCAGATGAGCAAAGCTGATGCAGAAAACTCAACTAACATTTGTTCCATCTTAGCTAAATTTTTTTTGAAGTTGCACTTCAATTCCCTGCCTTGTCCATTAAATAGAAGTCTGTACACTATCTATTACCTGTCCACTAATTAAAAACTACCCCTGGTTTTGCACTGATGAATTGTATGGATGTGTACAGTAAATAGCTAATCATGTTGAGCACTGGGAGCAGAGGCCATACCAGACCTTGAATTGAGAAAAGATAAAATTAAGTTGGTTCTAGTCCCAGCTGAGGGACTAAAACGGATCCTGTAAGAAGGTGGATCAGAGCTGTAGCCAGCAGGGTGTCTAGATGTCTAGAAACCTTTCATTAAAGGGCTGAAGATAGCCTGAAAACACATTGCAGCATCTAAATTACTGTCCTATTTCCTCTTCTTTTATTGTGGTCCTGCATCAATGTTTTCTTTATTAGATTGGTTTGTTGAATGAAATGTACTAATATTCTATGAAAATTTTCCCAAAATATTTCTATTGTTTAGTCTGCTTAGGTAAGAAATAATCTGGTTTTCTCAGTTTATAAACTTCTGCTAAGTTTGTCTCTCCTAATATATCTGAGAAAATATCACTGCTGGCACTTGAAAAGATGCAAATAGAATAGTAAATAAAAGAAATGTCATTAATAGGCTTTATCTTTTACACCTTAGGATACCAATTACAAAGAGTTTTACCTATCTACAATACCATTAGTGTTTCCATTTGATAAGCATGTGGTACCTGCTGATCCCCAGTTGTAGAGATGTCCCTTTTTAAATAATTAACAAATGCCACAGCCAGAAGAGTCTGAGTCAAGGTCCAAGAATCTAAAGGATCCTGCTTGAAATGAACCACTGAGGAAGTCAGTGTGGCCTTTCAGTTTACAAGAGATGGCTGGTTTATGCTACAGACTTATAATTCTGTGCATTTCTCATCAGGCTTTCTTTTCTTTTGATACTCAGACTACATTAATCACGTTCTTAAGACCTAAACTATTCTGTCTTGAAAACGAGTTTGAAAATGTGTTGCTTTGTCATTTTTAAAAAGACTCACTACTTTGAGATATATGTTTAGCTGGTCTAATTATTCAAACTTTCTAGAGTAGTCACAGGTAGAAACTCTCACATGGCTCTCATATTTTAAAGAACTTTGCAATGAAGTCCTTAATTCTTTTCCTCCAGAAGGAAAATAGAGACAAAATATAAATTAATTTTGAAAAAATAAGGACTATCTATGCACCTAGAAGGACAGATTATACCAAGGTCATGAAACTCACAAACTTAATTCTTTCTGTTGGGTTTTTGGGGGTCTCTTTCAATGATTTGAGATATTTTTTAATCTACATAACATTGATTGTGCTTAGTTTGACCATACATTGGGGGATATCTTGGCAAATGCAGTCAGAATATTATAATCTCTTAAATTCCTATTACCATCCCCTAACATTTATATGTGTAAGTTTGATGGCTTGAATACTAGATGTGTATAGCATTCATTATTGTTTATTTAGGGTTATTATCTTTAGGCAGATGGTTCTGGTAGAGAAGCTATTTGGAGGTTCTGAACTTTCCGATATCTGTATTTTAATCTGCTTGGGACAAGTGGTAAATGCTTGAAAAAAATTATGAAAGGGAATTGGCCAGGGCAAGATATTAGGAATATTCTGAAATGGGGGAAATAGACGACCAGCAACCTAAATTTTTCATCATCTGAGTGCTCTTTCATTGCCTATAAAAATCATTTGGTTCTCTGTCTTCTTATGTGCATCCCAGAACTGGCATCAAATCAAATTTTGTTGGAGAAGGACAGGTCTGAACACTGAGCAATCAGAACTACAGTATGTGGAGCGTAGATTACTCCTGGGAGTAATCTACATGCTAAGCATGTCCCTGCAAGGCTCTTTCTTTCAGCTCCATGTTGTATTGTCTTCTTTTTCCTTTTTCTCTTTTTTTCTTTTTCTTTTTTCTTCTCTTTCTCTTTATTTTTTCTTCTTTTTCTTTTTCTTTTTTCTTTTTGTTCTTTACTTCTTTTTTCTTTTCCTCCTTTTCATTTCTGCTTTACTCTTTCTCTTACTATCCTTGCATTAATCACTGATTTATTTTAGTTCAAAGCAGGGAAGTAAAAAGAAATGAGAAACTCAACAGATCAGCTAAAATATCTTCAGCCCTTATTCCTGGGTTGGTCTCAGCATCAGGAAAATAATCATAATTATTTTGCCAAGGGGGCAGGAGGAAAGAAAAGGGTCACTTTTTTCAGTCATTTCCTTTTTTTTATGTAGCATACCCGTGATGATGAGCCATGATGTAATGGATGAGCCATTACAATGGTTGCTAAGATGTAGTTCTGAATAGCCCAGGCTGCTGCCTTGAGGTTCATGATACTCATAAAATAACTCTCCTACCATCCCACATCATCAAGGAAAATATCCTCTAATCCACATAAAATTGCACTTCTTCAGGGCTGTGGATTAAGTGTGAAAGGAAACTAGCTTACAATGAAGATGTACCAGGTCAAATGCAGCATGTGGAAAACTGCTTGTCTAGTTTCTAGACTAGTTTTTTCCTAGTGAACATATTTTAAATGCTGTGAAACACCTACATTGAGTGTTGATATTGATGCTAGAAATGTTATAGAAGAAAGTAAAATATCTGAAGAATGATCAAGAAAATAGGAATGTCCAAGTTGCCATATTATTGTGTTCAAGGAAATCAGTATACTTCATGTTAAAACAAATCCCTGATGCTGTCTCCATCTGTCTGAAAGGTACTATGGCATGGTTCATGGAATTTACCTCAGTAGGAGATAAGAAAATTATGATAAATAAATCACAATACTATAAATATATTTCATAGGAAAAATAGTCTTTTCTCAACAAGGATCCACAACTAACTTTGGCTGATAATGCATGGACTATACTTAGCTATCCCTACAACTTTATGTCACCAAGACATGTCTACATCAGAAACCAAACTAACAGCTCTTCCTTAAAAATGCAGCTCACCCTTTCTGTGCCCTCATATCACTTCTCTTGTTCAATCTCTCAAGCTGTACCTGCTGCAGTCTTTTTGTTCTTTTGATTCTCTTCCATCTGGTGGCATCAATTATCCTTTTTTCTTTATAACTTACTTATAATGATAGCTGTCTACAGAAATCTGTGTCTTTGCCATTGGATCTAGGAGTTACTTACAGCTGAACAGGGGCTCAGTACACTTCTTTCTGTACAGAGTATGAAGAGTATGAAGTTCCTACTGTGTGAACAATTTCAACATTAATTTGAAAGACTCTGTGCCCAAAATGATGGCAGTGTCTGAGAAAAGTTGATAAATAGTTTACCTGTTAATTCCAGAGGCAGACTTGTCCCTTAATACATGTGTGGTACTTCACAGATAGTTGAGTCTGACAAGGCCACATGTGGAAGAAGTTTAGTTGTCAGTGGCAGAGAAGCCTTATTATGAGTGAGAATCCTCTAACAGTAAACAAAGTGAGGAGAGCAACAAGACAGCAGTGTGGAATTAAAGCGACATATTGCACTACACATATGCCTGCAAGTCACATAAATGAGAAGTAGATCGAAAAACTGGTCTTTCCTATCAAGAACTTAGGAAAGCTGCAAGAAAGTCAGACAATGGTTTTAAATTCTCAAAGGATATTTTATTTAGCAAAGAATGGTTCTTGTAGAAGTTGTGGAAGGAAGCTTTGAAAACAAAAGCTTGTAGGGATGATGATCTGTATTTTTGCAGGGTTTTAATATTTCTTTCAGTAGACCACATAGGTTAGCATAAAGGATTCCTTTTTCACAGTCTAAAGTTTTATGACTTGTCCTAAATTTGAGGGCAGGGAACTTTTCATTCCAGTCTTGGGAAGTCAAGCTCACAGTATCAAGGAGAGGCAGAAGGAAGCCTGAAGTTTAAGTTTTGGTGCTATTGGTGTTGCAGCTTCTAAGGAATTCAAAGGGACTAGGAATGCTTATAGTAATAACCTGAATCTTGGGCAAATGTAT
Organism: Turnix velox; assembly: GCA_013400935.1. NCBI lineage: Eukaryota > Metazoa > Chordata > Aves > Charadriiformes > Turnicidae > Turnix > Turnix velox. Next base: position 290,659 of record VZTY01025039.1, on the reverse strand, counting down.
TAGGAACAACAGTGTTTGCTCTCTACATCCACAGATGCATAGTGCCTTTGCTCTATCATGGGCCACGGTGAGAAAAGACCTTCTTAGAAACTGAGTGTTAAATATCAGCTGGCACATCCAAAACCTCACAATACTAAAAGTCATATTACAAATGCTACACGCTAATCCTTTCTTGAACTTTCTGCCTTCACAGCTGAGAAAGAAAGACCTGTAGTTAAGAAAGATCTCTGGTTCACTGAAAGGGGACAGGATGAGGGTTCGACATGGCTACTTATTAAACATGCGATAATAACATTTGGCTGCAGATCTCATTAGGACTCTAAGGACACTGGCAATCTGAGTGGCTTAATGTGATTTTCCAGTATGAAAATGTAAGGTAGTCCTAGGTTTTAGGGCCAACATTTCTGGTGCCTCAGTTTGCTTTTTCTGTTTTCTTGTGCTTTCTGCCTTGTAAAAAGTTGGATAAAAGGAAAACCACAAACACCAACACTCATTTAAATTCCATGTCTTTTGTATCATGGAACTTAAATTAAGAGACTAAAGTACAGAAAATTTTCTTAAGGGAAAAGTTTATCCTCTTAAATACTCTCCATGGAGAAACTGTGTTGAGTCATCTTCATTATGGCACAACTGAAAATTACTTCAGACATAAACCGATTAGTGTTATGAGTCAGTTCATCAATTGTTTTAGATCTGAAGTCCTGTTCCAGCATTGTCATGTAATGCAGTAGGCTTAACTAGCTGGGAACATTGGAGAATGGTTAGATAAGGAGAGAAATTAGCATGTCCTCTGATAAAGAATATTTATCAGAGCCATGTGATTCCCAGCTTCATGTCTTACCTAGTACCATAGCTCAGTCCAACACTTCTCACCCTACCTCTCTCTCAACAGGGTTTCCTGCCTACAAGAATGAAACTGGGGTCAAAAAGAGGAGTATGATTGCTGCCAAAACCAGTTGTTTCAAATAAGCACAATGAAAAATTTAGAAAATAAGTATTGGGAAATAACTGATTCTTAGGAAAAAAAAAAAGCAAAACACTGCAAGTGTCTTATCGGCAACATCAGCAAACATCAGAACATACAGTAATTATATTATATCAATAGCTAATTTTGAAGTACAGGTTAAACCAATTTCAGGTATTAATTTCCAAACAAAGTTTAATATGTAAGAGTGCTCCAAGGCAGGAAAAGTGCTTTTGATCTCAGTGCCCTTGAAAATGTGGCCTTTTTATTTTAAAAACACAGAAGCAATTCTGGACATAGTTTTGCTATATTTGAGGAAAACTGCTATCAAATTGCTTGTCAAGTTTAATATAGCAGTTTCTAACATTTTAGAATGCTTTAGTAAAACCATGAATTTCTTCAAGTTGAACTACAGAAATCTCTAAACTGTCCCTATTTGGGATTTCCCTTGCATATGGCTAAATTAAGCCACTTTCATACATAAAAGTTCATACTTTCTAAGCCTCAGAAGGTGATATTCAGCAAAACTAGGAGCGACTCAGGACTCATTCATAACTGTACTCCCAACTCCTACCAGACCAATAAGATAATCCTTGCAACTTCCATGTTCTGATTTTGAGCTTTGATAGTAAGGCAGATCCCATCCTTTTTGTCCACTTCTGCATTCATTTTAAAACAGTATGTTTCAGGTTGTTTCCTCATTAGTAATTCCACTTCTTACCTGCAAATCAACACTGGGGTGTGTCTCCAGGTGAGGCCGAAGATTAAGACAGGAATTTGCCAGAGCCCCAAGGCAACAGAATTGATAGGACTGTGATGTTATAGCTAAGGTCAGAGCACCACTATCTGGACAAACAGTTGAAGCATTTTCTATCCAACACTTGGCCATTATTCCTGTTCAGTTCTTCTTTGAGATACTGCCTCATTTCCAGAGTTGCTGAAGTACCTTCAGTGCTGGCTATTTCTCTGCCAAATCTGCTTCTTTTGTGCAGCAATAATATCAACACAATGATCATCAGGACTGGTAGAAACCATTGTCTTGAATTAACAGAGATTTTTCTGGATATTTAGTGCTATGAGAACAATTGCATCATCTGAAAAGCTTGGCAATTAGAGTAGAAATTTGAAAGGGAAAAGAATGCCTTTTCCTCTCACTCTTGCAGAACACCAAACTGCCCTTTGTAGAATTAAAATAGATCTCAGTTTGATGCTTGGATTTATAAAAAGCAGATTGGTCTGTAATCAAAAGTGTTGAATGGTATACATCTGATGTTTTCTTACTTACATACATTGACAGCAGAAATATCCAAAAAAATGAAGGCTGATTTTTTCAAACAATACTGCTAGTGACGTCTTTTATGGCCAACCATAAGAAAATTAGAATATCAACAATGAGAGAATGACACAAAGCAGAGTGGAAATCCAGTGGAAATCTGGAGTTCAAAACTCAGGCTTTCTGTTGACTGAGATTTCTGCTGCTACTGAATTATTTGTTCTTGAGGGGCAGTAGTACAGCAAGCATTCCCATGGGTACTACAGAAGCATTTTGGAACAGGAACTGTCTTTTCAAGAATGAAAATTATGGGTGTGGTTTGATATACTATGGATAGCAATGTGTATGGGTAACGTTACAAGCAACAGGCAATATGAAGCACACGAAAGTCAGGAAAACTGGAGAATAAATCAGTGCTCCATGATTGAGTTCATAAATGACATGGGATAGAATGGGAACAAAGGAAGACAAGAGGTCTATTCATTTAATTACTGAAAGGTTATAGAATCACATTGCAGTCAAGAGAAGTATACCAGTTGTCCTTTAATGATCTGCTCCAGGATGTGTGAGACAAAGCTTTGAACACAAAGAACTTAAAGCTGATATATAGCTGCATAGATGGAGAGCCAACAAGACTGCTTAGAGTGGGAGGTGGCACATGCAAGCAACTGAGAAAAATCTGTCAGTCTCTCTCTCAGGACAGCAATCACATGGCTCCATTCTAGTACATTCCTTTGCCACACAAGCAGTAGAAAACCTATGCTGTAAGTGGTATGCACTGCTGGCACCCAAGTAACACAAGGTATATTTTCTGCTGAGTAAGACAGGCAGCCATACTGAAGAGGTGTAATTTCATTTTCTCTCTTCTTGAGAACAAGGATGAAAGAATGTCTCATAACTCAAGCAACATTAGTACATGTTCAATAGGACAACTAATACATTCCATACATTTATGACTAGCACCTTCAAGCCTTCATCGTATAGAGGTTTATTTAAGTACTTGAAAATTTAGAGGCTGGTTTCATTTGGAGACTTTTGAAGTCTGACTCAGAAAAATGCAAGCATAAGTTGACTACTGCCAAAGTGTGAATGAGCACTTAAGCAAACAACGGAGAAAAAGGCATTTACCTCTGAGGATTATAACAGAGGACGCAAATAAGAACCTTAAAATAACAAAATACTATTGAAATAGGGGGGGGTGTTGGGGTTTTGGTTTGGGGTTTTGTTTCAGTAAAATTAAAGTTTATTCAAATCAATTTTGGCAGTTTTTACTTTTGTATAACACAGAAGTAATGAAAAAAATATTTATTCATATGTGTACCAACTGGTATGTTTGTTTTCTCTTAAACATAACAGAAATTTGATTCAATCCTTCTGCTTCTATAATGAGTTTAGAAATACTGGTTCTGTGATTTTTATTGTGTTTTGGTTTTTTTCAGAAATCTACACATTCTATTGTTTTCTTAGAACTGTTTCAATGTTCTGGAACCATATGTGAGAGGTGACCATATGTCCTTAGCTCCCTTTCCTCTTGCTAAATTTACCTACATGGATAAGGATACAGAGTCACACTGTTTCTGTTTCTAAGCTGAATCTAAGGTATCCTCAAAGCCCAGACCAGGGCTGTCTGATTCCTTCAGTATTTTCATCTGCTATAGATCCTTAAATGGCATGAGTTTGGCCTGTTCCCCTTTGATCTTTCACAAATGATTTCAATCAAGTCTTCCAGACAGAGAAAGGGATAGAGTTCATGGTCTCATATGTAACTTAACTACACCCCACATGTAGACAGGTAAAAAATACTTATGCAAAACATTTTAGCCCAGTGTTATTAAGACACTTACAGATCACCCAGTTCCTTAAAGACAACATTACACCATGAAAATATGAATTTTGAACAACTGAGAAACATGAACTTTGCTTCTTAGAAGATACTGATGTAGTAGGCCAAACAAGATAAATACAAGCAGCCATTATCTGCCACAACTGCATTTGACTACTTCACTACTGCTCTCAGAAGCTGCCTTTGCAATATACAGAGACATAAAGCAGCAGCTTTCCTAGCTAGAGAAATCTGCTACCAGCTATGTTTCAGCAACACTTGTCAAGGAATTTCAGTCTCAAACCATATGAGAAGAAACTAAAGATTTTCTGATTGAGCACCTAAGATGCATGACACTGCTACATTAAAATTAGCTCAGACGTGTCTTGTTCTGTTCTGCTGTATTTCCAGTTCAGCTCAGCTGTGTTCAAAGAGTACAAGCTAACATAGTAGAATTATTAAATAAATAATTAAATTGTGCTAGACCTCTGACATGAAAGATCTTATAAATAATAATAATTTCTTCATTTCTTCAAGCAATTTTATTAAACTTTTGAACCTAAAGGTAGTATGAAGATACAGGGAGAATTAAAAGATTTCCCCATGAAAATTTCTAATAATCCTTGGGCAGACACCAGCCAGCACCTATTTGTGTGCACATGAGAGCTATGGTCACCATTCTGGCAGAGCTGCACTTGTTCCCAGAAACAACATATAATACGAAAAGCCCAGCAAGCTTCCAGAACTGCTGGATCACATAAAGCTTTTTTAGCAAGTAGTACAAATCTTTTAGAAATGTTTAAAAGTATCCTAGAATGCTAAGTCTTTATATCCTCATTGAGCATGTTTTCATAGCATAGTCAGGAACGTTTTGGTGTTTGTTCAACTTGTAACTTCATACACTGAGTCTGCCTGGGCTAAGAGGAGAAGCCAAGGTTGGCACTAGCCTGTTTCCCCACACAAAGGAAACTCAGCATGTGCCACAGAATATGCTGCAGTGTTCTAGGAAATGCTCCATCACAGGAGTCCTTGGCACAGAACTGCTGATTTACAGAGTTTTCCTCATAGAGTTGAGGAGTTTTTGTTACCTGTAGGGTATAAATATACTCTGAGAAAGATCAAGCTGTTTTCAAAACCAACAAATAACACAGAGGCTTTATTGAGAAGAAAAGACAAACAAAAACACTAACATCTCTCCAGATCATCCTGTTGCTCCAGTTCACTTGTTCCTTTTCCTATTTAATTAATTCACCCATGATGCTACAGAGAAATTAGTATCAAGTAACTATACTTAAAGCTCCTCAAAAACCACTAAGCCCTATTATTCCAGACAACACTTTGTGAGCCTCTCAGTCTACACCAGTCAGCCCTATTTCTTTACTCTTCTGGAACATGCACTTTGCATCCCTAATGTGCTGCATGTATCATCACAAGTGACAGCAAGTGGGCCAGAGAATTGTGAAGGGACCAAATGAAGCTGCTTGAATCATGAAGCTCAAATCCAAGGAAAGAGAGAAGATCACCCAAATACATTAGCAGAAAGCAGTAACTGGTCTAATTAAGTAAAAAGAGAGGAGATTAAAAGTATTAAAGCACAGGTCAGTAGGGTGCTAGTGAACTGCATGTGGAGACAACTAGTCACCTCTCAAGAAACTAGAGAACAAGCAGAAGCATGTTTCTCCTTTCTCCTTTTGGACAAGGCTGGTGAAAGCAAGGTATTCAGTGTTTTTATGAAATATTAAGCTGATGTCAAACTTCAATTTTGAAAAGGCTGATGTCTCAGTAAAATAAGCAGCAAAAACGGTGTAATGCCATGTGCTAGAAGGAGATAGCAGTGCTAATGGAGTAGTGCTAAAGTCCTGTCTCATTCTCTTTTCACTGAGATGTAACACCAAATGAAGTCTGCTGTGTGCAACTGCCACAGAGAAACCTATTGGCTCCCACACTGAAACTTCCCTACTTTTCTTATAGCATACTTGGCAGACATGCTAAAAACCTAAATAGATCAAGGTGCTCTGATTGATCCTGCTTTGAGCAGGGGGGGATGGACAGGGCAATGTTCCAAAATCCTCTTTCAACTCAATGATCTTATCATTCTGTGACAATAGAGTTCAACTAACAGTTTTCTTAAAATCTCACCACAGATTACACACACAAATACACAGATACAAATGCACAGATACAAAGCCCACAGATTTCATGTTCAAAAACAGTTCTCATAGCTCTAATAACACAGAACATTTTGAGTAAATTGTTAAAACCAATTTTAATTGGTCAAGAATGTGAAAAAAATTATATTAATACAGAAGCAAAATTTTGGTACATTTTGTGATTCAAGATTACAAGTTTTCTGAACCAAGATCTCTTTTATCTACTATGATTCACACCATTCACTGAGGTGAATGTCTCTATAACAAGTATAGCTCAACAGAAAACATAATTTTTTCTTCAGACTGAATAGAGGAAGCAATTACATAAAAAAATAGAAGTGTGCAAGCCAGATGTAAGATACTCCAAAGCTTAAATAGGAGCAGATGTTGTAAACAATGCCTGATTATATTAGATTTGTTGTCCCTTATTTTAGACTGTCCTCTTTTCTTGGACAATCTGTAAGCACTATCTTTCTTTTAATATTAACTTTTAAGAAGAAAAAGGAATAAATATACCAATTATTAGTACCGGTACAACAGGAACCCTTGCTTGTTATTTAAAGACAGAAGTTCCACATCTGTTAAACATCTGTCCTGTTCATCTCTTTACTTCAAAAGCAAGTATATTTGAGAGCAATTCACAGACTGTTGCTTAAAGAGGACTAATCTGGGGGATTTCAATCTGCATCTTTATTCTGACATGGGGATTTGTAATTCTTTATAAGAAGGATAGGTCAGCTTGTAGAATTTATTGTATAATTTGTTGTAAAGCACATCTTTCTTGCTCTGGTACCACACTAGACAAACAAATTATTTAGAAATGTCTTTGTGAAAAAAATTAAAAGCACTTAATTCAAATCCTTAATCACCAAAGAAGTTCTTTATTTTTGTTCCACTTGAAATGAGTAACAGAGAAAGCAAAAAAAAACATGAGAAAGCTTCATTGTGTTTGGCAGAGCAGTGTTTTATCTAGCAAACCAGTAACAACAGACAAGGAGAGGTTGAGGTACTCAATGACTTTGGCAACCTCTACCTCCATACTTCTCCAGGTGGATGAACTACAAGCCCTGGAAGAGACAAGTCCCTTCCACATGGAAGACAGGAAAGTGATCTGAGACAGCCAGTAGATTTTCATCAAGGTTAAGTCCTTTCTGACCGACCTAGTGGGGATCACATCAGCAGACAAGGGAAGATCTATGAACATTGTCTTCCTGAAATTCTGTAAGGCTTATGACACAGTCCCCCACAACAATCTTCTATCTGAATTAGAGAGATACTTATTTGATGAGTGGACTATTCAGTAGATGAGGAATTCGTAGAAACATAGAGTTGGAGGGAACCTTCAAAGGCCATCTAGTCCAATCCCCCTGGAATAAGCAAGAACATCATACACTAGATCAGCTTGCTCAGAGTCTCATCAAGCCTGGAAAAGGCTCTAGGGAAACATTATAGTGACTTTCCAGTACCCAAAAGAGGCATGTAGGAACAATGAAGAGGGACTTTTTATGAGTCCAAATAGGAAAAGGACAAGGAAGAGCACAGATTACGTTTAGGTTACACATTAGAAGTAGAACAGATTCCCACCCACATTCTCAAGTCCTTCTCCTCAGGACTGCTCTCAATTCATTCTTCATCCAGCCTATATTTGTACTTAGGATTGCTGTGACTCAGGTGCAGAACCTTGTACTTGGTTGAATTTCATGAAATTTGCATGGGCCCACCTCCATGTCTCTCTGGCTGGCAAACCTTCCCTCCATTACATCTACTGCACCACACAACTTTGTGGCATCAGCAGAATTGATGAGGGTGTACTCAGTTCCCCTGCCCAACATGTTAAACAGCACTACTCCCAGGAATGACCCATGAGGGGCACATTTGATCACTGGTTTGGATACTGAGCTGCATTTGAACAACCCTTTGAATGTGGCCATCTAGCCAGTTCCTTATCCACTGAGAGGTGTGCCCATCAAATCAATGTCTTTCCAATTTAGAGACCAGGATGTCATGAAGGACCATGTCAAATGCTTTGCATAACTCCAAGTAAATTATGTCTGTTGTTCTCTCCTTATCTACCAATATTGTAGCACTATTGTAGAAGGCCACCAAAATTGTGATTTGATTTGATGAATCAGATTAGTTTTAGGAAGGCCATTGTATTCATTAATCTAATTTTAGTTTTTGCGAATTTGTATTAAAGTAAAAAACTTCAGGTAAAATGGAGGCTCACAATACATACCACACAAATTTGTGTAATGATTTGTTTATGTATTTAGCAAAGTAATCATTTAAGCTCCTAATAACTACTGCTCTGATGTCATCTCACTACTTAAATCATCAATCAATTGATAACAGTTATAATTCCTCCCAAATTATAAATTTAGAATGTTAAAGGCAAAGTTAAAGTTAGCTTCCTCATTCATGCCTAGAGACATAACAAGAGAGGGGCTTTTAAGAGTTAATGAAGAAATCAGAGAGGGAAACTGTAGCTCTGCAAGCTATTTCACCATTTCCCCTCCCCTCTTCTGGATTGGATCCTGTTAGTATATGAGTCAGCTAATTATGAAAGACTTCTCTGAAATGAATTAGATGAACCCAGTTTTTTTAACAGAAACAGATCTTGTGACCTGGCGGAGTTCCCATCATGGTTCAAATAAAGCCCACCCAGATATGACCACTTCCTTAACTGTAAGTCAAAGAACAGTGAAACTTCTGTACGAACTTCCTCAGCTAAGCATCTTTGCAGTGTTCTTAGTGGACAGTGAGGTAACCTTTGCAGTTTAACATTCACTATTCTGATTAATCAAATAATACATGACACTACATCCAGAGATAAACTAGTGTAAGTGTACTGATTTTACATTCAAATATACATGTTTGTTATTGTCTTCAGAAAATGACCAGGATGGACAAGGTTTCCAGCTTTAATATTTTTGAGACCAAACATACTTGGTGCACTTCACTACCTGCTGAAATGATTGAGATTTTGGTTACTGGTCTGATCACAGATTTTGTTTTGTCAGTTTCTAGATTCTGATTTCTTCAGTTGTGTTTGTGACATACTTCCCTGCTTTGGTAAAAAGCCCAGAGCAACGTGGTTTATCTCTGTGAGTGCAGTAGCCTAAAGTGTTTGGCTTCACAGTAACTGTATTCTGAACTATTAGAATAAGCAAGCCTAAGACTACAAAGCTAAGAGGTTGAAGAGTCATAAATTGTAACCTGCATCCTAAATTAACATCTAATTAATTTACAAGTCTGAAGTGTCAGCAAAACTAACCACTAATCTGTTTATGTCAGTGATATCATTTGCACCTGGTTAACATCTCATAGAAGAGCTGTGAGGGAGAAGCATTGTCAGAAGTAGGGGCAGCAACAAACTCCAATTATCAACGACCAAGACAAAGGACCTTTTCACTAGCCACTCCAAAGCTATTGAAAAAAAAAGAAAATACACCTCTATTCTATATAGATACTTATCCTTGTCTGTTTTATTTTTTTTGTAGACAGTGGGTCCACTAATAATACATGAAGTTACATAGCTAAATCAGGATAAGTTGGCTGCATGGCTCTCTGGAGATCTTGATGGGAAGTTTATTTTTTCATTTCCTTTTTCATTTAGAGGAAATAAGTGTTTTTAAAGCACTGTTTTTAAAGTGGGAACTGAAAGTGTGGGAATACCAAAATAGTCAAATTTCTTTTAGCTATTTTGGTCACACCTGACTTTCAAACCCTGAGGGATCAGTTTTTCTTAAAGTGCTGAACATACAGACAAATTCTCTTCTACGCTAGTAAAAAATGTCAAAAAATACTATAAAGAAGGGCAGAATATGGCTCTTTATTCTACTCAAAAATAAGAGCTATTTTAAAAGAATCTATCTATACTAGTCTGCATTTGTGTTCACTCATGTCAGTATTTCTAATAGTGATGTTTTTGTTTGTTTGGGTTTTTTTAAAAGCGTGATAATTTAATATTCTCCCGTATCTTTTAAACATTTTTCCCACTTAGTGACTTAGTCTACTTTATTTGAAATTTCCAGGACATTTCACACATACTTATTGAGATCAGGAGTTACATTTGACCTAATGTATATGTTTATGTTCTCTCAAGTGATATGTCATGAGATTTACTGATATGCTAAACGTCTTCTTCCTTGGCTCTGAAGTTATGCAGAAGAATGACGCACTTACATTGTTAGGTCATGGTTTCTAGCAAAGAGATTGAATAATACCCATCTGCTATTTATTTGATTTTCTGCAACGAAGTCTAAACTAATGCCTGTTAGTACTCTCCAAAGGGTAGTTGGAATCAGGAAGTGTTTTCTGATTAAATACTTTTCAATACATGCAATGAATTTATTACTGCAAAAATGTTTTTTACACAGAAAATCCCATTTACCCTCTATGTCCATATTATAGGATGTTCCTGTGAGGCAACATCAGGCACTTTTACTACTGAGTGTCATGAACACTGTATACAATTTATTGTTTTTAATTTTAATTAATTATTAAAATATTATTATTTAACCTAAAACTACTTTCTGACAAAAAGTATGAAAAAGAAAAGAGTTCACTTTGGATAGAATCTATTTGAAACAAGTAGGATCTTTCAGTTTGAAAATGGTTTCCCAGTAGGCCTCTGGAGAAGGTGTTGGCTATACCTAGCTCATGCCACATCATCTAGGGATTGCCACACTTGCTGTGCAATGGGATGTATTATTTTCAAGCCCTCTCATTCAGAATATTTGAATGAGATCTCTTGTAAACCAGTTGCAGGGTATGCTAGCCACAAGCACACTAGAATACGAGATGGGTACTAGAACCGTCTTCTCTTTGACACTTTTGTCAGCAGCAAACCCCCCCCCCACTTTATTAGCTGTGTTATTTAAATAAATAGAGGGAAAATATTTCCGGAATGCTGAAACTTCATGGTGGTCATTTGGGCAAAAGTATTACCCAAGACTAACTGAATCATGTGAATATTTTTAGTGAAGGAAAATTGCATTTTTCTATAAATGAAGATATCTCACAAAAATCCTACCAATCCTGACAAAAATGTGTCTCTGTACAATGCCATCCATTCATCCAGACACCATTCTGCATTTCAGTAATTCTATTACCTAAATTACCTGTTTTTTGCACAGAATGAAGATGGTACAAAAATCAATGCAGGAAGAATGAAGATATTTTTTAAAAGTTTTCCTTTCCAAATAAAGTTAATATTACATAAATTAAGTTACTCAGTACTAATAATAAGAAAAAATTTTCCTTTTGGCATCTCAGCAAAGATTTCTATTTATTCTGTTTCCTATTAGCTGCAGACAGATTTGCTTCCTCCTATAAAATTACTTATTTATCCCCTATAAGATTATGTATTTATCCCAAACAGTTATTCTTGTTTAAGAATCTTCCCAAGTCTCACAGATTTCTGATACTGTACCTATATTGTGGTTTGGCAGAATTTTCCTAAAAAAATTTTTTTAATCCCCTTACTCAGCCTTACAGTTTTCAAAATTACTCAAAAGGTAACGGTTTTGTGCCACATTGTTACTCACCAGCAAGACAGTGATGATTTTAACCAGATCACATTCATGCTTGTATCCAACTTTATCCCAGTATCTCTCTGTAATTTCATTATCAGTGCAAACAGATCTCAAGAAACTCCATATGCATGTGGCTTTTGTCTAGCCTGAGCAACTGCCTGTCTGCACAGCCCATCCTTGCTTTTCTTGACAGAGTCAGATAGTGTCACATTTTCCAGCTCCCAGAAGAGATAGTAGATATTTTCTGCAAGGCAAGGGGAGCATCTGTATGTTTAGCTCTCTGAAAGTCCCCTTAAGCTACATCCCAGACCTCTCTACTTTTTCTCAAAATGGACAAAAGACCTGCTGGAGAAAGAAGAGGTCAATATAGGCAACTACAAGGTGCTTTAGAATGAGATACAAGGTGAATGAGAAAGTGAGCACAGCAGCAGCAGAAGAAATATATTAGCATAAGAGAGAGAGAATATACACTCAGAATATTCTTCTCAGGGATCTCTGAAACCACTCACTGTACTTGAAATCACTAATGACTGCCCATACAGGCCCTTATCTCACCCGTCTCTCTAACAAAACCCACTGTATCACTAGCACAGAATTATTTTTTTCTGATGAAAAGTTTTGAGCCAATCTGAGCTTGAGAAAGAGAGCCTATTTTGGTACAAGTAATTACAATCACAATTAATCCAAGATCTAGAACTCTTGTTTGAAAAATATCATCCAGTCTTCAGAAGTACCAGCAAAGGCATGGGTCCCCTTGTTTGTTCTAACACAACAATTCTAAATTAGTATTTTTTCATATGTACAAACTAGAGTTCTGAAGCAATGCAGGTACAGAGCTAAAAACATGTAGTTAATAGTTACACATGAATCTAAAGTCCATTCTGTGGGCTTTTTCTGGAAATTAACATTGATATCTTTTTATCCGCAAGTTTGCCCAATACGAAAGCAGTTACGATTTCAACTGGTTCTTGGCACAAGAACACTTAACTACGCATCTAATGCCTGTTCCATACTAGTAATTTCTTGTCCTTTTTTCATGAATGAGACATTAAAACAAATCCACCACTATTATCTTAATGATTAGAGCTTGGTGTCATGGTCACCTTCAAAACAAATAGTTTTGAAGCCAAACAGTGCCAGCCAAAATACAACTGTCATTATTAATATATTGAGGTTTGCTGTAATGGAACATACTCAAGCAATCTATTAATCTGTAGCCTCCAGGCTCCCTCTCTGTAAACAGTGAATACTTATGCTGTGAAATGTAGACCAAAATCGAGCATGTGCATAAAGCCATGTTCAACCTCATTTTTAGAACCCAAGCCTGTTTCATTCCTCAGACTTGAGATTTAGTAGATATTTAATCTAGAAAGAACCTAAACTACCTAGTAATCTATTCACTTGCCACAAAAACATCCTTATGTAAATGTAAGGGTTCAGGCATTGATATAAAATCCTGAGGTCACTAAACTACTTAAGGTACAATAATACACTCTTCTATATTGCTTGCAAAGATTGGGGGATTTTTAATGGGTAAGAAATTTTGTTTAGCTTCTGCTCAACAGGAAAGACAAAGATTCAAATTATATCTAAATAGAACAGGTATTTGAACTTAGTTTTACAAGCAGATATGAATTGTAACCTAATCTTTAGGATATTAAGTATGGTCAACCTCTCATAGTCACGTTGTCCCATTTAATGTGAAAGTCATAGATGTAAACATTAAAAATTAGTTATTCCATAGTATGTTGATTAGGGCATATAGATGCTGTTATCTAGAAGATCTGGAAGATGTCATGAAGCAAAGAGATTTTACCTTGGACTGTTATCTACTGTACATGTACATAAAGCAATAAGTCCAGTGAAGGACTGCTAAAACGGTCAAAGGCTGAAGCACACAACATATGCAGACAGGTGGAAAGAACTGGATTTATTCAGCTTTCAGAAGGGAAGGCGGGGAAGGGGGGGACCGTATTGCTGTCTATAAATGCCCAATTAGAAGACATGAAGACAGATCCAGATTCTTCTCAGAAATGCACAGTGATAACACAAAAGATCACAAACTCAGGCTGGATCAAGAATTTGAGTTTTTTTAAGCTCTGTCGGTGACCAGGGAGCAATGCCACAGAGAAAAGCTGTTGTATATCCAGCCCTCAACCCAGGAGGTATTCAGGACAGAACTGAACACAACTGCTGATTTCATCAGAGCTGCCTTGTGCAAGGGACTGGGCTGTCTGACCTCCTGAGGCACCTACCTGAGTACTACACTGTTACTCACAGACAGAAATAGGGTAGAAATAAAGCATTTCTCCTTAGATAATATCTTCATCCACCTTGAGCTCCCTTTCCTTCCAAGCCAAGACCAAGCACTCTCCATTTTAACTTCTTTTGTTAGTCTGATACCCTAGATGTTTCTAGTTTTCTGAGATTCGTCCTTGTCACCAGCCTTTCAGAACTTGAAGCTCTGAAAGTACCCTTCTTATCAGTCTCATGTCCAGTCCTGGCCTCAGCTTGGTACTGTTGTCAAGAAGGTCGCTGACATTTGTGGCTGAGGCTGCCCCAGATGCCCAGCTCCTGGTGAGTGGGACAGGCCTTCATTCCCCTCCCCCCC
>VZTY01025039.1:265828-276192 GCA_013400935.1 Turnix velox | reverse complement strand
GTGCTCACAGTCCCCAGGGAGCTCCTGGTCCCTACAGTGACAAATTTTCAAAGAACATACACAGAAACAGATCAATAGATAATGAAAATAAATACAAATACTACAAACCCTGTGTGATGTATAAACAGTGAACATATTCATACAAATAAAACTCAAGCCTACATGACTGTCACTGCAGATAATATTCAAGTTGAAACATGTATCTCAATAAGTTTTTTCTGTTTTTTATAATAATATTTTAATATTTTAGTATTACTCAATTGAAGTAGCTCTGATTGCTTTTCTCCCATGCTGACCATAACACAATCCAGGGCTTTTCCTCCTACAACCATAGGTAAGTATCATAAGATGTAAATTACAGAATTGGTTTCCCTATGAAGTTTACTCCATTAAAATCACTATCTTCAAAGAATTTATTCCCTGTTGAGACTCATTGAGGCAGAATTTACTTGAAAATAATTTCTTGATCAAATTGAATGTAATAAAATTAACCAGATTACTTACAATTTTTTAAAGAGAAGGAATAGAGAATATTTAGATTCGCTCACAAGAAAAGTAGTTAAAATAGAAAACTACAGAATAGTGTACTCTTGCCTGCTGGGAATGCCTAGTGCATTATTAGGAGTCATTATAGCTCCTTACCATAGGTTGTAACACCCTGGCTATTTTGCCTACCAGGCTCATTATACTTCAACAGGACTTTTCTTCATTTTTCATCTCTACCTGACTCTTACCATATTAAAAGCAAGTAGCATCAAGCCTGAAGTTCAGATGTATATTTACAAAGTTAGACACAACAGTTAGACTTGTTCCCATCAAGCCAAGAATTACTGTAAAGCTCAACTTTAGCACAGAGTAAAGGGCAGACATCTTTGACCAGCTTTCCCTAAGATCAAGCAACACATTTTATTACAATGTTCCAAAACAAAATTGAATAATGAACCTGGTACCCAGAGGATGATGGAAAAAACAGGCCTTTTTCAACTAAGTCCTTAGCTCAAATAAAGCACAACAGGTTTGAGATTAACAAACCAAGGAGAACTCTCAAAAAGCCACAGGAAGTGGGCCCTGCTGTCAAAGTTTGCAGTCTGAATGTGACTCTCCAATAGACTCTTCTGCTTTCCTCGCCATGAAACTTCAACTATCAGAGTAGAGAAAATGGAATTGAAAACATCAACATCTTGATTACCTCCCACTTCACGCACCAAGCAAAAAAATATTGTGGAAAACATATTCTGTCATTAAAGCTACTGAGACAATGAAGCCCAGCCTAAGCTTCCTACTATCAGTATTTCTGAACAACTTTTGCTTTCCATCCTTCATTTGCTACATGTGCATGTGTTCATGCATTTTTTTGTAATGGAAATCACAGATTCTTTCATATGCAACAATATTTTCCAGCTGCCATTACCATCTGACAATGAAATAAATCTTCCTTCACATTATTACTGGCTAATCCACACAATCCAGTATTAAATGATAGAACTCTCTTTCAAAAACTTCCAAAAACTGAGTTTGGATGAGGGGAGATAAAAATAAACATCTATCCTTATTTCAGTCAAACAATATACAGGTTCAAGGCAGGATCTTTCTGCCAATTGACAAAAACAATCCATGGAAAAAGTTTTTGTCTGAGTGCTGTAACTCTAAAAGAAAGGCTTCCTACTGAGTCTAACTATAATTCTAATAGCTTGTATTATGTATAAACATTCACTACAAGCAACCTGACATTATCTCACGATTATGCACATAAAAGCTAACAATTTTCCATTTACTTTGGTCATAAAATAACTGGTCCTGTATGGGAAATGATGATACAAAAGAGACTTGACCTTGAAGAGGAAAATTGACTAAATTTAAATATTTTTCCTTATTCAGAATGGAAAAAGCATGAAGTGCTAGGGAAAATATTTGATTCTCAGAGTCCATCTGAAGGTTAGGAAAGTAGAAGCACTAACTACCGAGAAACATATTGCTGGGACTCATAAGAATTTCTCTCATACTGTATCTTTTGGGAAGACTAAAAGAAAAAAATTCTTGAGGAAAATGATAGCAAAGACATCCATAAAATCAGACATATCCAGACAAGTTAAACTGTTTAGATGTGAGCTTAGCAAATTACAACTACATCATTCAAATTAATCTAGGAAGCACAAGACAGTTAATGCTACATTTGACAAATTAGTTAATCATAGAATCACAGCATTAATGTTAGAACATCTCAAACCTCTCAACTGTAATCTCTCATGTGTGAATAAATTTGAGTGATTTCATCTTTCAGTGTTGATCACCTTATTTCTAACTACATGAGCATGTACTTAGGCTCCCTTAAGAGCTTATAAAGAGCTAACTGCCATAATAAAAATATATGTGAAAAAGATTCTCCTAATTAGCCATTTGGTGCCATAAGATTCTGATGTTCCCCATTCAGCAATACTTCAGCAATCGCTGTCAAATCTGTTTCAATTACAAAAGATGCTGCATTCCAAGTCTTCACCAGCATTTCTAATTTCTTCTTCTGTGTCCAGTTGTTGTAAAATTCTATCCCATCGATAAAATAGATATACTAATCATGAAGAAATAAAATTTCATATGTGTGTAATGATAAGAGACTTTATTCCAGCTTTATGGCCAAATTCCAAGTAGGATAATCAGTTCTGTTAATCTGTATTCCCTGTGCAATTTTGAGATTATAGTTTTAGCCTTTATCTCCCTTTCTACATGGTTGAATAAGAGTGTTTAGCTGATTTGTTACTCTAACATCACAGGGATACCCAAGCAGCAAAGATCACTAGCTCAAATGCAGAAAAATGTATACTTCTTCAGAAAAACACTTTTCAAACTAATTTCCAAATGTCAGGAAGCTAAGCAAGGTAATTATCAGATTTTAGTGATATTGTTGATTTGCAGTGGGAAAAGGGGACTAGAAGCCAGAGGAGAAAGACTCCCATAATTTCAAAGAGCACAGAAAACACATCCATACTGCACTGCCAAAAACAGCATAGTCATACTAGCAAGCTGGCATGGCATATTATTTTATCAAAGCTGTTACAATGCTTTAACAAGCATTCCAGCTTATTTTAAAACCTTTACTGGAAAACAGCTATATGCTAGGACAGAAACTTACTCAGAGAAGAAAGTGAGGTTACTGGAAAGGGCAGATGTCCATTTGCAGACAACCACTGCAGTGATGTGTTGAACCTGTCTGTTCTTATTCACACCAGCTGTATTTTCTTCCAGTTTAATACCACTCATTGCTGGGCAGCACTTGCAGACTATAGGTACTACTACTAAGAAGATAATCAGATTTCTTAGATTTCTTCTGCCAGTGCTTCACCACTGCAGAAGATTTACATTTCTGAGGCTAATCTAAAGAGGCAGAACCAGCAATTGCAGGGTTTAAAGAAAACCCTATGGATTACAAATTGCATTACTAAATGGTGAGTCATAATAAAGCACTCATATAAAAAAAGTAACTAGAGTAAGTTTATTCTGCATTTTTCTACCTGTGGTAGAGTAAGTCGGATTTGATCTAATATCTCAAAAACTTAGGGCATGCTGAAAACTTTGTAAAAGTGTAGGTAGCTTGCAATACTAGAGTTTAATTTTTTCTTGACACAAGAGCAAGGGTGGAGCAGGGGAAGAAAGGGGAAACTTAGTGATTAGTCAGCTCAGAGCACCTTCAGTACTTTCTGAAGGCAAACAGGGAGCCACTGAATGCCACCTCATACGGGTTTGCACAGTGATGTATCAGAACAAGCACTCCTCTCCAGCAAACCTCTCATCTCCTGGTGGGATAAATGCTCAGCTTAGCAAGAGCAAGAGGTCCCATGACTTGATAATGCACAAAGTATAGAAGGTTTGAATTAAAAAGCCTAGCAAGAATCTCAATACAAAATTCTGCAACCTGGTACATTGGTTGTACTGGTGTGGATCAGTTGTACCGGAGTAGATTGAGTAGATGTGTTTTTCATCACATCCATTAATGTTAGCTTGCAGAAGTGATGTTTTTACAAGACTTAGGCATAAATAGAGTTTATATTCAGGCATTTTACCATTCATTATCAAGTTTTCAGTTTTAGCAGTGACAAACTGAAGGATTTAGTCATCACAGAACTACAACTGTTTTGATACATACACATAATCTGTAAGAATCTGTAAGATTACAGCTGCCATGAAATATTTGAATAAGGAGTGCAGACTACTTTTGAAGGAAATCTTGACATAAACTACTGCTAATACTTTCTACTGCCACACATTCTACCTCATCTATATGTAGTATTGACAGATACTTTCTCAAAAGTCAAGCAAATTCAGATTCTAATCTGTTTGCATATCTGTATTTTCTAATGCTTTCTTGAAGGCAAATAAAATAACAAGGCAAATATCTAACAAAACTGCTGCTCCTTTAGAAGAAAAGGGCTGCTCTCATGTATTTTTTGGATGAAATTACCACTGCAAGTTACCTATCAAACCAACATGGACATATGCAAGAACTCGGGGGATATCTATACGCTCAAGAAGAATGTTGCTTCATATATTCTTTTTCTAGCTTAATGATTGTAGTTGATGTTTTCCCTAGACCAGAACCAGGGAAGATTAGAAAATATGAGATCTAATATTGACTAATCACTGAGGTTCAAGATAATAGAGGACATTTTTATGATTATGAACTTTGTTGTTGCCTACTGTATCCAAGTTTTACCCAGCCCAAGCTGAGAACTCTTCCCTCCCCTTTGCAGTTCAGACATACTCAGACATAACAACACCCTCAAAACATTTCATTCCACCAAATAGGTTCTGGGGACTTTTAGATAGCAGAGGAATAAACGACCGGGCACCCAGTTCTGGAAGACTACTTGAGCAAATGCATATTGCCCTATTGCTTCAGGAAGCCAGCCCCAGAGATAACCAGGGATCCCAGTCTAATCAGACCTCTGTTGCCCTAAGCATTTTATAATGATAATGTACTACATGTACTACAGCCTCATCCAATCTTTTAATTGAAGACTTGAGAGAGGATAATTATAAAAACATGTCTTCCCTACCCCATATGCTTATTATGGCCAATATAAATTTCCAACATTCTACTTAAAACCAGGAAAAAAAAAGCACCAGTTTGGGGCTGATGCCAGTAGAGATAGCTGCTCACAAAAGTTCTCTATGTAGAAAAGGGCCTGTTTCAAATAAAGATGCTTAAGAAATCTTTATGAAAAAGACATTGTGTGTTTAAATTTCTAGGGCAGAAGATTCAGTACTTTCAAATTTCCAAAATTTAAAACTTACTTTGTCCAACTGAAATAAAGAACTACTACTTTATTCAAACTACAAAATAGAGATGCCTGATCTGCAGAGGCTGCACGTGTATTCAATTTAATTTAATCAGCATAAGATTAAAGTAATTTAAAAACGTCACTGTTGTGAATGAAATACAACAGTTAAGAATAAAAGGGCTAAACCAGTATTTTCTTGAAACCTAACCTACCAATCTCCATAGGATTTGGATCCACACCCTGCTCAATCTGTTCTTTCCCAATAATTCTTCCTCTGTAGGACTAAAGCACAAAATTCTGAGGTGATTTCAAAAAATATATTGTATTCTCAACTACAGGGCAAAAATGCAATGATTGTACTGCCATCTAGTGGAATAAAAATAGTTTTACAAGCAGTAATTGTGATCTGTAGGTCATAAAGAGTTTTGAGTCAATGACTATGCTATCTGTATCCATCCTGCAAAGGAAATTTCACAGCACAAGAATATTTTGGAAGCTCCATGGTATTTCTAACAGCAATAGTGTAGTGTAGCAATACTAAACAGATGGCACCTGAGAAACACAGGAAAATGGTGTCAAATGCTACAGTTGCTAGGGACTGTGGAAACAATCATTCTCACTCTTCCCCAAAAGATGTGTTTAAACACTCTGCTGAGAACACAAGACAGCTTAGTAATGCCATTAAATGAATTCTGAAATTATAAACTGCTCTGACACTTCAATCTTATCAATTGTAATATCTTCATACCAAATTTTGAAAGGAAAACTAGAACAAAATTCAATGAGAACAGATTGGTAGAGGATTATGCCAGTTAGAGGATTTAGCCTATAGAGGCTTCAGTAAATGTGTGATACGTATTGTGTAGGAAATTACCATTATGGGAGAAAACAAGCATTGACATGAGAAATATAAAAAGGACCCACACCTGCAAGCAAGATATGACAATTGCCATTGAAAGAAAAAGTTTTGGTTGTGGTTTCAATATTCAAAATTTTTCAAAAGAGGGTGGTTATGCTAATGAGATTTGGTAATAGTACAACTTTATGCAGATATTCAAATTTTCACAGAGCCAGTGCCTTTCAGACCGCAGTGCCACTGGAGAGGAAGACTGGAATATGAGAAAGGAATCAGCATAATCATGAAGGCTGAACTGGTGTAAATGGTCTAAATTAAAAAATGATTGTAGGGGAGAATTACAAAAAAAGTAATCCTGCAAAAAGCAGAAGAATCATCAACAAGAATTGCCTAAGAAAGAAATTTTTAAAATATCACGAAATTACATTAAACCAAAGGATAAGTAAGACACACCTATTTGCTTATTGCAAAATATGTCCCGTGGTGCATAGAAGATGGAAAATTTTGTTTTGGAGGCAACAGAGTGCACAGTATACAAAACAGTGAAAGACTTTGTTAGAAATTGAATTGAAAAGCTGCATACAATGCTGACCACTGGTCAGGAAAACACTGATTTTATCTGGACCAGGTAGTACTAGGATAATTTCAGAATTAGAAATAAATTATTGGTATCAAAAATAATGGCATTATGGGACAGAGCAGCTCTTTAAGAATGTGCCAGAGTCATGGAAAACCAGGAAGGAAGAAAAGCTGTTAAGAATGTAGGGTATTTATGGCAAGTACCATGTAGGTATAAAACAGAACTGTATTATGAGCTGTGAATGAGTCCAACTTTCTGAGAACTGGGGTTAAGGACAGTCTTCCTGCAGAATGATATGATAAACAATCTCACTAGCTCTGATATGTGGCTGGAGCTACTCAGTGGATGAAACTATTTATGACAGAGCCTGGAGCTGCTAATTCAAGAAGTCTCATCTTTATGTGCTGCAGTTCCAGATCCCTCATCTTCATTCTAGATTTGTGATCCATTTCCAAGCAAGACCCTTGAGAGTAATTTTCATTGCAGAGCCGAGCCTGGATCAGATTTCATCTTACAGAATATAAATTTCTGTTTCTGATTACCAACATTCAAGCATTGATTCTTTTTAATCCATTTTATCTTCTCTCTGCTGGAACTGTTTTTGTGTAAGAATATGTACTGTCTTTTCATATGTTCAACTTCCAAAGACACTGAGTTTCATCACTTACATGGATGATCTTTTAACCACCCAACTCGATGTTTCTTCTTTGGTACTTATGGTAGAGAAATAAATTGTACTCAAATTACAGGTTACCAGGAATCCAAGTGATTTTATTGTCAGAGCTACCAAAAATATTCTTCTTATGGATGGTGATCACAATGGGGAAACAGTAATTTCATATTACTCACATTTTATCATTAAAAGAATACTTGAAAGAGGCACAGCAACTTTAAGAAGGACTCTAACCTCTGGAGGTCTAAAAAGGCAAGTTTGTACAAAAAGGTATGGGAAATTGTTACTATAAAGATCAGATATGCAGCCTCGATACTGAAATGAAACATTTGCATTATCCATCTAAGCAGGGTGTTTAAAATAATTTATTTTTTTTTAAAGATTTTAACACTAATAGAGTCTTTATTTGTAATTAGTAATTTATAGCAATAAAAGAGATTAGACTTAAGATTTCTACTTGTATCTGGAAACTTTATCTACAAATTTATGTGAATAGTTAGGTAACTGCTTGTCAGAAGAATTTACATTTATCGGGAGACTTAAAGAGTGTGTACTCAGGGATTTTCTAATTTTAAAATTCCCTTACTGGATGGCAACTAATTAGATTTCCCTATCTCTAACACCTTTCCTTCACAGAATGGAAGTGACTATTCATTTCCACAAAATAAGCTTAATCTTACATAGATATGAGGAAAAAACTTCAAGTATCATAGTGTTTTGACTTATGAAGCAAGAACTGCAACTAGTTTATCACATACTATTCAAACTGAAGAAACTGTGTTGCAAAAAGGTTAGGGCTTGTTCTTCCAGATTTCTTGCTCCTGTGAAATCCTGCTGCATTCAAAAGATAAAAATATTTCAGGTGAGCTGTTTTTATGCTTCTAACAGGAACTAAGAAAAGGACCAATAGAATAAATCACAGCTGAGCTTGTTTCCATTAAAAATTCCCACAGGGTTACAGTTTTTGACATCCAGCATGAGAGATTCTGTGACAGAAAAGTTTGAATAGCACTTCAGTTTTCTCAGTTTCTACTATAGGAACATTGGGCATAGAGTTGTTCCTTTCTGGTTTGATTTGGGTTTTGTTTGTTTGTTTGTTAGTTTTTATCAGAGCAGTGAAAGGTCACTGTAGCAACAAATGTGGGCTGACAGCCTCTCTTGAAGATAAAAAAATGTTTCTCCCAGTCCTTTGCTGGAGACCATCTCTTGAACCTGTGGAATATGAGATACACAGTGAGAACAAAAATTATGTACTAATAAGTAGCTCATTTTCATGCACTCTGTTCGCTGCTGTTCTTTTTGCAGTCATTCAGCTGTACCCGTAGAGGGTACTAACGGATAACTAACGCAGAAGTTAGCAATGGAGGGACTGGGCTGCAGACACTTGGCTGCCTGTAGCGGTCGCAGTAACTTCACTTTGAGGCAGGTGAAACAGACAAAGCAGTACTAGTCAAGAGTTTCAGTTCCGGACGTATAATAATCTCTCCTAATCAAAAAATATCCATATTGGAAATGTTGCTGGTTTAAATTACCTACACATAAGTGAAAGAACTTTCTCATACTACCTGTAAGCTCTCCACCTTCTTGAATCCCCTTCTCTAAATGACTTAAGTGCTGAATCATTCAAATTCAGATGCTGAGCCACATCCATCTGAAAGAATGAAGCACACAACCCTTAGAAACAAAATTTCATGGGCTGCTGTGTCAAGCTGTGTTTAACTTGTGTTTAACTTCACTCTTCTCCCAGAATCTCTGAAACTTCTAGCAACAGTAACAACACAACAAAGTCAGGATACATGTTTCAGAGGCTCTGCCAGGTAGTTTTTTAACACACAACCTTGTATTTATTTTAATGTAATTCTATGAAGACCAACAAAACCTCCTTGACCCTCAGAACCTTTGGATTTTGATTGATTCATCCAGAATATCAGAATCCACTTTCTAGGGGTTTTTTTTCACACACCCTGCGGGTTCTCTTCCTCTGTTTCTGTAAGGAAAGATTTCTGTAGCTTGCTGCAAGCACTTTCCAAAGAAGTTCCTGCTACTCTAAAGTAATACAGTGGAGCTTATATGAAAGAGTAAATTGCAGATCTGGACCTCCTTACATCAACAAATTTGTTCTCATTGGCTATTAATATACAATGCTTAAACAGCAACACTTGCTGCTCATTCTCACTGAATCTACTGAGGCAAAGCTTCTAAACTGACAGCAGATATACTGCATGGGGAGAGAGTGGAACAGACACGCTTGCCAATTCATGTGATCACACTGCCTTTCTTTAGGCATACATACTTCATAGTACAGTTGGGAGTCCAGCATCCAGGTGACATATTTCACCAGAAACAGCACTTATTCCAGAGAATAAGCATTTACCTGTACGCCAGCTTTAATATACATTTTGTCTGAAAGTCTGTTAGCTCCAGTAAGAGAAGGAATACAAGTCTCTGACTTCTAAGAGAACACTGCTGTATCCTGCCTTACCTCTTCACTCTTTCTATGGTAGCTGCTGTTGGCCATTAATACACATTGGCAGACAATCAATCTGCCAATGGTGGCAATCAAAAAGAAGACAACAGAATTGCAGGAAAGTAGCTAGTTGTAACTTGGACCCCCTTTTTACCTTACAAGAGCAATACTGGGGTTAATAAAATAAAATTGTATAAAGGAGATAAGCATTGGTTAGAACATCTTTCTGCTTAATAGGAGTCAGGGCTGGGGCAGGGGACACAACACATGAGTACACAACAGACCACAAGTAGAATCATAGAATCATAAAATAGTTTGGTTTGGAAGGGTCCAACCACCTTGCCATAGGCAGGGACACCTCCCACTAGATCAGGCTGCTCAGCTCCTTGTCCAGCCTGGCCTTAAACACCTACAGATAGGGGGCATCTGCAACCTCTCTGGGCAGCCTGCTCCAATGTTTTGCAGCAATCTTCAAATTTGGAGACAAAACCAATTGGCGACTGAATCTACCCCCT
>VZTY01025039.1:81631-265741 GCA_013400935.1 Turnix velox | reverse complement strand
GGTTTCACTGGAGGGTTGGTGGGGACTCCAGCAGACCTGGTGAATGTCAGGTGAGAAGAGAAGGCTCATGGGGGACCTTATAGTAACTTATCAGTACCTGAGGGGGTCCTACAGAAAGGCAGGGGAAGGACTTTTTAATATGATATCGGATGGGAGGACCAGAAACAACGGATGTAAATTGGAAGGGGGTAGATTTAGACTTGACATAAGAAAGAAATTCTTTACAGTGAGGGTGGTGAAACACTGAAACAGGTTGTCCAGAGAGGTTGTGGATGCCCCCTCTCTGGAGGTTCCAAGACCAGGCTGGACAAGGCACTGGGCAGCCTGATCTAGTGGGAGGTGTCCCTGCCTATGGCAGGGGGGTTGGAACTCAATGATCTTTAAGGTCCCTTCCAACCCAAACTATTCTATGGTTCTATGGTTCTAAGTGCAGTGTATTATCCTTGTCCAAGTGCACAGCTAAACCCTGCCTTTTTTTGTTTTCACATAGATTTGTCAAAGAGCAGACTTTGATTTCTTAGGAGTCTGACTGACAAAGTCCCTTGGGATGCATTCCTGAAGGGCAAACGAAACCAGGAAGGCTAGACATCCTTCAATAAAGAAATCTGAAAGACATAGAAGCAGGACACCCCATTTGCCCAAAGATTAATTAGCAAGGAACAAGACTGGCCTGGCTGAACAGAGAGCTCTGTCTGGAACTCAGGGGAAAAAGAGATTTTCTGACCTTTGGAAGAAGGGCCAGGCCACTCAGAAGGACTACAAGGAAGTCTTGAACTTAATAATGTAGAAGGTCCAAAGCCCAATTAGAACTTAATCAATAAAAATGTTTCTATAAATACACTAGCAAGAGAAGTGGGGTTAAGGAGAATCTCCAACCTTTATTGGATGTGGGAAGAATCATTGTGACAAAGGCTGAGGAAAAAACTGTGGTACTTGATGTCTTCTTTGCCTCCATCTCTGATACTAAGACCAATTATTCTTGACATAGTGAGCTCCCTGATCAAAAGAACGGGACAGAGAGACAAATGAAGATCTGCTGCATGACTTTGACACATACAAGTCTATGTGGCTGTGTGAGATCTGCCTTAGGATACTGAGGGAGCTGACAGGAAAGCTTAGTAAGCCACTTTCTATCATTTATCAGCAGTCATCACTAACTGGGAAGATCCCAGTTGACAGAAGGTTAGAAAATATGACACCCATCCATAAGAAGTGATGGAAAACAAAGTGAAAAAAATGCAGGACTGTCAGTCCTATCTCAGTTCTGGGGTAGGTTATGGAACAGAGCATTCTGAGTGAAATCTTGCAGCATATTGCAGAACAATGTCAAAACAAAAGAAAAACAAGACAGACATAAATATTCAAAATAAATCCAACCATTCAAATTAGTAACATCTTACTTTTAACATATTGTAATCTGCTTATTTCTCAGAAAACATCAACACTGAGCACAATTTTTTCCACCATTAAAAAATCAGGGTCTCAATCTGCATATAAATCATCTTATTGATTTGAATCACCTGGGAAATTAGCAAGCTTAGTGGAGTCTGCTTTTTTACAACAGGAAAAAATATCACTGTCTGCAGCAGATGGAATCTGTAAATCAATCTTTCTACAGATGTCCCAGTCTTTTAAGAATATTTAGGGACTGTGAAAGAAACATCCTTCAAAATTGTAACAACTAGTGAAATTGCCTAAAAGTATACACACAGAGATGTATGAGAATTCTCAAAAACTTCCAAGTATGTGAGCATTTTCCTATACCACTCTCATGGGCAATTTGAGGGCTGATAAAGTAGGGGGTTAGCTTGGAGGTAGTATAGCTCAGTATCCCATAGCATGCAGCTGGGAAATTCTGTTGCAGACTATCTCTGGCCTTCAAACATTCCTATTAGGGGGGGAAGGACTGGTATGTGTAGCAAGGATGGGATAGCTTCCTCCACCTACCACTTCAGATAGGGCTGAAGGACAAAGAAGTGCAAGGTTGTTGTGCAGTGCTTGCTGGTTTGAAGGACTCTCCAAAAGATGTTATTATGGACATGGTGGTTACAGCTGCAGCATACAGGACATCTTAGGTACCACAGTCACAGCTACAGGATTGTGTATTGGCTGTTACAGGTTTTCCAGTCCCAAGCACTGCTGTTCACAGGCATATCTGTGGTAAGCATCTCTCCAGTGCAAAGAGAAGCCTACACTCTCAGTTTAGCATAAGCATCCAGACAGTTGAAGCTTATCCCATTGTTAGCACAACAGAGACAGAGCTAACATGCACCATTTGGTGTCAAGAGCCTGCTGCTGAGAAACTGGATATTCCCTGTTCAGCGGATTGAAGTGTTTACTGCATAGGCAGTGGAGGCAGCTGGAGCTCATAAACTGGAGGGTAATATATGTATACTAGCAAGAGCTTGCCTTTACAGGTCAGCTGCAAGTAGGTAACTTCAGCAAACCACACTCCTGGCTGAAAATAAAACAGTAGAACAAGCCACTCTTGTAGTTTCATCACTGATTTCTAGTGGAATAGTCAAACATTTGTATTTTTATAAACCAGTTTATTGGGCATTTGAAACTCTAAGGAGATGCCACATCTTGCAGCTAGTCCAGTCTAGATAGTATTGAGTTCTTGGTAAAGGCTTCAAGTAGCTCCTGTGTTTGTGTGGGACATAGTAGCCAAACTTTATCTTGCACATATTTTGCAGCTCCTTTGCTGTTTAAGCATTAGAGTTAACATGGTGATGGTTAACTAATGACAAAACCTGTAATTGCTTCCAAGACTTGATTTCTTTAAAATTAAAGCAAACTCGCTGTTCCTGTAAGAAGCTGAAGGTTCTTGTATATAAGCTGCAAAAGAATGCTGAGGATGTTTTTGCATGAATTCTAAGCTCGGTCTGACCAAGTCCAAGGTGGTATTCTCTATTTTCAAGAGAGCTCCAGCATATTTTAGAATTTCATTCTGGCTTTTGTGTTTGTGCCATCTCACAGTAACCACGTTTCAATCCATCACTGAAAAAACAGGCATCATCTTTCAGTCTTAGGTGAGCAGCCAGCAGCTGAGGCAGATATCAAAGTCATTGATAATCTGAGACTAAGTATAACTCAAGTGTATACTGCAAATTTGATAATGCCAGAGCATGATCATGCATGAAGCTAACGATCATGTCAAAAATATACTCATGACCCACACATACAATATAAGTACAGGAATAGAATGTTGGGGACTTCTTAAGTACACTGTTGCTACATATCTTTGAATAATGGCAGACAACTTCTTAAGGTATGATTTGGATAGGTGAACCAGCATTTCAAACTGATGGCCAGTTATGAGCCAATGTTCTCAGGCCTTCATACTGTTTAGTCTGGGATAGAAGAAATATCAGCAATGTTCATGTTGTATTAGGAGGAGCCCTTTAGATACTGGAGGAAAAGATTGCTATTCAGAGTGACCTTGATAGGTGGGAGAGAGGATAACAGAAAGAAAGTGAAATGCAAAGTCCAGAATCTAGGATGCAATAGCCCACACAGTGGAATTATTTGGGAACTGACTAGCCAAAAACAGTTTCCGTGTTTTCACAGGACAAGTTCAGGGAGTTGTTGTGGACAAAATATTGAACCTGAGTCAGCGATGTGCCCTCGCAGCAAAGAAGGCTGACTGCACATTTGACTTTATGATCATTTGTATAGTCAATAAACTGAGGAAGTCATAACTCCTCATTCAGACCACACATGCAGCCCAAAACTGGAGGCAGTACAGGATAGATGTTGACATCTGGGAGCAAGACAAATGACAGTTATCAAAATGGTCAGGGCCTAGAAGACACAGCATATGAAGGCAGGCTGATGTTGTGTTTGTGCAGCCTTGAGAAAGCTCAGTCTAGAACTTCATGCTGGCTACAACTCCCTAATGGGAAGGTGTAGAGGAGGTAGCTTTGACTCTTCTCAGGGACTGAATAAAAAGCAAGTAACACAAAGTAATACAAATTCTGTATTTATAGTCCATGTAAGTTATGAGTGCTTTTAGACTGATCGGGGCCAATATTTCTACTTGTATTACTTCAATATTAGCAACAGAATTTGCATGGTAAAAATTCCACTCAGTAAGACTAAGGTAACCAGAGCCTGACCTATGACTGAAGAATGTAATTGCAACTAAAGTTAGTTGGTTTTTTTATGAAGCAAAAAATCAAGGAAGAGATGCCTTATGGAAGCTTGTGATAACATTCACATAGGAAGGACTACTCAGTCCAGTTTAATTCTGAAGTTCACACAGTTTATTAAGCTTTGATCAACTGTTGGTATTAAATAAATTGAAGGGTAAGTCCAAAATCAATTTTTTTTCTGAAATTGTTTCATTCCATCTGCAAGAAAGAGGCCTTGTTAAACAGTAGTGGGTTCATGAGCTGCAAGGATTCTGTATTGAAAGGGTACTATTACTCTGGGAAGCAAAGCAGAAAAGCCTGCCCTTTAAGTTATATCAAGTATGCACGCAGAACAAAGAAGGGATGACCTTCAAATCATCTGCATTCAAGAATAACGTCCAACACCAAGGAAATTATATTGAACTTACTAGGAGCTGCCATGAACTTTTTCTTCAAGGATTAAACTTTATCCTTGAGTGAAGGAAATAGGAAGCACATCAAAAAATTCCTTGACTCTCCTGATAACTATGCAGATGTCTAGCATCCATCTGGCACAATATTAAACAGTGTTTTGATCCTCAGCACTAGTTCCAATTGTGGGTTTGCACTAAAATACTGTGAATGTGAACCATTAGAGCTCTATTTTTCCCCTTCACTGCTAATGCATGCCTCAAAATCTTCCCCATAAAAATAACAGGTCTTTCCATATGGAACAGAGAAGGATGTATTTTTGTATTATATAACTATCTTTCTAAAATGCTGTCATGTGCACAGGGTGTTCATTTTTGCTACAAAATGAATGTTTCACACCTAGTTCCTTTTCATTTATGTAGGAGCAGAGAATGAGACATCACCCAGGTGGTTTTTGTGTTACTGACCAGAAAGACATTTTTGTTAAGCTGCTACTGACTACTTCACTTGCAGTGCTTGGAGAACGATGGCATTGCATTCCATGAGACAAAATACATGCTGTCATTGTCTCTGCAGCGAACATACACCTATCCTCCTTCCTCAGGCCTGCAGAGTGTCTATGCACTATTACCACAGAAACAGCCTTTTCCTCTGCTCAGCACCAGCTTCAAAATCTCTACTTTGGAGTAGACCAAATCTCACCTTTTTAAACATATATGTGATTGTCATGCACAAAATCAAAAATTATTTTATTCGTATGTGGGTTTGCATGAGGAAATTAAGCTCTGTTGCAGCACTTTTCATGTCATGTCTATATTTTTAGCACATCTAGAAAGAATTCACAACTCAGTATGGCCCTTTGGAGGGAGCCTGTGGGGGGAACTTAAAAACTGCACCTACAAGAAAGAGGAAATTCCTCTTTGCAGAAGTGTCAAACTTCCTCAGTACATAGCATATCCCATATGCGATGTGCTGGCCCAGCAATGGAACAAATGCTTCTCTTAAAGCATAGCCTTCTTACTGGATCAGCTAGAATTTCTTATTACAGCAAAACCATCAAATTTGTTGCTTCTATGAAATGTACTGTGCTAGTCTGTTAAAGAAAATGCAATAATTTGATGCCTTTCAAAAGCTCCTTACAACGAAGTCAGGTTCTCCCACTCCAGTTAATTTAAAAATAGTAATTCTGACTTTTTATTCAGAATAGCATTTAAAAATACCAGTTTTAACAGTCAAGAGATCTGAAGCATTGCTGAGCAGGCCAGATGGATACATTTGAACTAAAATCTGGTGGAAAACCACTGTTATTAATCCCAAATCACCAGTCTGGCTGTGGTAAAGCTATTTGTCTCCTTGTTACTATAACAACATTTTTATTTTGCAATGGGTTCCTGCTTCTTCTGTTCCAGGCATAAACTGGAAATTTTATTTTCCACTTGCCTATATCCAGGAGGGAAGCTGCTTATTTGCACCAGGTGAATACTTTCAACCATAAAGGAAAATACATGAACTCAGAGGTTAGGCATAGGCATAGGTAACTTCCGTATCTTTATTTAATCCTCTGCTGGAGTCATCCATGCAACAGGGTCATTTCTGTCTGTAAAATAAACAAGGAGTAATATCTATATTTCAGCGGAAATACTACAGGAAAGCACAGACACCAGGGACAGTTTTTCTAGGAAGATAGAATACATGGCCTTTGAAATATTTTCAAATACTTCCACAGCTGTAAAAAATGCAGTTCATCCTAGATAACATCTTATCTGTACAGAAAAACTTGGAAGTATATATGAACAAGCATGAAAGAACTGAAGCATCAAAGAGAACAATCCTCCTTCCTATTCAAAATCTGAGAGTCAAAAGAATTGGAAATACAAATTCAGGAAAAGAAATTTTATCTGAATGGTATTACTCAGAGTTATGACCTGTATGACTGGATATTAAACTCATCAGCACCCCACTATATCAGAAAGACAACAGGAATGTTACATTGTTTAGAATTAAAAATTATTCAGAAGACAGGACCTTGATTGTATATTAAATCATGTATTAAATTATAAATCACAAAATGGGATAATGCTAAGACAATGTGATAGAGTATTGAATAGGCTGATAAAATACAGATGGCATTCCCCTATTTGCTAAGAAATTCAGGAAAAAATGTATCCATCCACATAATGTTGATCTAGGAGGTTTGGGATGCTTTCCCCATGTGCATATAGAATACAGTTCTGATTAATATGCTTACTGGATGCTTTAAAAGATCTAAAAAACAAAAAAGATCAAAGATGAAGTTTACAAAAGCAAGTTGTTTGAAGACAAACATGGAATGCAAAGAGATTTTTAAGTGCAAAGAACTGGAAGGAATTACCTCTGCTGGCCTTTCCAGTGTCATAGCAAACATGTTCTTGAATTAGTTGAGCATGTTTCTCAGAAATATCTGCTTGACATACTCCATATGTTACAGGCCTGAAAAAAATAGAATGGTTTCTGCCAATCTGATAGGCATGTAAATTATTTCTTAATTCATTATCTGGAGATCAGGTTAATTTTGAGAAGATATTAATCATTTATTAGGTCTAAAATACATAGAGCACTCTGCCAAATGTCCCTCCTGTAATTGTAATCAGATACTAAGAATTTATAGCAAGGCATTCTTTGTCTTTTTTCTGCAGCATATGAATAACAAAGAAAGAAGGAAATTTCTCCTGCTCTACAAGGTTTTCAATAGAAAGCTTGGAGAAATGCTGGGACAGACACAGTTTGTTTTAACAAAGGAACAAATACTGATCAGAAATCCTCCAAACTCTCAGGGATGCAAGAAAAAATGTGAAAAGTAATTGATAGAAAACACATTTCTGAATGCTCCAAACTGACAATGACTACTGAAAGTGGCTGAAATTATAAAAAAAGGAAGATATTTGTAACAGCTGAGCATGTGTGTGGTATGAAAAAAATCACAAGAAAGTATGATATTGCTAACAACAAAACACACAAAAGAACCTAAAACAAAGATATAAACCTCCAAACAAATAAAGGAGAGAGGAAACTAATGAAATCACTGAAATTACATGGCCATTAAAGATGAAAGGATGGAATTACTTGAACTTAACAGGTAAAAATATTATCCAGTAGTTACAAATACGGTAAATCTGTTGCACATGGTAACTTTTGCTTGCCACCAACAAAATATTTATATACCAATGACTTTCCATTGAGCTTGGAGTGATGTTGAAATAATTAGTTCATCTTCCAGTGACATTACATAATTTCGATTCCAGAAAGTAAATGTTCTGTCAATTGCATTTTTGTAAACTTGAAAAACATCAAGACACTATCAACCACAGGTATGTTTATGGAAAGATTGTTTAATAAGAGAAGTATGAAAAAATTAATGCAAAAATACCTGACTTGTGTAAGCCATGCATAGCTGATATATGATAAAATTATCTCAGAAAAACAAGAGGGTATTTCTGATGGGATCTTAGCAATATCTACATTTATGAGTAAGATTCATTAGGGACCTAAATGACATGAAAACTGATCAACTGATGGAGGCTGACCTAGGCAGATTTTTTAGAATCATAGAATCAGAGTTGAAATGGTCCTTCAAGGGTCATGTAATCCAACCCCATGCAGCAAGCCGGGACAATGTGCACTCTGTCAGGTTGCTCAGATCCTCATTAAGTCTAGCCTTGAATGTCTCCAAGAATGGGGCTTTCACCATCTCTCTAGGAAATCTCTTTCAGTGCCTCACAATCCTCATGCTGAAAATTTTTTTCCTAATGCNATTTTTTAGAATCATAGAATCAGAGTTGAAATGGTCCTTCAAGGGTCATCTAATCCAACCCCATGCAGCAAGCCGGGACAATGTGCACTCTGTCAGGTTGCTCAGATCCTCATTAAGTCTAGCCTTGAATGTCTCCAAGAATGGGGCTTTCACCATCTCTCTAGGAAATCTCTTTCAGTGCCTCACAATCCTCATGCTGAAAATTTTTTTCCTAATGCCTTATGTAAACCTAACCCACTCTTGTTTAAAACCACTGCCCCTGTTGCTACATGCCCTTTCAAGCAGTGCTTCGCCAGCTTTCCTGTAGGCCTCTGCAGGTACTGGAAGGCCACTGTGCAGTCTCCAGATGCCTTCTCTTCTCCAGGCTGAACAGCCCCAACTCTCTCAGCCTGTCCTCAAAGGAGAAGTGCTCCAGCTCCTTGATCATGCTCTTGGCCCTCCTCTGCACCCTCTCCAACTGATACAAGTTCTTCTTGTGCTGAGGGCTCCAGAGCTGGATGCAGCACTCCACTGTGCTCTCACAAGAGCAGAGGAAAGGGGCAGATTAATGTCTCTCCATCTGCTGCCATGGCTCTTTTATTGCAGCCCCAGGGTACACTTGGCCTTCTGGGATGTGAGCACACATTATTTGCTTGCCTCCAGTTTTTAATCCTGCAGTACCCCCAAGTCTTTTTCCACTGAGCTGGTCTCCATCACATCACCTCTCAGTCTGTATTGGTAATGAGATAGGATATACTCATTTCA
This sequence comes from Turnix velox, assembly GCA_013400935.1. Taxonomy (NCBI): domain Eukaryota; kingdom Metazoa; phylum Chordata; class Aves; order Charadriiformes; family Turnicidae; genus Turnix; species Turnix velox. Next base: position 256,663 of record VZTY01025039.1, on the reverse strand, counting down.
GCAGCATTACTTTAACACAGCTAAATGCTATGTCACATACAAACAAAGCTCACAAGTCACACTGTTAGGGTAGAAGATTGGATCCTGGAAACTAGCAACACTAAAAACCATATTTCAACAAGTAATTCTAGTAGAAGAAGCCAAATGCAATTCTCATATGTATTAGCAGGAAACCTAAAGGTGGGAGTAAGGAAACAATTTCACATAAGAGAAATTTCACCTAAGAGAAATTAGAGAGTCTTTTATTGGAATAATCTTCCCAGATCTGGTATCTTCACTTTCTTATAATAAGGAAACTGACAACTGAGAATTTTTTCATATAGACCTGCAATAATCATTCAAGGAATTATGGTGAAAGATAGAGGAAGCTCAATTTTTGCTTCTTCAAAAGACATTGAAAAATATTGGGGCAGAAAATTTTCCAATAAGTCAGCAACATGTGTGAGAGAGTGTGGTACATCATGAAAGAAGCTATCTGTTCAGGCTAATAGTATATGGAAAAAATTACTTGAACTCTGGCCTTGTGAAAACCATTTACTGTTTAGTAAATATCTGTTTGAAACTCAAAATATTCTATGGGTGTGTGACTGTAAGTAACCCAGAGGCATACTCATACTTTGTTTAAGTATAAAAGGAAGATCTTTCTGGCAGATAGTATCTCCATAGTTTAGTAAAAACCATATACTCCGATAAAAAATTAATAATAATTTTTGCCTTTTTTCTAGTTCCAAGAACATGGGATACTTTACCAGCCCTCTGTTTTTTGAAAAGTTTGTTCTTACTCATCTTGAGAAATGGAAGAGAGTTTTTTGTGAACAAAAAAAATTATATCCTGATAGTATGTTAGTTTTATATCATATTCAGAACCTCCATTTGTAAAAACAAAGCTCTGCACTACCTGTCGTAAAAGAGAAGTAATCACTAGTATGATTGTTCAGAACAGGTCATCAGTAGGTAATGTTTTATTACCAAGTGAGTCCTATTACCTCTCCAGTAATGACAAAACTGTCCCACCCCACCATATTATTACTTCACTGATATTTGTTGAGGTAAATTTGCAACAATTCTTAAAAAACATCCTAATTTTCTCTGGAGATGAATTAGTGAGTGACTATAGCAAAAGAATTGCAAAGGCATGCAAGAAGAACATAAAGTCACTCTTTAGGACTTGTAAAAGAGCCCTAGGATCTTTAATTCTTCATAAAGATGCCTGGTAATGTAAGTAATCATAATCTATGGGGGAAAAAAATAGGGATAGAGCAGATTTCTGTGGAAGTCACAAAGTAAAAACTTCAATAAACACTTTCTTTCATGAATTTCCTGCTCTTGTAATCTGAAAGTCAAGTCAGGAATGAGTGTTTCAAATTGGTTTATGTATTTTAGCAGCTATTCATTTAATAATCACTTTTCCAAGCAATGAAAGAGCAGTGAATATGCATTCTCAGAACTACAAATTAGCTTAGACCAGAATTTTGATTTATTGAAGGTCTTTTTTGTTTGTATGAAGGAATATTTGATTCTTACAGATGATTTTTTTTTTCAGCGCAGGGAAGATTCACTGCGTAAACATACACAATTTCATTTAAATGTATGCTATATGTGTGATCAATGGACTATGTCTCTGCATACAAAATCTAAATTGACATCACCACTGATTCTCATTCTGCAGTAATGCAGCCTGCTTCCTCTAGCAGAGCAACTGTGAGTGATTCTGAATCAGATTCGTTTAAGAGATACAGTGGCATAAATTCAGGATTACTTAAGTTGCAAATCAAAGTAACTGAAAGCAGTATTTTGCTTATTGAACTTCAAGTAACTAATGAGTTCTGTAAAGCCTGATTAAATAGTTTTCTTAAGAACTCATAACTCAGAACATGAAGATACGAGCCTATGAAGACATTTTAGCTCTGTTCTTACAAGGGATTGCATGAACAAAAGAGTACAGTTTCTTCTGAAATTTGTTTCCTGTTGGAATTCACAGTCTGAGAATATGGAACATTTTCTGTTATGACTTTTATTGTTGGAAAAAAAATACATCTGTGATCCTTTCCTTTTTCTTCTAAAGCATGTTTTTATAGATAAGGAAAGAAAGAGAAGACATATATAACTTTAAAAAAAAATCAAACAAACATGAAAATACTCATTAATAATCTTTTAAATAACAGGATGGTTTTCCTGTGTAGGAAATACCTTAAAAGAATCCAGGAAAAATTATCCGCTGAGAGTGCAATCACATGATTCCCATGGGGACGGAAAAAGGCTGGTTGTTTAAGGTCACAGTTCAAGGGACAGAGCAGCTGATGTCTGTATCCCATCAAAGCTGAGTACATGAATCAAACTTGCAAGACATTCTAAAATCATACAGCAAGTTCAGGGATTGTCTGTGTGGTCAGGCCACAATGCTAAGAATCAAAAACAACAAATGTATGTTAGATTGTACGAGGGAAACAAATTATTAATAATACTGTAATAATTTCTATAATCTGTTTTTTTTCAAATTTGAGATGAAATTATTGTATATATTTTTGTATATATTATTGTGTAACATTTGTGCAACTGGTTGTGATGGAAGTTTCTAATGCCCCTCCACTTCTCCAAAGGGAGCATGTTAAGAAAATAAGTTCAAGTGGCAGGTACACAGAAGTTTTCAGAGCTTTTAGGTACTATTTAGGGGGGTTTGTTTGGGGTTTTTTTTGCCTGTTTGGGGGTTTTTTGTTTGTTTTTTAAAATATCGTCAGTGCGTAAAAGAGATTGATTGTGAAAAAACAGGGAGTTTCACATAATTTCCTTGATACAGATTTTAGATGGCATTGAAGATTTATTTAACAATATATTATAAAATCATAATTGAGGACAATACAGTGGCATCATCAGTTATTTAACAGCATAGAACTTCCACTTGAATATCAAAGTTAAAATATGACACTTTCTCTATATGAACTTTGAAAAATTATAATCGATATTTCCACTGAAAATATAAGAACTGATTATGTTCAAACAGATCAACAGCTGGCAGGCAGAAGTATATTTTTATGAAAGTCACATATGCTCCTGACCCATGGTCACTGGTTTTGGAACTCTATAAAGAAAACTACAAGTCCTAGGGAGACCTTTCTTCACTGCATGGATCTTTTCTAATATTACAGTACTCACTATTCAGAAAGCTGAGGTACTATTGATGCTTACTCTCTTAACATGACACAAATTTCTCTAAATCTAGAAGATCATATTTCCTTTCTTGGTCCTAAAAAGTGTTTGTCAAGGACTATCACAGCAACAAAGGAGACTCAACTGTTACTGGTAAAGTGGGATGGTCCATGCAAGAAGAGTTTGAGTCCAACCAACATCTCTCAGCCACAAAGAGCCCATCTCCAGTTGAGAGCAATTTTCTCTGCAATGTGCCCTCACCCTGCTTCTCTTTCCTATCAGTGAGCACAAGGAGTTAAGGAAGAGATGAAAGAGAAAGACCACAACTACAATGGTAAAACCTGGAATGAAGGATTTTGTAGAGTCAATTTTAGCCAAATTATGTAGTGAAAAAGATGGAGATCTTGCCTCAGAACTAATAGGTCTATTCTAATAACAGATATTCTTTTGCTGGTTTTAATTTTTTTGCATAATTGCCAAAATATTTTCTTTCAGGACCTTTTAGTCTCCTCTCCCTCACAGCATAAGTCCAGTGGTTAAAGCAGCACCCAGAGTATAGAACAATAGGTTCACTACTCATCTATGCAGTTTATAGGAAAGTTTTGATTTCTTGACAGACAATACCCCAATTTTCGAAAATGCAGTATGGAGTGGAAGGCTTCCCATTGAAGGGACAGTAAAATAAGAAATTGACCTGTTTGGGGGTAAATTCACAAGAGGTAAAAGACAATTAAATGGAAATGCCAGCCTGAAAGATTCAGATCTCTCAGCTCTTTGAAGGCTCCATTGTTAGCAGTTCAAATTAACAATCTTCATTCCCTCTTTTCAGCATCTGGATCAGGTCTTTGAGCTCATTGGTACTTCTCTGTCTTTGACACTGACCTTTGAGACTCAAATTATGGTTGCTTAAGTGCAGGAAAGAGAAATCATTAAGCCAAAATATTTTTAACAGTGAACCAAGAGACACCACCGGTTTATCTAAAAATAAAATAATCAAGCATTCTAGAATAATTTCCAGATTGATTTATTTTATAAATTAACCAATTTATTAAATTTATTAAATTATCTGTATCTAAGATATATTGTCTAATACACATAACTAAATAAACGTTGATAACCCCTAGCTTGACAGAATGTGAATAGGAAAGGCTATGTTGCAGCACTAGTTTGATACGCTCTTCTACTTTGTTTGGCTTTCTGCTGGGCCCATTGGAAGTTTTATCTATTCTGAGCAGAAAATTTTCAGAAGTCACTCCTTCCCTGCCAGCACAATCTTTATATTCATGCTACAACTTGTGGACCTGCATATTACAAATAACTATGCACTGGTCCATTTTTTGTTAGTGAATGGGATGCATTCACAGAGGATTAACAATGGCCTTTAATGCTTTCTTGCAAAGTTATTTTCAATTTCAGTTGTTCAAAATGCAGGAAATTCAGTTCTTAGAGCAAATTTTTACTTACTTAACACTATCATCTAAAAATTACTAATTTAGTGTGCTTACATATCTTTCTTTAAATCATTAGATCAGAGAGAATCTCAAACATCATCTAGTTCTAAGTCCTTGCCATCAACAGAGACACCTTCCACTAGACCATATTTCCCAAAGACTCATCCATCTTTCTCAAAGTCTCATCCATCTTTCAACACTTCCAAGGATGGGGCAACCACACCCTCTCTGTGCAACCAGTTCCAGTGTCTCATTGCTTTCACAGCAAAAAAATTACTTCCCTATATGAAATCAAAATTTAACACGCTATAATATCTCCCTGGAGCCTTCTCCAGGCTGAACAACTCCAACAACTGTCTCAGCCTGTGCTCAGTAGCAGTGGTGATCATCTTTGTGTCCCTTCTCTGGATCTGCTCAAACAGACTCTTGAGATTCCTGTGGGTTCCAGAGATGGATGCAGTACTCCATGTGAGGTGTCATGGGAGCACAGTAAAGGCAGAAAGTATAGATCTGCCTAAAAATCTTTGCAAGGTGAATTTATTTCTAACAGTTCCTGAGGCCCTAAAGTGTTGGTGAGGGAAACAACTTGTTCTGAGCTACCTGTTTAAAACTGCTAAAGACAGGTGAAACCGATCTCAGCTAGCTAAATGGATGGCCTATATATACAAAAGGAAAAATGTAACAATATGAAAATTACATTGATAACCTCAGAATAAGGCTGACTTTCTCTCTTGAGGATCTGTCTTTGTCCAGTGAATAACCACTGTGTATGACTAGAAATTAAATGAGGAAGATTATTTGAGTTTATGGAGCAAATCTTCCCAAATTCAACTGCTTTTTCAGCAGACCAAAAATTTAACAGCCAACAGAATAGTTTTTCATTAAGTACAACCACTGAATTATTAGAATTATATAGAATTAATTAGTCTCTACTGTGTTTTTGGCACTTAGAAGAAAAGTCCACATTTCTTTCATTCAGTTTGCAGAATAGCATAACATCATCTTGGAAAACACATTGCTGGTTTCTATTCTGTCTCCATAAATTATATGAGATAAATGCGCAATGCTGATTGTCTATTTCCTTAGTGACAGCTCCTCACAAGGTGTTCTACAGAAAACTGGAGTATTTGCATAATAGTTCATGCCTACATCCACGGAGGCAAAGAAAGTCTGTAGTGGTGTCCACTCCATACATGCCCTATTTAGCCATCTGACTGGTGATAGAGCTGAACTGGGCATTTGGACATGAAAATATAAATATAGAGAACCAACTGTCACTTTCCGTGTTCTCAGATAGGTGCACAGATACACTTAATGCATCTTCCTGATAGTTTAGAGCCCATCCTGCTGTCGCACTGTGTTCCTTAACAGCTTAACAGAAGTTGATGATATAAACATATCCTTTTCCCAAAGGCTTGGGTTGTGTGTGACTTAACCTTTAACTCCTGCTTGTTGTTATAGGTTAGATGTCAAATATTTCTTGCAAGTCTTTGGCAAGGGTTTGAGCATGTTTTCATCACTTTTCCCCTATGTAGTGCAGGCTGCAGTTGGAGAAGCATTGCAGGGAGGTCTCCCTTCCCCCATTCTTCTGGCCACTTCCTCCAAGCTCTAACAGGAAAGTGAGGACAATGTGGAGAGAACCAGCCATGGGCTCACCGTAAATCTGCAATTACTTGAAATACCACTTCCTGTTTTTGAAGCCTACAGAAGAATAAATACCCTTCTGGGCCACACTGTGAAGCTGAGGGGCCCTGGCATGTGCACTGGGACCAGGGGTGGCCAGAACACAGAGCCATACTACACTGTCAGACACCCTGACACTTCCAAAGGTGGTGATCAGTCTTCATCTAGGGGCATATAAATGCTAACTGAGGTATGTAAATGGGGTTTTATGCCCATTAAGACCGCCTTAGAAAATTTAGTTTAATCACATATAAAATGCCAATTTTCCTGACCAACATGGATGGAGTTTAATTTATCAGAAGTCTTGATAGACTTCTGTCCAACTGTTTTCATTAGATCCTGATGGACACACACACACACTCTCTCTCTCAATCTCTCATCATGTTCACCCTAATGTTTGGGTGAATTTTTTCCTGCTGTATGTAGTCCTCAGTCCAGTATATCACAATGACAGCCCAAAGTCAGGCTTCAGCATAGAATGCAGATGGGGCAGGAATGGATTAAGTCAATGCTAGCTAGAAAACTACTTAAAGAACTGTGATGTTCATGTAGAGGATATTTCATCTCTATAAGCAGTGTTCAAACTGTTGAATAAAAATTGTTGATAATTGTTGGAATCCATGTGTCTGTAAACCAAATTCTGTGTTTTGTAGAATGCAGAATAAAACTCTGAAATACGTCTTCACACCTCTAAAAAGTACTGCAAGGTGCAGTTCCACTCCTTGCTGATTATGCCTTGACAGATTCAAATGCACTTAATTCATAAAGCAATAAAACATGCCTGTTAAATTTCAAACCACATTCTGAGAAAATCAGATCATGCATAAAAATTGGGAAGGCAGTGTTGCTGGTTTTGAATGGCTGACAATGCAGAACAGGTTGCCAAAGTGGGCAGAGATTCAGTAATATCAGGAACAGTTCTGTAGAGTAAGCATGCATCACTCAGTGTCTAAATTGTTTTCAGAGAAACTCTACTTCAAGGAAATTGCTTAAAGTTCTCCCGAACTGTTTAGAAATACTTTCTGGATATTATTACTGGACAATCCTAATGAACCCAGATATTCACCAGAATTTTTCATTCCTCATTGTTTTCCTTATTTATATTTACCACTTGTTCTTCATGCTTTCATCACAATAATTATTTAAGAAGTAAAAAAAATACAGGGGGGAAATATTAAAATCTTGATTTTTTTTTTTCACAATACATTTATTTTTTTGATGGCAAAATGTCATGAACAGGTTATGCAGGTGATCAGGTCAAGTCAGCATGGATTTATGAAATTGTGCTTGACAAATCCGATCTTCAATGACAAGGTGGATCCTCGGGGATGAGAGAAAGACTCTGGATGCAATCTATTTGGACTTCATCAAAGTCTTTGACACTATTTCCTACAGCAGTCCATTGGAGAAACTAGCTGCCTGTGGCTTGGATGAGTGAGTGCACTCTTCTTCTGGTAAAATACTGGCTGGAGGGCCAGGCCCAAAGAGCTGTGGTGCATGGCATTAAATCCAGTTGGCAGCCAGTTACAGGGGGTGTTTCCCAGGCACTCAGCACCAGGGCCAGTTTTGTTTAATAACTTTATCAATGTTCTAGGCAAAGGTATTGCATGCACCAGTAGTGAGGTTACAGATGACATCAAGTTTGGCAAGGGGAGTTGATCAGTTAGAGGGTAGGAGTTTACTGAGGAATCTGGGCTGGCTGAATCCATGAGCTGAGGCAAATGGTATGAGACTCAACAGGGACATGTTCTGTGTCCCACATTTGGGTCACAATAATTTCTTACGATTCTACAAGTTTGGGGATAAATGGCTGGAGAGCTGCTTATCAGAAAAGGACCTGGGAGTGTCTGGCTCAATATGATCAGCAGTGGGCTCAGCTGGCCAAGAAGATCAATAGCATCCTGGCTTGTATCAGAAACAGTCCAGCCAGCTGGACTAAGGGAGTGATTATTCCTCTATAATCTATAGGTTATATTTAAGCCTGTACCTTGAATACTGTGCCCAGTTTTTGACCCATCACTGAGATGCTGACGACACCAGAGACAAAGCTAGAGAATGGCCTAGAGCACAAGTCTTCGGAGGACCAGCCAAGAGAAACAGGGTTGTTAAGCCTGGAGAGGAGGCTGTAGGGAAACCTTATCACTCTCTACATCACCTGAAAGGAGGTTGTTGCAAGGTAGGTCAATCTCTTTTCCCGAGGAACATGTGATAGGGCAAGACGAATGGCCTCAGACTGCAACAGGAGAAGCTGAGTTTGAATATTGGGACATCTTCTCTGAAAGAGCTGTCAACCAGTAGACAGTCTTTTCAAGGAAGCAGTTGAATTGCCAACCCTAGAGGTACTTGAAAGACATGCAGATGTCATGCTTAGGACCATGGCTTATTTGTGAATTTGGTAGTACTAGGTTAACAGCTGTGTTTGCTGATCTTTTCCAACCTAAAAGATACTTTGATTATGTAAAAATATCCCATAAAAATTGTCTGATGTCTGATCCAAGGAAATCCAAAGAGGAACCTAAGAGAATCCTTACCATGGGGCAGACACTGAAGCACAATTTTGCAGATCACCAAGGCAAGTGATTTATGCTTCCAATGTGCTCACCAACTGGACAGCCTGATGAAGTGTTTCCTCCTTCACTGTCAGTTTCAGCATTTTGAGGTTTCATCCCATGCTTGAATGAAAGCAGATTTTAAAATTTTGAATCCTCTATACCGTCAACATTATAGAAAATTTTGAACTGTATCACCATTTACAAATGCAGCTGAAACTGCTTGAAAATGGAGTTGTGAACAATGGTTTGGACTCACATTTGCATTTCATATTTTCTAACCTACACTAAGGTTTTATTTTACTCTTTTAGATATAGAGTTCTACCAGTACTCCTCTGATACTATTAGAACTAAGACTTCTTCCTTTTGGATGGATTTTCATGTCTGATGTATATCCCTGCTGAGGAACCAGGGTGAATAGAGGCCCATTTAAATCCCTGCTCAGCTTGTGGCCTTAGCTATAATAACGAGAACAGAAATGTCTACATCAATAAATCCTTGATATCATGAGTTTTTTCAATTCAAAGGACCCATTTAAGAATACAAATGGAAGTCTTGGACACATGATAACAGCTTTTTTCTTCAAAAATAGCATAATGAACTGCTATTCTTGCTAAAAATATTAGGAGAGGGTTTTGGAATGATGCTCATGTGCTGCCTCTGGAGTCTCTGTGCTCTAAGACAAACTTATCACCCAGATCTCATTAAAGTTAGGGGTGCCAGGGTTTCCGTGTTCCCCATTAATGAGCTGTAACCATAGTTCTACTTAGGCCTCTTAGGCTCTACTCTTAGTTGTAGAGCTCTATGAAATACTTTGAAATAAGGTAAGGATCCTAGATTTTGATATTTTCCACACCTGAGAAAAGTAACCTTGAGCACTGTAAGATTCCCAAAGCAAATTTAAACTCTCATCACATTACAAACTTCTGCTTACCACTACATAACTAACCCTTCAGGTCTGGTGTAATCAGCCAGAACTCAGCAGTGGGAGATCTGAGAAACATAAATTTTTTTCTGTACAGTTTCTTCAGGAAAAAGATGAGAAACCAAAAGGTGTTTACATGTTGCCAATTATTTAACTCAGAAATTTCCCTTCTGAAGGGAAAGTCACCATTTCCAATAGATCAGAGGTTTTTAATTACTGTAATTTCCTAAGGACAGAAAATGCTAATTGACTTCTTCATTGTTTATATGTTTTAGACTCTACTAAACTCTATGGGTTATTTTTTATTGTTGTTATTGAGCAAAAATGAAACATGCAGCTAAAAACCTACAGAAACAGATGCATTGATATTTAAGTACCCAAATGGACAGGCTTGGACCCAGTGGGTTAAACTGGGAAGTACATAGATCACTTGAAACAAGTAAAATTACAGATTTCAGATCTCCTTTGGCTAAGCAGAAATTATTCACTTCAAAGAAGGACATTGATTTTTAAGAAAAATTGATTGGCTTAAGATTTGTGTACAGTAGGTAGAAAAGCAAGGTATTATATTTTCTCTCTAGTTCTCACTACGTTAACACAGCTGTATAAATACATGGGACTTTATGGAGATTGTCTTTACCTACAGGGATTGCAGAGAGGGAATAATCTCATTCACTGGGCCTAGAGGTCTACAAGCTTCTATTGCCAACAGTGGAGATCACAAGAATTATCATTACAAAATAGAGTGCTCTATAGATACGTGCAAATAAGGGCTGGCAGGACCCTGCCTTGATGTTTCTTTAGTGCTTCTACAGCTACAATGACAGTAGCTCATTGTTTTTCTACATACATTTCTTTTTTCAATGCTTGGATTGTGAAAAAATATCTTAAGAAGCCAAGGGGGTCATATAATGCTAATGTTGAGAGTGGAATTTTCCTATACTGTAATGACTATCAATATGTCACATCAACACACGGCATAAGCAGGTGTCAGAACCATTTACACAAGTTTTTAAAAAGCTCTATTCACTCTGTGCAGCTCACATCTCTTTTTTTTTTTTTTTGCTGTAGACAAAAACACAACACTTTTTAAAAATGAAAATGAATATTCTGTTTTGACCAGACAAGAAACTTCAATGTGAAGGGCTCATTCTTTGCTGTCACATTTCCTTGCTGGTTTTAGCTGGCTGTCACAGCTTGATTCAGTTTTCATGTAACCAGGGGTTAAATGGTGCTTTGCATCACATAGCAGTTGCATTACTCTGTGATTGAAATAAACATACCTAGTGCACCTGTAGAGACCAAAGACAGGATCTGAATTCTTCATATTCTTCCCCCTAAAAATGAAACTCATATCTAGCCTCTCTAGTGAATACAGAGGGAGCTTTTGGAGAATCTGGAAATAGGAATTAAATTATAGCTGTCTGATACAGTTTATAATCCTTTGAACAAGTGTCTTGGAAAGATGTTTTATTTCCTATTTCATTGTTCATTTTTCATTGTCATTCTTCGGGCTCAAAAGGCTACCCCACAGGTATTTATAATGAATGGGAGTAAAAGTAAAGATTTATATTTAGCTAGCCATTAATTTCTGAGGAACACTATCATATTTTCACCCTTAAAAATCAGGGGATTTATGGGAATTGGTGATTCAAGATTACTGCTTATAGTAATACAAATAATTTTTGCAAGGAATGCTAGTTTTACTACAGTATTCCCATTCTAAGAATCTAGAAAATAAATTCACTGCAATAATCACTATGTTTTTCATATTACTTCTACCTAATAGATTTAAAACTATTCCATTCTAATACACTGGTTCTAGTAATGTTAATTTAACTTAGGCAAGTATCCACAATGAGAAAGTCATTGACATGATTATCTGCAAGTCAAAGATTTCCACTGCTCTTGTGAGGGGTGAAAAAAGACATCAAATCTGGCATTTAATCATCTCCTTTTATTGATTTTTTATGGAAAATCTATACAATCAGTCAGATAGAAATAAACTCTTTATTTCTCATTTCTCTCACTAAATTTGACTTTCCTACTGTTATTATTATATTATTAGCTAATATGTCCCATTTAGCAGGTATCCCTACCATGGTATTAAGAAGATTTAGTTTCTTTTATGGGGGCACAAAAGTTAGTGATATGCTTTTGTACTGCTTTTTACTGTTCACAAATGGATAGCAATGTCTTCTCATATTTCAAATTTTTCTGGGAAATATACAAGGCTAGTCATAAACATAAACTAGCAGACTATATGAATTCCATAAATTATTAAGGGTCATCACTAGACAACCCTTCTCCTTTCCACTTCCTTTCAACAGGAATAAAATGTTTGTTATCAAAAACTTTCAAAAGTACAGGAGTGTGAAACAGAGGCACCTCAAACCTCTTTAATAAACTAGTCAGGGATTAAAGTCCAGATACTCTGCAGTTTATGGGGCAGACTGAACAGTACCAAATAAGTACTTCTAGGTATAGTCAAGCATAGGAAATAACATACTTTCTTGTAACTGGAATCTGTTTGTCACTAGTTTGCATTACCATTAAACATGAAGTACTTCAAAACCATAAAAGTGGTTTGAAATAATACCCACAGGAGTGTGACCACACTTCTGCCCATCTCCCCTTTTGAGAGTATGGCTTCTCTATTTTGCATTTACTTTCATACAAAGAAAACCAAATGCTATCCATAACTCTCTTTAACAAGTAAATGATCATCCTACTTTATTGGCTAGCTAAGTGATCTAGTAGTCCTTAAGCCACTGGACAACTTACTTCTGTAGACAAAATACATAGTAAAATAGAAACTATCAGCCAAGAGAAAAGTCTGAAAATTTCCTTGCAGAACAGAGTAGGAGAAAGTCCCGTGTGATATAACTCAACATGGCTCAATTGAAATCACCATCTGAGAGCCTTTATACCTTGTTAAAGATTTAAAACACCAAGCTGAGTGGTGCGGTTGATATGGTGGAAGGAAGGGATGCCATTCAGAGGGACCTCGACAGGCTGGAAAGCTGGGCTCAGGTGAACCTGATGAGGTTCAATGCAGCAAGGTGCAAGGTAATGCACTTGGGCCGGAAGAACCCCAGGCACCTGTACAGGCTGGGAGGAGTGGTCCTTGAGAACAGCTCGGCAGAGAAGGACCTGGGGGTCCTGATGGACGAGAGACTTAACATGAGCCAGCAGTGCGCTCTCGCAGCTCGGAAAGCAAATGGGATCCTGGGCTCCATCAGGCGAGGGGTGGTCAGCAGGGATAGGGAGGTGATTGTCCCACTCTACTCGGCTCTTGTGAGGCCCCATCTGGAGTACTGTGTCCAGGTGTGGAGCCCTCAGTACAAAAAAGACTTTGGAAAGGGTCCAGAGGAGGGCCTCGAGGATGATCAGGGGGCTGGAGCACCTCCCCTATGAGGACAGGCTGAGGGAGTTGGGCTTGTTCAGCCTGGAGAAGAGAAGGCTGCGGGGTGACCTCATTGCAGCCTTTCAATACCTGAAGCGAACCTAGACCCAGGAAGGGAGTAAACTCTTTGAAAGGGCTAACAATAGCAGGACTAGGGGAAATGGATCCAAGTTGAAGGAGGGAAGATTTAGGTTGGATGTTAGGGGGAAGTTCTTTATTAGGAGAGTGGTTAGCTCCTGGAACAGGCTGCCGAGGGAGGTTGTGGATGTCCCGTCCTTGGAGGTGTTCAAGGCCAGGTTGGACAGGGCCCTGGGCAACCTGATCTAGTAAATGTGTTTGTTTGTTGCTAGGCAGGGGGCTTGGAGATACATGATCCTTGAGGTCCCTTCCAACCCGGGTCATTCTGTGATTCTCTGATTCTGTGAAATGACTCAGAGCATACAGAGCCATCACGCAGACTCTAACAATACAAACTTTCTTTTCAGTTTAAACCCTATATGGTATTGTATTAAAATGCTTAGCTCGTGTGAACGGAGTTGCATGTTTTTACCAGAAATGACAAATAGCTGCTGTGTTTCCATGATCACTTGAAAGCACTGAAGCTTCACCCAGTCTATCTGCAGAGTTCCTGTTGTTATCTTGTGCCTGTATCTTTCAGTGGAGGCACACTATAGGCTTAGCCTTTCTACTAGCTCAGTCCTATCACACTGGACCACATTTCAGCAAATGTGAAGTGTACAGTTGCTAGCAGTCTACTGCTAGTACTGTGTGTGAAAATGCATGTGAAATTAAGGGGGTTTCCTGGGCTTGTTATTGCTTTGAAGGGATAATCAGACCATTATGGAGAGGTGGTGTGCAGTAAAAGGGAAAAAGGTTTAAAAATACATATTCTATTTATTGTAGATTTTATTTCCTCAACTCTGGCACTGGTAATATTCTTCAGGAAACTAAATGATGTCATTTCCTTTCTACAGGCAAGTTACATAAATGCTGGAACACAGCCACTTCAAACAGCCTTCAAACAGATGGCCGTGTGTATAAATGCCAGAAAGTGAGAGCAGACACTTGCAGTAAAAAATTTTACCCCACACGTGGTATAATGTTTATTTTATAACCCCTCACATAGACTTACACGGTTCATTCTTCTAATTTTTCCAGACACAAATTTCTCAGGAGGTAGCTTTAGGATACTGAATTAAAATAAATTAAAATTATATAAATAACAGAAGCACAGAAGAGCTTAATGTCCCAATAGATATCAACCACAACAGAGAGAAGAATGCGCACAAATTTCAGTATCAAACATTTAATTTGTTTAGTCATTCTAGAACTAAATTGTCAGTAGCAAACCTGTGAGAACTAAGAAAATTCAATTTAATTTAAAGGCTGCATAAAGTTTGGAAAGAAACCTTAACTGGAGGCTGAACTGGAGGTCCAATAGCTGAATTACTTAAACACAACTCCATATTTACAGTAACAAAACAAAACTCATCCATAAGACAATGAGCTAAGACCAGATGCTCTACACATAGGAGGAGCAAACAGAGTAATTTGGTCCTCAGAAACAGAGGCATAAGGAGAGAATCCATCACTACATAACTAGCCTTCCTGGAAACGTTCATGCACAAGCATCTGAGAGCTGTCATGGTATTTGTCAGAAAAGAGAAGAAAGACACCACAAAGGGACCATCCTGCAGGACACACTGCCACTCATTTCAGTCAACCTGCAGACCAGACTCAGTGCAACTACTGGAGGTAATGCTGCTTCTAGAATCACAGAATGATAGAATAGCTTAGGTTGGAAAAGACTACTAACCAAGCACTTTCAAATCCAACACTAAGATGTCCCTGACATGTCCCTCCTCATTCAATTTTACTATGGTGGGATGAGGAGCAGACAACATCAGCACTTTAGCTGCACCATGCTTTTTACAGTGCGATGATGACAACACTGAAGGCATAAGGCTAATACGTAGGAATCAGGGAATCCACCCCTGGGCATTACAGAATCCCACAATGATTTCCAGCAGCAAAATTTGCTGGCTTGATAGAACCATGCACTGAAAATTGAGGGTGGGATTTTTCTAGAGGGGCTCAACATTGTTCTCACTCTGTTAAAATTTAACAGAATGGGGGAAGCCTCTCTTTCAAAAGGAGTGGCAGAACCCCAAAGCATAGCACTTCCAAAGTTTCTATCCAGACAGTTTTGAGGTTAATTTAATTTTGCCCGCACTGCAGGCAAAAATATTGCCCTGGGTACATACCTGACTCCAGTGTCATGATTCTGCCATGTCAAAATTCAGCTCTTGAATGAGGCAGGCTTGTTTCCCTTAGGTGGGAAAAATCATCGACAAAGGGGTTTGGAAATATCTCTTGAGTTTAACTTCATTTACTCATTCACTGCAGCCAGGTAATGGAGGCAACCACAAACCATTACAGGCAATTTCCTTTTTTACAAATGTTTCCACTCATACAGCAGTGTCCAGTTCCCAGGAAGCTTTTCTGTACCAGAAGTCTCTTCCAAATACAGCAAATAAAGTAAAAGGAAAGTTTCATTTGGATGCCATAGCTTATTTCGATGACAAAGGAGTACAGCATTTCTTCAGAGCAGATAGGAGCACTGCCATTTGAATTCCTGGTAGTAATGATAACAAATAAAGTCCCATGATATTGTCAAGTATCATATTAAGCTTGTTGGTCAAGGGTCACTGAAGTTTCTGGAGTACTATGATGGAAGGCAAAGATGTTACACTCTACCTCCTTGCTCTCTCTTCCCCAGCCTTTACAATGTCCCAGGGCTGAGACCTATTTTCTGAAGTACTTCACTTAATTGTAAAGGATGAAAGAAAAGGAGCATTGACAATGCCAGAATCCTTCCTCACAAACCCTCAGGGGCACACACAGGCAGCAGCTTGGTCTGACTGCAAGGGAATGAAAACATGTTGCCTGCTGGAGCACACAAGTGAGAGAGTTGCCCATCTACAGCTATTTTCCAATCCACATTTCCCAAAAACAAAGGGCAAGCACACAGCAGAGCCCATCCCTGAAGGCAGAAACACAGGAGGCTGAAAACAGGGCTGCTGCAGGGAGAGTAAGTCAGTGCCTGATCAAGCCAAGGCAAGAATTGTAAGATAAGGTGCATGACTGTTATTGCAGATATTTAACAATACCAGTGGCAAATAACTTGATAGTACAGTAGTTCTTTGGTATGGGATTAATGTCCATCATTTCTGCAATGGCTACAAACTTCCTCTTCTAAGAACAATTAAGATCTCACAATTGTGAGGTCCTCTGTAGCAGCAGTAAATGGCATCAATCTTTAGAAGGTAAAGGTCCATTTTTAATACCTCAGTATCATGTTTTTTCTCCTTGTAATACAGCCACACAGAAAAAGAACTACCCTTGGGTGCAGATAAGTCAACAAAATGAAGTCATAGACTTTTGCTTTCAATCTTTTTACAAGACAGAACAATTTAGTCAGAAGTCTATAAATATTACATTGACCCAATTGTGTGTAAAAGGCTACACAAGAAGACAGTATCCTTTTAATTCTTCGAGTAGTGATCAAAGCTAGCAGTGTAGTGTAAAGACCCTGCACAGCTTACAATTTCATGCTCAGAGGAGTAGATGAGAGGATCTAGATGAGGTACAGTAGTTGCTGGGTTTTCTTCACTCTTGTCTAATTTTACCATCAGCACTTCATATACCAATTTTATCTAGGTCTAAAACTGGAGCAGATACCTCTTGCTATGCCTTACAAAGCCAAAATTGAATCTAATTTATTTGTTTAAGCTTATCTTACTCAACACGATGAGGAGGTCTGCTCACTCAGGTCATTCTGTGCCCACTGTGCTACAGGGACTAGCTGTCATTAAGAGGTGTACAAGCAGGTGCTGGAAAATGGCAGCTGTTTTGTTTCTCTATCTGCAGCACTGTCTTTTTTCATCTCCAAGGAGACTGATTGATCCTCACTGCAAATGTACTAGAAACACAGAAATCTACTGCTGTGAAACCATGAGTCAGAACTCCTCAATACAACTTGAACTGTTAAAGAGCTGAGAATCAATACACTCTGCCAAGGAAAGAGAACCAAACGTACCAGCCATTGCTGCAATCAAACCACTACTTTTTACTACTATTACAGGTTCTTTACTTGAGGTCTTGTGACTGTTTGGAATGTCAAACTTCTCCATTCAGGATGTTTCTTGCCTGTATTTTTTGTGTGTTTGATTGCAAAAGAACAGTTCAGAGATCCTATTACCTTAAGGTAGAATTGTGTCCTCAAATGTTTTTATGCTTCTCTTGGGCTCTACTGCCTGAACTCCACCAAATAGTCTAATAAGTTCCATATGCCCATTTTTTTGAAGAACATATTTTCAAAGCAGTAAATGTTTTGACGGATTGGGTCACTGAGAGCCTGAATGCTGTTATACACATCGTTTAGCATTCCACAAGGCCCCCACTGTTAAATTCTGGGAATGTGGCCAGGGTGACCTACCTAATACTGCACTAACTAGCTTGAAAAAAAGAAAAAAAAAAGGAGAAATTCTTAGCAATTGTGCTACACTAAAGCATATTTGGAATTTGAACATGTATTTGCTGCCCTGGTGATTTTTGTTAGAGGTGTGTGGGAATTAGGCTGACTCCTAACTGTACTCACAGAAAGTTTTGCATAAAGCTAAAAATATATTTTTAAAATAGCTTACACACTTCATCTAAAGCAGAAACTGTGGGCCCCATCTTTCAAGACATTAAATGCCACCTGAGAAGCTAAGTCTCCCACACACATTGAGTTCAGGCAAACATGAGCTTGTCCAACACTAAAGAACAAACCGATTCATTATAAATCTTACACTTCACTCAGAGTATAGTGGAAATATTTAAGAGAATGCACCAAACACATATGTCTCTAATTTAGCTAGATATTAAGAGTGCATCCAAGATTGGAAAAAAAATACTCACATATTTATTTTGGTTAGGGATATGTTGTAATATTTTTTAAAGGCCTCAACTCCAGCTTTGATTTTTCCATCTTCTTTTTCTAGCATGAATTTTTTTTCTATCTTCATATACTGCACTCAGGTAAAAATATTCTGGAAAGCAGGTGCTGTTCTGCTAATTTCTTTACATATTGAAGGCATGAGACTTGAGTAAACTGAGAAAAAAAATACTACATTAGTAGCTTCTGATCACCCTACTGAAACCAATAAATTATTCTCCTGGCAGAAAGAAAGAAAGAGAGAGAGAGAGGGAAAGAAGAAACAAAGGAAGGATGGTTCAGCAAGATCTACTTGTAGTCATCTTCGTGACTGTTATCCGACATGTTGAGTAGCTGACATGGAAATCACTTTTATAGTAACTATAAGCCATATATGTCATAATTTCTTTCACCCCAGCAATTAGACTTGGGTGATATATGTGCATATGCTTGTGTGTGCACATGCATGTGTGTAAAAGCAACTGTTTGGTGCAGGAATACATGTACTTGCAATAGGAGACCAGATTTCCAAATCTGACAGCCTTAATTATTGGAGACAGATTCAACTGAAGTAATGCTCAGTTCTACAAGATACGTTTTGGGGACAAAACAATGCTTTGTAGACTGAAATGGCTCACACAAAATCTGGAGATATTTAATGGCTCCACCTGCTCCACTTCAAATGAGATTTCTGTTGTCACCAGCAGCTATTCTGATATGTTGCACCAGAGGCTAGAATCCTGCTGATTGTCTTTCACCGAGATGCTGAAGGATTAGGAAAAATGAGAGAGACCTTTGCATGTTTCTAGCATTCCACAATGGCAAATAAAGCATGTCTGGGACATACTGTCAAGAATAAGACCCCATCTCTGGACAAAGATCAGTGGGGGATGTAAATATTTGTGCTAAAGTACAAAGGTATCAATGTGATGTTGAAACCATATATTTGAATACACACAACAGCAACAAACTGGATGTGGCAGAATGAGGAAAAACAGTAAATGTGCTGTCTGATAATGCTGCAGACTACCTTGTAGTTATGAAGTCAAAGTTTTATCTGTTAAAAAAGTCTGTCATCAATGACAATTCATGATACATTTTATCAACCTCAGCTGTGCTGGCACAGTTTTTCATGCAGCAATACTATGAGGCACTGTTAACCAGCTTATAAACAGATCTCATTTTTAGAAACACTCCCAAAAACTGTTTTCTGAAGCTGATGATCTCCTCAGTCTGATTCATCAACAGCTGCAGAAACTGTTGTTTTGGAACATCTGAAGGGTTGATGCATTAACTGGTATAATTAAACTAGTATAATCCCCAAAGACTTGATTTCCTGAAGTCACAGTCTGCTTTCTATGTGTATTACATGTTTTTTCTCCTAGGAAGCTGACAAGTATTTCTCCTTTGAGAACTGTCTGAGAATTAGAAAACCAGTCTGCAGGGTTTCCACGTATGTACAATAGCACGCAGGTTTTACTGTGGAAGTGTGCTTTGTAAAAAATCCTGAGAATACACAGTTCCTATTTCAGCAGAAACTCAGGGTTTAGAAAGGTTACATCTTTAGATCAATGAAGGCTGCAATGTGGAAAAACTTCTGCAAGATAAAAAAAAAAGGCTGGGAGTATTCAGGAATTAAATTCAGGGACAAAACAATGTTTTATTATTTTGACTTTATCAATACCAATATGTAACAATGATTTCCAGCTGGTTCTTCTGCTCCTGCTGTCATCACCACCTCAGAACTAATTTGCTTAGAAAAGTTTAAGAAATAACTTTGAAATCATTGTTTTATCTGTTCTTGATTTTGTTAAAACTCTTGTTTACAGAAGAATAATACAATCTCAGTTGTATATTCCAATAGCAAACATTGCCATGAGAAACATTCCACCTACCTAAATGGTGATTCAGGTAGGTCTGAAATTCTTTGAAATTGTAATGTTCTATTAATAGGTACAAGAGAGAGAAGCTTACTTACGTGGGGTTTTAGTTCAGCTCTCTACTTGTGAGTGTATCTGTTTTTCATATCATCCTTTTACAGGCGGTTTTCCGCAGAGAGATGAAAATAAAGTTATTCTTATGAAAAAACTTAGAACATTTCTTTTATGCACACAGTCTGCATGCATGGAGCTCTGTATTTCAGATTTCTGCACATGGTCTTACTGGCTTCTGTGGACTTCACAATACTTGTTTATTTAACGTCCTGCATGCCAATCTTTGATGAAATGGGCTAGGTTCTTTTCATTGCATTTTGGCTGGTAAGAAAGCTAATAACCAGAGATCACTCTAACTACTGAGAAATCACAAAGGGTCACAGATTATGGCCTGTGACAGCTCTGGGACCCAGGGACTGCCTCAAAAATCTCCTGGATATAACACTGTCCTAAATCTTAGTGGTGCTTGGTATTTCCCTTGTGGCCTCATCTAAAGCCATGACCAAAGCAAAAATCTTTCTCCATACCAAGATAAGACAGGAAAAAAAGATGAGCATTCACCCATCACTGCTTAAGTGTGAACACCATGTAATACTTGGATCAGTTTGTCACAAGCCACTACAGTATCCTGCATGCCATGAAAAAACCCTTCAAAATGGAAAGTATTTTCCCTAAATTCAGTTCTGATACTTTTAAACCAATCATCAAGTGGACTCCCTCTATCACAACCCCCTAAGAGGTGAGATAGTGTATGTACACTAAGTACATTTTTCTGTACCCTGTGCTTTGGGGTTCTGCTAGTAAGTGGCCAGCTGCGATCAACAGCTAAATTAGTTCTGCTCTGTCTGGCTGCTGCTTCTGGGCCTTCAAGCAGCTCCAGAATGATGGTGTTGTCACTGACTATTCTGTGGTCCATGATCTCAGTTTTGTTCAGCAGATGTGAAAATGTGGGTCTGTACTGCAAATTTAGTGCAGTAAAAAAATCAAATATTATTTTTTAAAATAAATATACATATTAAGCAAAAATTATGAACATGCATTGAAGCATTAGCAGAGAACATGTACGGGGCAATTACACAAACAAATAGAGCGTGACAAGGCATTTAACTGCCAAATTTACAACATAAATTTTTGTCACAATGTTCCCCACTATCCTTTCAGCAAATGCTGTTGCCTTTCCAGGATGTTTGCATTACCTTCAGTGTTGGTACTAGGAATACAATTAGTTAATTAGTACTATTAAAGCAAATGGGCTAAGAGGTAGCGCTTGAATCTCCATCATCTCCCCCCGTATGATACTAAGTATTTCTATAAATTGCAGACATTGGTTTGAATTTGTCTGGGTGTTTAAAACTTCACTTGCTTTTAGAAAGATTGGTACATTTGCAAATGTCCTTTACAACATAGCAGAGAACCTGCAAGAAAAACCAAGCAGGATCTGTGTCCTTTGTGACCTGGTTTATCAGGGCGTTTACTTTGTCAAATTTTAATGTAAATAATGGTAGCTTCCTCTTGCTGACAGTCTGAGTGGTTTTGCTTGATCAGCTCTTACAGAGAAAAGAGTGAGAGAAAGATTAAATGATCAAGCTGCAAAGGAAAACTCTGATTGTTACACTGCAGGGCAACAGACCTATAAGTGATGGTACTTGCTTATTTCTTGAGCCTGCTTAGTACTGATGTGATCTTGGAAATAAAAGCACATGAAATTACACACACTGTATTCAGCTATTAGTGTGTTACACTGCCAACTGATGACTCCAAGTGAGGGTTTATTTCAAAGTCCAGGAAAAAAAAAGAAGGTGAGAACCACACTAACAAGTCCTGCTTGGGCCTTGGGACATGGATGCCTACTGCTGAAAGGTCTCAGATAGCTGGAAAAACTGGTGGACCCAGGAGGACAGGCTGATGGCTGTCTCAGGCCTGCCTAGAGACTCAGAATTCGATAAGGCCACAGCAAGGAAAGCCATGTTCCTCTGGGCACTGGCACCAGTAGAGGAGATAGGTTAAAAAGGTTTACCCATATGCAGTCATGCAATCTCTGCCCTGGAGGTTTTGATTTCCATATGATGCAGTCACTGATCTCAAACCAGTTTTAAGAGCTTAAGGGTAACAGTCAATAACAGAAAACATACAATTTCTTTTTATACCAGTGATGACAGTGATTAATTTTGCTGCAGCATCAAGACACAATGAAGGAGAGGAGGCCCAGAAGGACAGGAGGTATCTAGAAAGTTTAGATGAAAAAAAAGTCTGTAGAAGGAATCAATATTAATGCAGCAGCTTTTAAAATTTGAAGTTTCTTCGCCTTCCACTGCCAGCTTCTGCCTGCACACTAGTGTTTTTAAATAACAAAGTAAACTAAGATAATAAAGACAAAATAAAGCATGGGAGAAAATATTTTCCCTGCCATGAGAAAAAGTACTACACCTATCCCAATAGACCTCCTCAGATGTACTTAAACAGAATATGTTGTGTATCATAGCTCTTAAATTGATCTCAACCAGGACTTTGAAGACTAAGTCAAGAAGTCTATCAAGACACCAGGGTTAAGATACAATTACCTAATGATAAGGGCTGAGAAAAGCCTATGCACCAGAAACTCACACCCAGAGCCCAGGTGGCCTGAGGGCAATAACCAGGTGGGAACCCATCCAGACAAGAGAAGCTTTGGGCACAGGGGTCTGAGACAAAGCAGCAAGGAGCTGACTGCTGTCTGCTTGAGTAAGGAAAGCAGAGAGAAAGGATGGGACTCTGGTGATGCTATCAGAGTTAAAACTTGCTCACAGCTCCCTTCCCCAGTGGAGTCCATAATTACCAGGCCACACTGTCCTCTGTCTCCTGACAGACTCCATACCCTCTCCTACCTGCAGACCCCTGTCAGTTTTGTTTCTTCCAGCCACTGTCACCATAGACTTGTTAACCATTCACCTCAAGTGGCAGCAGTAGAAGCAGTCAGAGGTCAGATACAATTCCTGACCCATAGAGCATGGCTGTTTTTGCTGAACTAGAACACCAAGTACTGAATGGTAGCACCACCACTTTACTATTCCTTTCTCCTTCTTTATCTTTCTCTGACTGAAGATACCACAGCTTGTTCTGATTCCACCCTCCTATACATACCTTCTCTGTCAGAATGTCCCACAGTGAGAAAAACAAACTAATTAATATATTGATAGCATTTCACTTACATTTCCAGATAGCTATCTGGCAACGGTATACCCTGGTGCTAATAACTAAACCCCTGTAGTCTATTGCAACCCAGCCACAAATGCCATGGGACCTGAACAACAGAGACAGCCACAAAGCTTTAGCAAATCTTGGCAAGAATATTCAGCTGGTTCTCTTTCTTGTCTTTTCCTCCTCCACTTCCCTGCTCTGACTCCTCTTTTGTTAGTTTTGGAGACTCATAGACAGCAAACACACACTGCAGAAATCAATACTGAAATTCCACTGGGTTCTAGGGCGGCTGGAAAAAGCTTGTAATGGTGCTAAGGTGGGCAGTGCTGTCCAATTTCAACCCCATGGTGCTAATTACAGCAAAACAAAAATTCACCTCTATCCCAAGGACTGTGCTTGAGCCACAGCCATTATTCTCACCCTTCACCACTTCCACTGTCCAACCCACCCCCAAGTCATCTGAGTCATCAAAATTGCCATTAGCTTTCTTCACTACTGGCAAATAGGGCAGATTTAGGCAGGGAGCAAGGCAGCAACACCAGGATATTGCAACACTTCCAGTCCTTGGCACTTTAGTAATCCAAGCAGCAGAAATGAGAGGAAAGAAGAGGCAACCAAGTTTCACTTTTGGCACTATCAAATATTACAGCATTTTCATTTAAAATGTCAGCAGATGCTGGTACTATCCAGTAGAGAAAAAGGTTTTGATGTTACTACAGTGACCTGTAGCTTTTGTCAGTAGCTGGAAAAGTAACCATCTGAGATAATGCAATAGAAGTGCAGGAAGAAAGCTACTGGCTGAAGCTTCCTCTTAGTTCAGTTGACAGAAAGGTTTCCACTGTTTTCAGCAAAAGGGATGTTATTACAACATGTCTGAAATGTCTAAAAAAAATTCATAGATCCTATAAAGCAAAGAAAGAAGCTTTACCATTACTGAAGAGCCAGAATAAATGCTGAATCATGGCACACAGAGAGCAGAAACAGTAAGGCGTTTCCATTTTGTGCCTGCAAAACGAATAGTGGAGGAAGTCCTGGTGCCAGCAAAGCTCTATGTTGTGATGCAGACATGGCAAGGGAGAGATTTTCAGTCTGCCAGCACCTATCTACCCTTCCAGAACAGTGCACTCTTCCAGTGCCCTGCTAGGCACAGGACAAAAGCAAATGCTCTGTTCCTATTCCCTCCTGGCAAGAGCAGGGTACAGGCATTACCCCATGAGGTGTCCATTTCAGCTATATGAGGTCCGTTTTTAGTATGGTACTGAACTAGCCAAGGTAACCAAAAAGTTAAAGCTGGAATGATGGCTGGATGCTCTAAACTCAGGAATAAGTCCATATATGTCCATAGAGTGCATTATAATTTCATTATGCATTGGTGTTAAAAGACTCGGGCTTCAAAAGTCCCCAAGATATTCTTTTTGCTCCCATGTAGTATCATAAGAGTACAGAACTATAATTACTAGAAAGACTTACGCAAGTATTTTGGTAAGAAAGATACAATCAGCACATACCTCTAACATTAAGGAAAAAAAAGTGCATTAATGTCTCTCAAAATGGCAGTTTGCACCTAAAATTTTGCTGCTTTTATATCCATTTGTATCTTCTGCACAAAAGTTCGGGAATGTTTTGCACAGAATCTTTAACAAGAAGTAAACTGTACCACAAGAAGTAACTACCAGAGGATACAGTCACCTGCTTCACACATTATTTTGAAAGAATTTTAAAAATTCTATTAAATTCTTCTGCTGTCATGAGAAATATGTCAGCCAAAATATGGAAGACAGTGATATTTCTCTTATTTTTAAAATGTCAGTCAACCACATCATTATCCTGGCTGTTGAAAAATGACAAGGAATGACTTAGGAGACCTGGCACAACATGCCCTGTAGGCAGTGTTCTTCCTCCTGTCTACTGGAAAGAATCCCTGCTTAAATATTTAGAAAAACAAATCTTACATTATTTTTAACAGCCTCATTTACCCTAATCCCAAGAGAGAAGAGAGAAAGGGAAGAGGAGAAAAAGAGAGACAGACACAAAAATTGAAAAACATAATTTTTAAAATACAATGATCAGAGAAATTTTTTTTTAAAATTCAAAGTTCAAGATTACTTTTCAAATTACACAAATACATGGCCTTTGCTTCATATTTCACTTCTCCTCTCACTGACTTGATAAAATAGACAATTTGGACCATCTTGTCATTCACATCTGAGTAGAAATTATTTAAAAATAGTAGAGAAACTGGTTGAAGACCTGAGGAAAACAAGGCTGGTGTCTCAAGCAGCAAGAACATTACAGTAATGTCCTGTGACTATGCCAGGCTTTGGGTCTATATCTGAAAGGCAGGAAATACTCCCAGGGATTTGCTGAAAGACTTGATCTTCAATTGATTTTCCCCCATTTTTCTGTCTATAAAATGGAAATAATTATACTTTTTTCCTTTCAAAAACCATTTTGAAATTCCAAGTTGACTTTGTGCCTGATTCCAAGGGGACTATTAAGCCTGAATAAAAATGCCATTTTCAGAAGAGCAGAACTTGCATAAAATTTGACTGAAATCAGTTGTTGAATGAAACAGAGCTTATTCACACTGCAGTGTGGCCCCAGTAGTTTCCATCTGCACTGTTAGGAAATAAACCAATTCCAGTCTTATCTGTAGTTGACCAAATATTCATTATCTCTGTGGGTACAATAGATTGCATTAAAATACATTTTATGTTGACTGTTTTTGTTCCCATCCATACAATACCAAATGGTAGTCACTGTCATAAAACATGAAATGGATCAGCACTGCGTTAGATTGTTTTGATCTATTCTTAAGACAATGATAAACACATACTGAAGGAGATAAAGTGTTAAAGCAGAACAGACTCTAAATGGTCTCCAACCAGTTTTCTCTCATATTTACATTCCTATAAATGCCCCATTTCCTTTTGCATTTAGCTGTTATGCCTTGCTGTTAACCTAAATTGTGGCTGCCTGGATGGGAGCTGCTGTGATTCTCCTTTTTTTTTTTTAACTGCACATGTTAAGGAGGAAACTGGATGATGCCTGATTGTTGGTGCTTACCTAGGGGGTGTAAGTACCTGAACATTTTGTAGGATTGAGCCTTAGTTTAGTTGGTAGACATGGCAGAGTTTATATTCATGATGGAATAGAGTGTCTGATAAGAGGGAGTGTTTGCAAATCCTGAGGTTAGCATGATACATTAAGCTTTCACAGCAACCTCGGTATAAATGAAGGTGGCATGGTTACATTGTTGCTCAATGAGGGTCCAGCCCTCCATAGTCTCTAGAGAAAGCTGAGGGGGACTACAGAAGCTAAATAGAGATTAGGCCTAGCAGGCACCTGGAGCTATCCTACCTGGCCATCGCTATAGCACAGCATGAGTCTTTAAATCATGCTCCATCAATTCTACAAAAATAAAGCTAGCAGCATAATAACAGTGCTACTAGTGAAGTTTACCAGTAAAGCTGCAGCACACACTTGGAGACTAATTGTAAATAATCTCTCCAAATATTTGTTAACATCACAGAAAGACACTTCACTACATCATTTCAATGAAATGGAGATTTTAAATTTACTCTTGGCAGTAATGGTGTGTAGTATGAGATACTAAACAGACATTGACTTTAACAGGAGCAATTAAACATCAAGGTTTATTGATTAACAAAGCAAATATTGGTGCAGGATGAAGGCAAGGTTAATATTTGCCTGAAGAGACAATATATTATCATGATCAACAAAACTTCCTCCAGGTCAGAGTAGTATTAATGCAGTGCAATTCTGAAAGAACTTTTAAAAAACCTTAGGTCTGTAGCAGTTATATTTAAATAGGAAGAGAAAATGGAAAACAAAGCATGCAACAATCTGACATGATTGATGCAAGAAAAATTACTTTAAAATTCTGTGATAGTAGACAAAAAGAAGCATTTATTTGTAACCTAAACTAAATAAACAGATTAAACAGTTTGCCAGAGATGTTCCATAGGTCATATAACCTAAACTCTAATTTATCAGAAAAAACCCTAACCACCAACCCAAACACTTAAAATGTCCTTTCAAGACTTTCTTAGAAGCAAGGATTTCCCATCATCAATAATACATCAGGTTCTTGTGCAAAGGGCAGCCACGGAGGATTCTTGCGACATCAAAAACAAATCCATCCTTGAGGGATCTCTAAAGCATATTACAAAATATGTTCTAACCAAAACAAGCAGCACACATGTCAAAAACATTTTATTGTCACTTCTCAGCCATTAGCTGCTTCTTTGTGTAAATGATTTTTTATACTGTTATTCTACTACCTGAATGTTATGGCATTCTCCTCAGTTCCTGAAAAGATTAAAGGTTTATTATGTTCTTCTCTTTACATGGAAGACTGATAAATTGATAAAGGTTTTGCAATAGCTTTTCCAAGGACAAACAAGGAAGAAAAAACATCCAAATTCATATCACCAACGTGTATGGAGGACTTTGACACAAAACTGGTTTGCCCGGTGCAACCCCAAAAAGCACAGCATAAAAGTAAGAAAAACAGAGCTCTGGAAGTATACATTGTTGGTCTTGGCAATGAGTACTGCTGAACTGCAGTGAAATACAGGATGCTCCTGTTGTTTCCTTTCTGCAGAATGCATTTACTTTTGGAAGAGTTCTTTTAAGGCATTTTCTCCAGCTCTAAAATTTGTTATGCAAAGTGATTTTTCACTAGTTTGATCACTTATTACATATCATTTGTTCCCCCTCATCAGGAATAATTGTGTCTGATAAGGGAACATCTAAAGTTGCAAGCAATCGTAATAGAGATTGGGGTTTTTAAGACTGCAGTAGTTGAAATAGTTTGTAGTGTACATGGAGATTCAGGCAGTTTGGCACATGCAGCTATGAAATCATAAATTAATGTCTTTTTATCCCAACAGACAATGAAATAAAAATATTCCATGCTGAGTTCATAAGTCATGCTTTTACTTTCAGGGGGAATTTGCCTAGTACCAAACCGCAGAATTGATCTCAAAGTCATAAAGTATATTCTTCTAATGACAATCCTAATTGGAAGAAATTATCTGCATCATGCTATGTTCTAATTCTTGTGGTTTTTTAGTAGTTAGTGTCTATCAGCCAGTCTTAAAATATCTCCATGTATTTCTCCATGGAATAATTTGAATAGGAAATTACATTGAACTGTACTTGAGTGAACTCAAGCTTCATAACAGCCAAGACTGTTGGCTCATGACAACTACAAACATTGCTAGCTTTGTAGTACCTTTCTTCCAATCTGCCTACCTTTCTTCCTTTCTTCATCTGCCTTAATTATCTGTGCAGTTGGCAGATTAACTGGCAGAATCTGCATATATTTACCTTGACTGCCTGGCACAGTCTAAGTGGGTCAACTAACCTGCAACAAGAAGCACAACTGAGTTACATCTCACTTGCAAGTCATTGCCCATCATACAAGCCCATCTTCCAGGACGTACCAGACTTTCTGTGTACTCACTCGACCTCTGACAGGAGGCTGATCTCTCAAGACAAGAACAACAGTAAGATGAGTTCATCAAGGAATCAGTCACATTTGCCAACAACTCTGAAAATCCCCAGTTACCATTCCCTCCTCTTGTGGTTTTGCAAGTGTCTTCATTAAAGGTTAACATTCTACCATATCCATGAACAGTGACCTACTGGAAAACCCCAGAGAGACCATATCGTTTAGTAAGTTCAGGACAGTTACAATGTGCTAGTTAAATCTGTCTGGGTAGTCAGAGCAGAGCCTTTAGCTAGTGTGAAAAAAAACTGCTTAGCATTGTCTTTGCAGAATCTCCAGTGCTAAACTGTCTTTCCTCAAAATCCATACTTAGTTGTTGACAAATGAAGAGCTACCTAAAATCTGTAACTGATCTAGGTTTTCATGCTAATGCACTCCACACAATTGAAGTTCTGCTTTCAGCATGGCTAGAAGCTTTTATCTTAAACAGTCTTAGTCAAAAGAAGCTATGCCCATATGTTAAGGGATTGAGGTAGGTGATTCTGCATCCCCCAACATAAGAAGGACAGGACATGGGCATGTTGGAATAGGCTCAGAGCAGGGCCACAAAGATGATCAGATGGCTGGAGCATCTATCCTAAAAAGACAGGCTGAGAAAGTTGGTATAGTTAAGCATGGAGAAGAGACAGGACCTGAGAGACATTACAGCAGCCTTCCAGTATCTAAGGGACCTACAAGAATGATG
The DNA here is from genome assembly GCA_013400935.1 of Turnix velox. NCBI lineage: Eukaryota > Metazoa > Chordata > Aves > Charadriiformes > Turnicidae > Turnix > Turnix velox. Next base: position 227,191 of record VZTY01025039.1, on the reverse strand, counting down.
GGGAGGAATTCTTTGTGAGGAAATGTAGTCATAGAATAAGGTGTAACAGATTTAAACTGAAAGAGGCTATATTTGGAGTAGATACTAGGAAANCTATCCTAAAAAGACAGGCTGAGAAAGTTGGTATAGTTAAGCATGGAGAAGAGACAGGACCTGAGAGACATTACAGCAGCCTTCCAGTATCTAAGGGACCTACAAGAATGATGGGGAGGAATTCTTTGTGAGGAAATGTAGTCATAGAATAAGGTGTAACAGATTTAAACTGAAAGAGGCTATATTTGGAGTAGATACTAGGAAAAAATTATTTACTATGAGAGTGGTGAGACACTGGAGCAGGTTATCAAGAGAAGCTGTAGATGCCCCATCTCTGGAAGTGTCCGGGATCAAGTTGGGCAGGGCTGTGAGCAACCTGGTCTAGAGGGACATCTCCCTGCCCATGGCAATGGGGTTGGAACTAGATGATCTTTAACATTTCTTCCAACCTAAACCATTCTATGGTTCTGTGGGAATACCAAGGCAATTCAATACAAAAAGAAGTTATTTGCTGCAATCCATAACAACTTAAGTATACTCTGAAAAAAGTGGCATTCGGTTCTCTCTCAGAAAAGTGTCATTAGCCCCAGGTCACTCAATGAGAAATCCCTTCACATGTTTGAACTGTTAGAGATGTTCTGGCCACTTCTGGGGAAAGAAGCAAGTTCACAGAGAAAAGCTCTGTGGGGAGATGCACTTACTGGAAACCCTGAAGGAGGCCAGAAGCACAGGGCCTTTCAGAACAAATCATTTTGCCTGAATGTCACCCTGAGATCACCATTCTGTCCTTAGCTGAGGATGACTGTTACTCTGGAATCTCTGTACTGTCCTGTGAGTAAATATGTCCTAATTCCAGCAATGGATCTTCTGCAAAACATGAACTGTAATCCCCAATTTTGATTTTCTCTGCCCCCCATACCTGCCAATGGAAATACAAAACTACAGAGGTGACTGAAGGCATAATGTCTCCTGTTAATGATGACTAAGGAAAGAAAAGCTTGGCTTCAGCAAGGCATAGGGCAGCAATGGCTAAACTAGCACTGGAGACACCTAGCTGGATTCAGGCTGATCAATGGGCAAGCAAGCAGGAGATGTGGACAGAGACAGTAAAGGTATTAAGGTAATGACATTTTTTTCCTTTCTTGATGAAGTTACTGATTGACAGAAATCTGTCAGATCAATGCCCTGAACTTGCTCTTGTAAAACATCAAAGCAAAGCAGAACAACAGGAGAATCCACAGAAATATAAGAAAAAACTTTTTCACAGTTAGAGTGGCAGACAGTGGTACAGGCTGCCCAGGGAGTGTGTTGAGTCTCCTCCTCTGGAGACATTCAGAACCCTCCTACATGCCTTCCTGTAGGACCTGATCTGGATGATCCTGCTTCAGCAGGGGAATGGGTCTCCATGATCTCTGGAGGTCCCTTCCAGTTCCTGATGCTCTGTGATTCTGTGAAACCAACTTCATTTGGTCTTTTATTTTCTAAATGTGAATCATCCCTATGGATAGGCTACACACAGGAACTAAATGTTCCATTTTCCCTTTAGAGGAATGGGAATTATGAGATAAAGTTGGAATAGAAAATTATTTTAGAAGGAATAATTACTCTTCAGTTTAATAGTCCAGTGTTATATCTCCACACAAAGGAGTTGTAATAAACTGACGTAGAAATAATTTTATGCAATATCTGTGTGTAAACTTCATTTAAGACCTTTTTCCATCTTGCAGTCTATAAAAAGAAAATCAGCAATTGTCCCTTTTCATAACAGACATCTCGCTTTTAAAAGATTAAACCTGCTTTGCTGTAAGTCGAGCCAGATTTTTTTTCATTTTTTATATTTAATAGAAATTAAAATATACATTTAAAAATAAATACAAAAAACTAAAGCAATCACAGAAACTTAGAACCCTCATGCCTGAGCATAGTCAAAGTGAAAAAAGACTGACTTTTCTATGTCATCTGTTGAAGATTTTTGCCACACTTGTTACAAGTAATACCAGCACTCTGTGAGCATAAGATAATATACTCCTGCTGCTGCATGAATGGGATTGGAAAAAGCTGAGGCATTTATGGAAAACATTGAGATAACAACGATGATTTCATTACTTAAATTGAAGATATTTTCTATTCCTTATTTGTTATACATGTAACATAGCTTTTCATAATTTTTTCTTTTCAAATTTCACCCTGCAGTATAAGAACTTGCTAACTCCACACCTCTAAAGCCCTGTAAAAGTCAGCTTTGCATGCATAATTTGTTCTATTAGGAGGGAAAAAAAATTCTCCAAATACAGACTAGCTCAGGGACTAATAGTGTAACACCAAATTCTCAAGGAGAGACTGTGTCTTTAAGATGTAGCTTTGAGGGTTTTTTAGTATGGACATCCCTGATCCATCTCAGAAATTTCTGAAATAGTGTATCAGAGACCACAAACATATTCAGACAGATATATTTATGCCATATATTCTGACTAAAAGGAAATTGCTGTGCCACAGCCAATCAGGGATACTAGTGTCCATAAATACAGTTATCTTAAGGGAGCTTTTTACGTCTGGTAATTAAGCTATATTCTCTGCTTTGATCACACTCTTGTACTCTAACTGCATAATGGATCTGAAAACAGGGCCATAGATTCTCAGAACAATAGGAACTCGGGGTGACTGTTAACACAAGGTAGTCATTTACCCATGCAAACAGAAATTAATTAATGACATGATGGCACAAACAACAAGATACAGACCTGTATCTGTCTTCAGCTTAATTAGAGAGAGATTATTTGGTATCTCAGGTAACTCTGGTGGATAGTCATTATTTCCCACTGGTTGAAAAAGAAAGGACTGTGACATAACTTGATAGAAAATAGATTCTCTATGGTAGCAGTCACCTACTTGTTTTCTCACAGGTGATATGACAAAACCCTGAAACCTATCCCTTCTTGTCTTACCATCCTCAGGTTTTCTTTACTTATCATAAAAATAATTTTGTATAAGACAGAGGCCTTCATTGTTGGTCAGCATTTAATCCTGAGTCCTCATCAACTGATGCACAAAATCCTTGCTGTCTAAGGACTTCCAGTGCTTTGTGTGGTTGCATGTCTGACAGGTTTTGGACTGATGCTTCAGTATTCATGTGACACTAACATTTTTGTGATATGTGACTAGCAGTAATGTATGTTTGAAGGTTTATGGTTTTGCAGCAAAATAAAACTTAGAATTTTTTTTTAAATATCCACTGTAGAGCTGAGAAAGAAAAATTCCACAAGTGTTATGCACGTAGAAGATGCTGTGAAGTTTTCTAGCTCAACTGTAAAAAGAGGTTTGGGAAGGGGCAGAGGATTCATGATGGGGTTGCCTTATTTCTACTATTTCCTATTTCCTCCTCTGTCTGCATTTTGCAATCTGCTGTCCCTTGTAGAATGGTAATTTCTTGTCTGACAGACCCTTGTGCCTAGCATGGCTTAATCAGTAGTCCAAGTTACTCTTTTACTGTAGCGATGAAAGAAAAGCAAATAGTTAAAAAGTGACTAGGAATCTTCGTAATTGCTGACATTCAATAGTCTATATAATGTGACTTTAGGCCACTGAGTAATAAATAGACTAGTGTAATATTTACAGACATGTCTGGAATGCAGTGAGTTCCTCTCTTCTCTTTCACGAAGTCATTAGTGGCTTTGTGAGGATTGAGGCTACTGCTGTTCATGTTGCCCCAAAACACTTTTATCTCTTGACAGTATATGCTGATCTGTCTATTTCGGTTTGATTTCTTGTTCATTGAAGAAATCCTGGGGTTTACAGACTTTCATAAGGGGTTAAATGTTTTCAGCAAGTCATTCTGTGAACTCAGTCTTAGCTGTGGATTCCTCAGCTCAGTGATCAGAAGACCTCTTAGAGACAGTGTTTCTCAATCAGGACCTTTCAGGTGGAAAGGACCATGATGTTTGTATGAATAGAGATTTTCCTACTGAAAGTACACAACTCTCCCTCTTTCCCACTCCACCAGCCAGTTTCCATTTGTTTGAAATTCTGAACACTGAAACAAATGAGGAAAAATAGGAAATATGTTTTGGAGAACAGAAATGAAAACATATGGGGGAACAGTTTCTTGCAATCCTTCTTCCTCTGTCACTAAGAAAAAAGCTGAATGTAATGGCTACTGAAAACCCCAGCCTTGCAGAAAGAACCAGTCGTCTTTGAGCTGTATCAGGTACACAAGATTTACTTACAAGAAAAGGGAAGAAATTATTTTCAAAGAATAAAAATCAGCACTTTTGAAGATACAGAGCAGATACATAACATTGTAGAGTTCCATTTAAAAGTTTAGTAATTGTTTGCAGCTGCCCATTAAAGCTACTTCCTTTAAATCCCATGACACTGAAGGCAGAAAGAAACAGTCTTTATGCCAATTTGTATGCATCTTACTGTTGGATATAAACCCTTCTACTGTGATCCCAAAACCATTTTTAGTTTATTTCTGTTTTATTCCAAATACTGACAACAGACACAGCCACTTAATGTTCTGAACAAAAAGTAAAATTATGAGCAACAAGAAGAACTTACAGAAAATGTATTAAAATCCTTACAAAACAGAAGAGAAGTACTGCTGGAAGTGCTGAGCACTGCGCAGTCAAGTACTGAATCTGTATCTGCACCTGGTCGTACCTATTTTACACCACAGTTTGACTCAAGTCAAAAAGTCAGTGTCCAGAGAGATTTTCATTGCAACTTGTAATTTGCTTTGATTTTAGATGTACGATACTTATTCTATGACTCAGCAAAGAACTTGGTCCAGGAGTACATTAAAGAAACGTTGCCCTCAGCTACATTTGTTCACTTTGTAATATTTATGTCGTGGAGCTGAATTTTAATTTCAGTAGAATGCTTTTACCTAATTAACTACATCAGACCTCACTTCCTCAGAAAAACCAGCAATATTAAGTAGATGTTGAATCCAAACAATATCTGCTTTCTATTTTATGTGGAATTGAGAGAGAATTGAACATTTTTTGAAGGAATTTCTCTGTGAGATCAGTACAAAGACAATTATCACACTTGTTTATTTTTGCACACTAGCAAATAAGGAAATGTGAGAAATCTGTCCCATGTTATCATCCTCCTCTGATATTAGACATGCAGTTTCTCTCCCTTCCATTCCTGTCCCCTCCATTTCTTCTCATGCGTAATAAACATCTGAGTTAAGATAATGGCATGTTTCTTATTTCACACCTATTCCTTTCCCTTTTTAGGAAGAGCTGCTCTGTAGAGGATTCAATAAGTAGCAGCATGTTAGTATTTAGATATGCTTATTATAGAAAAGACAATTTTTCAACATTATAACATCACTGTTTGGACAACAGTGTGAGATTCAGAGAGGACTTAGACCACAATTAAAGGTCATTTTAATCTTTCATAAATTCAGTCTACTTTGACAGATCTGTTAAGAAGGAAAAGAGGAAATAGATATATCTTATGCAAAGACATCTTCCACTAGATTCTTCTCAAAACTACGGTGGTGTTTGTTGGAGATTTCTCTGATGCAGTGCCTGACCTGATGCAAAGGTCAATATTAGAGGCTCAGAAATACCTTCTTTTATCATTGTGTCACACAGAATCTGTGCCATACATCTTGTTTGGTAACTGCTCTAATACCAGTCATGCACGGCAAGTAGTAATTCTTAGATTTGAAATTATCCTTCTCTCTTTTTCCTGTTACTTATTGTGGCAATATCCCAACAACAAATTTATCAGCTCAGGCACTCACAAACGAGAAGCACATAATATTCACTTTCTGTCTCACACAGACTGAGAAGACTTTTGCTACATAGCTTTGTGTTTCTCCATTAACTATTTTAAATTAATATTTCTATAAATATTAAAATGTCTCTTTTTAAATATATGAAAAAGCAGATGAGTAGTGCACAGAGTAAATGCTTGCCCAATCAAGAGACACAGAAGAGGGACAGAAAAGCCATGTAAATAATAAAAGTAAGAGAAGCCAATGCTTACATAGTTCCCAATATATTTCTACTTCTCAAAAGATATTGTCTTTTTACTTCATTGAGCTTTAGTTTGCTACTCTTTTCCTCTTTTGTTAGAAATGCAAACAGCTCTGCTGTAGTCTATGTCTTCTCTTTGTGGTGCACATCTGCTACAGGCTGAAATTATCATTGTCATGTGCACAGATGTTTAGAGCAGCACCTCAGTTTCCCTGCAATAATCACAATTAATTTCTCCCTTGCAACCCATAAGGTTTTTCTTGGTTTGCTTTGTTTTGCATACCTGCCTTTCTGTTGCACCATCTGAAGCAGTGCAAAGACTTCCCCACAGAGCCAGGATTTCGTTCTGTTCACCTTCCAATCTCACCATCCTTTTCCAGTTGAGCCCTATCTGTCTTTTATTGTTTCTCTTTGAACTACAGCAATTTAACACTTTATATTTTCTAGGAAGCATGCATGTGCATCCAAAATCAACTGATTATTGTCTTCAGTCTAGGCTAGATCTTTTATGTTCTGTCAATTCAGCTTTTAAATAACAAAGTGGGATCATTTGAGACTAGTTTAAGAAACCTGGCTTTGCTCTTCCTTACTCTTTATGGTGGATAGGAATGCCTGTGTTTCTTAGATTGCTCCTCTTATTTCTTGCTTACATTTTTCAATACTTAAAATCAGAAATCAAGTCTTCAGTTAATTGTATAAAATTCTCTGCCAATTCTGTCTTTTTGAAAAGGATTTTTGGACACTCTCCAAAAAAATTCCTTACTCTTTTACTTGTTTGACTTAACATACAATAAAGATACAACAGTTCTGCAGTCTGCAAAACTAGAGACATTTCTAGAGATACCACTACATTTTTCGTATGTAAAAAACAACTAGCCAACAAAAGAAAAAAAATGCTAACATTTCAGATCATCATAAATTATACAAAGATGCACTCTCCAAGTGTCTCCTAAAAAAATCCCAAAAATAACAAGTCAAAAAACCTCCCCCAAAAAACTTTCTTCTTTCTTTACAATGGTTTCAAAATTCAGATTTCTTTTTATTAACCAGTATTATACAAGTAGATGAAAGACAATCATTCATTGTATTTGTTTTTCAGACTTGACATAAGAAAGAAATTCTTTACAGTGAGGGTGGTGAAACACTGGAACAGGTTACCCAGAGAGGTTGTGGATGCCCCCTCTGAGCAGCCTGGTCGAGTGGGAGGTGTCCCTGCCTATTACAGGGGGGTTGGAACTTGATGATCTTCAACATCCCTTCCAACCTGAACTATTCTAGATTCTATGATTCTATGATTCTATTATATGGTGCTCCAATGACTGATCAGACTCACAGAATTCTTTTCATTACTATCTGGGTCACTCCATAAACTACCCCATCATTGTCATCATTGACAGAGAATCACAGCTCTGAAAAAACCTAAAGGTCTCACTAGCCTATGTCCAATAGTACCCATAAGGATGGCTGAGGAAGAGTATAAAAATAAAGATGAGTCTACAGTGCAACATTGCTACATTGCTACTATTTTAGCTTCTCACTCTTTTCACCTCAGGACCTTTCTGATCTGAATGTCATTTCCACACACTTGGTAACTCTTACTTAGTGGATTATTCCACCCTGAACTTGTTCAGCCACCACCTGAGTCCAGGTGAGCTCCTACCTAACATAGCATCTTCCTTTACTGAAAGAAAGACTGGGCCATTTCCACCATTACCAAGACTTTTACCATTTTACAGACTAGTATCTCCCCAGCCATCTCTTTTCTGCAATAAAAGATTCTGGATTATTGCCATTGCCATATCTTTATGACATGAGATGCATAATTCCATATCTGTGAATGGAGGTTTTCCTGAGTGTAAATTCTCCTCAGCAACCTGTGAAAGTTCATCAGGTTTGCCTTCTGTCATCAACATGTTTATATTCAGCTCTCTTGAGCCAAGAACATATTTAGAACTGGGCCATAAGTGTCTATGCTTGCTTCTAAAGGCTTACTGAATTATAAATATACATACGGGCAAATAGAAGCTCTGTTTCAGTGTGAATTAACTTTATTTAAAATGAAGAGTTTAAACATTAAAAGGAAACAGACACTCCAACAATTTGAAATGTGACTGAGTATGGTAGTATTTCACAATCACGTGAACAGTTAATGAGCAGTTTCTCACACGCACAGGCAAATTAATTTGATGCAGTATAGAAAATCAGTACCCATAAATGGCAACTTCACTGAGACCAAAATTTCTGCCATGTAACAGTGGTGAGTGTTCTAGTTGAAGTCAAGGAGAGCTACGCCCAAATATAGACCTGATTTTTACTCTTAATGGCATAGAGCAAACTGGACCTAGCACTACTCCTTCAGCTGCACTTGCCAACACTTTCCCAGGCATCAGTAAATACTGAATTGCAAAATAGACTCTTATCATATTGTCTTTTAGTAAGCTAAATAATTGCATGTAATAGTCTAATTAACTTGGATTTATGGCAAGCATAGAATTATCTTTTCCTTTTGTACACTACATCCTGAACAACACAGTTTATCAAGATGTGGAGATACATAACTGAAAGCTTTGGAGTAACCCCAAGTATTATCTGATCCACCCAGCTGCATTCATCAGGATTTATTTCTACACTTATATCACAAAGACTTTCTCTCAGCTCATCTGGTGACTGGCATCATCCTGTCTGCCTAGCAGTTGCCAGTAAACCTTTGATAGCACTTCAGAGATGCCCGCAAGGAGAATGCCATCTGTGCCATGTGATATCTGCCGCTTTATACAGCAGAAATTATGACAGTCTTAAAAACACTGTCATTTGCACCATAGCCCTGACATCAACAGAGACATGTAGGATGGGGTGCAGCACAGGTACCCACCATGCTGCTTTTACATAAGACATTTTCCTACTTTTCATCACCCACAGAGGAGTGCTGCCTGGGCAATGACAATTACAACTGCTGGCCAGCCAGAGTTCCCTGCTACAGTGTGATTAAACCTGAATTTTGCAAACTGAAGCTTACAAGGCAGCAATATCGCTACAGCTCTGCTATACAAAACAGAGGCTTTTTAAAAGTCCACAGAACACTAGCCTAAACTAATGGCTTTATTATCCTATACAGAGAAAAATCAGGAAATCTCAGAAAATCACCTCCAGCTTCCCAAGAAAACCCAAAGATTTGTAGACTTTCTTTAGTGGTAACATCTATTGAAAAGCTTCACAAGCTGTGCATATGGCTCAAGCAGCTTCCATAGGCCCACAGAACATAGAGCTAACCACAGGTAAGTTATCATGCTTAGGCTCCTTTACTGCATTCATGATGGATAAGCTGGACCACCCTTACTCTAGGAAATACAGCTCTTTTAGGCACATCCTCCACCTGAGTCAGAAATAACACAAAATGCAACAGGCTACCCTCTTCCTCACAGGCTCTTCTCAGGCTTTAACCCTTCCTTTACCAATATAACTGCCATTTTTCTTTGATCTTTTATTGCAAAGATTTTTAGGGAGACACTTAAAACAGTTAAACTGTCTCTCTGAACAACAGGAGCTTTCAATACAGGTCTCTGAAGTGTAACTGCTTAAACAATGAGGGCCACTGACATGCTGGCAGAGAAGTGAATATTTTGTTTTGCCCTGACAGCTACCATAGTTAGATAGAAATGGATAACCACATCTGCCCAAATCCCATTCATTTTTCACTTTTAGGGTTTTTTCCCTTCAGTGCCACATCAGAATATACTGATTCATTTTTACGAGGTCCGTTTATGCAACTTCTGAATTGTTTTCCAATTACGTCAGATTATAGCAGGATTTCCTCTCAACACGTTAATTATTTCTTTGTATGTCTTAATAGCTGAATGCAGATTCATTGCTATGTAGATAAAAGATCACCCTGATAAATGAAGCATAGGATGAATAGGACAGTTAACAAAACAATAAAAAATACAAATTAAAGGCCATAACTACAGTGACTGATGCAATTAAATGAAACAAAGTGATTATAATTTATTTTGCTATGTTATCAAAAGCCTTCTCCATCTCATTAGCTGTTGAATTTCAATCACTAATTATATATATTCAAAGGCTAGCTTCCCTATTATGCAAATAAGAATTTATATTTGAGATCATTGATTCTTATTTAAATTCTACTGTCAAATATATCTTCATTGCATAGCTATACTAATTTGTCTTCATTATCTGTGTAAGTACATCACAGTTCTCTACATAAGTACGAATACATGCATACTTCCTGTACTGAAATACATCACTTCAAGCAATATGAATTTCCAAGTATGTAGCTAGATTCTTTGGGTCCTTTTTCCTGTTAGGAATTCACCTTTTGGCAAGCAGAAAAGCAGCAGAAACATGAGCATCAACACACAGAAAATAGACCATCTTTAATCAATGTTGCCTAAGTCAATTCTCCTCAGAAAAAGATATTAAAATGTTCAGAAGCTGAATGCTTCAGTAATTTGGAACACATAGTTCCCCAGTTTTCCACAGCTGTAACAGATTTGCTAATGAAAAAATATCCTGTACCATAGTTATCTTGCTCAATTTTCACTTCTCCATGAACCAGCCTTAGTCTCAGCCCTGGAAGTGCTGTGTGAGTCTCTCTGGACTTCACATTTTTAAAGCTGCACATTTGAGACTGAGATCTAACTGGCTTGCACCAAATTACAGGATCTGTCCTCACTGCATCAGGAAAACATCCAAGGGGAATCTTGAATGTGTTTCATCCACTCTAGAGTGGAAAAGACCTAGCAGGAGGTAACAAATCTCCATTACCTTATCTGATAGAGATCTGAGAATTTGCAAATTATGTAGAATAGGTGAAATAATGGGGAAAAAAACTTTCTTGCCCCTACCCACAGCCTTCCCTTACTCCAATTATAGACAGTTTAATGGTTTCACAATATTATGTGGTATTGCAATACTTTTTTGGTGTTGGTTTTTACAAGAATTCAAGTATATCTCTCATCATGGCTATGTACTGATTTAGCAGAAAATCATCATACAGTCTTACTTAACTTTCACTTCTCTATGCAGAGAAGCCACGAGGCCCCAGAGTTCATCTTTTACCCTTAGTGGAATTAACTATTAGAGACTTGGATGGATGGTAGTTCAAGCAGGAGAAATGGAAATGCTTCTCTTGAGTCAGTAGACTGGAAGGAAATAAGCATAGGTAGCACATGGAAGGTTAATTTACTCCTCATTTTTCTTATTCCTTGACATCTGACATGAGCTAGAACAGCAGCAAATTGACTGCCACATGTAGTGACGAATTTTGCTTTTCCATCCTGACACACAAGTAAAACAGGGGTGAAAGAGATGGACTGAACCTGAGTAAAATTGCTATTTGGTTGGGTATTTGATATTTGGTTTGTGTATATAAAACAGAGGAGACTCTGTGAACTTCTGTTCCCGTGCCCCATTTTGGTTATCGACTCCCATTTTCAAAGGCTGGCAATTGGGTTTCAGGATATTTTTACTGTATTGAACATGGAAGTTTTTCTCAGAAAGCTGGAAGGGAACTCATGTTGTTTTGCTACCTCATGCAAGAAATCAAAAAGACGTCTTCCAACACTCTTTGAAAGATAACTATTTGCTTGGACTTCATGTTTCTGTAAGTGCCAAGAAGGTTACAGCAAAAGGGTATTATCTGCAGAACATTCAGCTCTTTTGGTACAACCTGAAAGTGTGCATTGTTTCTTGACAGGGAAAGCTATCTGTCATTGTCCTCTTGTGGAGTCCTTTCTCCTGGAACTACAACTCACAGAACAAATTCTGAGAGAATTCAAAAGTATTTAAGAGCAATTAAATCGAGACCTGTCACAGTGTTTGTAATATGGGCTTCACAGCTGACAGCAGCAAAGGCATCTTTCAAGAAGGACCTTTAATTAGCTGAGTCAGTATGCCGGCACAGCGCACCTGCAGAACAGGTCAGGTTCAGTTCTCACCTTGTCCCAGCACCCTTGGCTACCACAAAATTCCCAGATGGAAATGTGCATGCCAGCTGCAGCTTTCGTTGAATCTGAATATCAGGTGAATTGAATCACAGGTCCATTTTGAGTTCATGTAGCTATACTATGACATGGATGAGGTTTATATGTCTCTAGTCTGCAGCCGTATAGTTAGGTTATTGTACTACTTAACGGCAGTCCTGACAACCCATGTCCTGTACTCTCTCATCACATTCCCATAGCATTTCAAACCCTAACAAAAGGATTGTGGATTTTAGCCATCTCTGTACCTCCAAATTCTTCTCATTTTCCCTCTAATATTGGACTTAAATGGACTGAAAGCTTTTTTCCTCCTTCCTCAACAACATTCGTGTTGTCCATAATTTGAACCACATATTCTGCCCAGCTGCATGTGGCTCAGTTTTGCATACTGAGTCTTTGGGACTCTTGGACTCTTAGTTGTGCTGCTCTCTTGGTGCAGATGTACTTTGCTGGTGATGGGGCTTTTTGACACATTTTATTCTATATACAACAAGTCACAATCTTTGCTTAACTCTCTAGTCCCTATCAAAATATAAAAGTATGCAGCTAGGGAATCATGATGAGCACTGTGTTTTTGTCAGAGAAACTAAATTCAAATCCAAACATTGTTACATGATCCACACATGCAAATCCAACTATCAGAATGCTTTTACACATCCCTAAAGTTTTATCAGGGAGACACAACAGTGCAGCTGCAGTGTGAGGGAGGGCAAACAAGAAGCTGAGAGGATGGCAAAGAAGGCAGGAGTTTGGCCTCATGATAGGGGCCCATTTCCACAGTAACCCAAACAAGACAAACAAAGTAGATCCAGGGGCATCAACCACTTCCCAGTGACTGCTGGACACCTCTGTAGGGATAAGGCAGGCTTGAAGTCAAGCCAAAAACTTGTAATTGTGAGGCAAGGTGAGGAAGAGGAGGGCACAAGGGCCAGCACAGCACACCTCCAGCATAGTTCAGGCATGGACCAAGAGCAAGGAATTGATTCTGAACATGACTCCCAGGCCAAGAACTGTTTACTGCCAGACAGTTTTTGCAGCAGCTGCTCAGTCCAAGGTTGTGCAGCTGCACCATATCAAAGCTGACCTTGAACACAGCTTCCTGGGATGGAAGAAAAATATTTCAGGGCCATGTAGTGCTGTCAAGTCCCTGACCAGCTTTCTGGAGGCTATCACTGAGGGCATTATAGTTTTCATTCTTGCTCTGCAGCTGGCCGGGGCCATGAGGAGTAGTACACAAAGCCACAGGACTAGACCCTGGGGTCCGGCCAGGCTGCAATAGTTTTGCATTTGCCTGATGCCACAAAAATTTGGAATTGCAACATCACCAGCACAGAGCCTTTCTCTGCTAAAAAGGTAGAAATATGACTACGTGCAGAGACTATTTCCATGCAATTTCCCCACTGATTCCCAAACTATTTCCCTTGTACCCTGAAAATCTACAGGGGAATGTTGAACACACTAATGCACAACAGGAATTTTTCAGATTATACTTTTTTCCTAGATGGAAGTGAATGCACTCATACTTCATAATTTGGGTTACCAGTTTACTATTCTCTGGCTACATTTTTCTGTAAAAGCTACATCCATTCTCCAGGCTACAGCAGAAAAAATCCTCTCAATCAACACCAGCAATACTAAAAATTTGTGTTGGCAAGCATCTTCTCCTGCTGATGCTTTATGTTAAGGATGCTTTTTGTTCAAAAGGTGTCCTAATAGGATCAGCTGAAGACATAGCTCCCATCAGCCAGATAGCAGTGTCCCTTCTCAAAACAATTAGGAGCCTTAATGTGCATTACCATCCCTTATCATCCCACATTCTTAAAAAATATTCCTTACAGGAACTTTATCATCAGATTCCAAGTTATCTTCTACTGAGTTTTCAAAGTCTAGAAGATGAACAGTCTAAAAAATATCTATCCTTTCACTAAAAGAAAATGTGTTACACAGAGGACACTGATGAAGTAAACTATCCCCATTATCACCTCCCCTGCTCTGATTCACAAGGCTTTGTGAGATCTCAAGAACTAGGACTAAGGATAACTGTTCTTGGCTCAGATGGTCTGATGTGAAGATGGCTCAGTGTAAGAAAACAGTGAAAGACTAACATTTATTTGTTGTTTACAAAATGTTTATATCTTTTCTTTTGTTTACTATTTGAATATTTAAGTACTATGTATCTCTCCCTGAAAAGGTTTAAAAACCCCAAATAATTAAATTCTGAACTTTTCCAACTTTATAGCCTGTAACTAAGGCAGAACTACTTGTGCTATCCAAATTTGAAGAATCTTAAAGACAGAAGATGCACAGGCCCTACATGGAGTCTTGTGAAAGAGTAGCATAACATAGAAAAGAGTAGCATAACATAGAAAAAGTCAGAAAATTACTGGTTGCTGTATTTGCTAGAGTCCACACATTGCAACCTCAGCAGAGGAACACAATCCGCCCTTGAGATCAACTCTGCTGCAAATGAAAACAAAGTTTCCTGAATCATAGTGCTGAGGAGGACCGTAAGTCCAGGCTCCTACAGCCACAGACAACAATGTAAAAGCGTTCCTTGATCGAGAAGGGCTCCCACATACCACAAAATACTTCCGAACACCCTGTAACAAGCCTATGACCTGTTCAGAAAAAGACCAAAAGCCACAACTATGCTAGAGTGCCACCAGAAGAGAGTAGGAAAGATCCACGCCCATCTTTGGCCTCAGCAGAAGCAATGCTCCTGGGAGATGAATACTTCTGTGAATCAGTCTTGGATTGTGCGTTTTTGATTAGATAATCATTAGTTAAAGCAATTTCCAATTCTGCTAGATACTTGAAATTAGCTGTAAAATAAGCCCAAATATTGTATTCCATTGGGAAGAGAAAAAAAAATAGCCACAAGTCCCTAGACTACTTGCCTTTTGTCTCAGCTGTGTTGGCTGCTACTGTTGCTTCCTGAAGGAGCAGTGCATTAGCAAACATTAAGTTCAGAGAGGTATTACACTGGTGTCAGTCCCTGTAAGCAGCAACTGAAGACAGCTTTCTTTAGCCTATGTTACAAACTGTATTTGTAAAAACCATTCAAAAAGTACAGTTGAGACACAAAGCTGTGTTTTTCCTTTTCTATTTTAAAACTCCCACACTCTGAGTGATGTCCAAATTTGGATTTTGCCCTCCCAAAATACCTTATGTGCATCTGGTTGGTTTGGTGGTTGGTTTGTTTCTGTGCTTCCTACATAATAAATTATATCCATGGGTACATGTAACCTAGTACATATTTGTACTGCATTTGCAAAAGAAAGACAACAACAACAACAGCAAAAGAAAGTTTGATTCCAGAGAGATGTAGAGACAATTTGGTCTTGGCAGGCAATTGTTGCTTTAAAAGTGGCCTGACAGACCTCCCAAAATATAATGAATATGGCATCAGAATATGCTGAAATGGGAATTCTGGCTTGTTGAAAAATGAGAGTGTATTATCTTCCCCTCCTTGCAGTTTTGCTGTCTAGTATATAGACTATTTTCTTAAGAAACTCCAAATCCTGCTGTTCTCAGTAGGAGTTGCATATTATGGCAGTGCTGTTGGAAGTCTTCCTTAGAATGACTGAAATGTTTTTACAGGGTGTCAACTTCCAAGTCATCATTAATGTTTACTGTCTCAACAGCAGCTTGCACTGCTGTAGTAACCTTTAAAGCAGTATTCCTAACAGAAAACTGAAATAAAAGGAACCCACATTTTTACCAAATGCTCAAGATCGTTGCTGGGCTGTTCCAGCAATTTATATTTTAAACAAAGGCGACCTAAAGAAAAAGAGGTCCTCTCATACTAGCCAATCAGCTTTATATACTGCTGCATGATGAGATGTGACAGAACTTGGATGGAAGTCCCTCTCTTAAAAAATGTAAGTTCTGTCAGCTCCAATTGAAACTTGTAAGGGCAGAGGATTAAGGAAAGTGAGGTTTCCTGCCAGACAATTTTTTTGTGAGGCATTTTGTGACTACTAGTATAGAAAATAAATCTACCGTGATCTCAGTATTTACCTTTAGGACAGCTAAGAAAACAAAGCTGTCTTCAAAGTATTTTGTGAAATGCACTGTAGAGAGATCACAGATACTGTTGTTTATGATAAATAGTACTATCTCAGATAATTTGCTACAATATATATAGTAACCATTTTCCCAAATTGTGTTAAACCCCATCCATTTTTATCATCACAGTTATGTAGCTTAATTTGTTCCATCTTTGTCTAATATTTTACACTGCTTATCTAAAATCCAAATTTATTTCATACAGCCATAGTCTAGTAACTCACATGTAACAGGAAAATTCTGAATGCTTTTTACAAATCATTTGTCTGCTAATAACAGTGTGTTCTTGTCTTCCAAGATGCTTGGAATGCTACTGCTGGGCAAAGGTGATTGGATTTTGAGTTCTCAGATTTTTGAAATCATAATAATTTTATGATTGTAACTGTCTTTTAACAATGTTTTACTTCAGTTCTGACTAAAGGAAGCAAAAAGTCTAATTTTACTTGTAAAAATATCTGAAATAAAGCAAGAGGAATCTTTTCATGAAAAAATGCTTAGAAAACAGGAAGCTTAGAGGAATGAGCAGTCAGAGAAGAAAGAGTCATATCCTCATGCTGATCTTACAAATACGCTACAAACTTAATTTAGTTAAAACTCAGAAAATGGTTTTGCCCCAAATTTTATATTCAGCTGAGTAAAGCAAAGGCAAACTGACATGAAGACACAATGTGATTGTCAACACTCCAAGACTTCAGGTGTCTAATTTGAAAATATTTGGGATAAAACAGGAATCATCCAGGGTTGTTAAAGCCCAGTACCCCAAAATAAAATTATATATGTTCTCTTCAGATCTTCAGCCTACAAAATGGGAAGAATGAGCTAGTCTAATGAAATGAGGTTGTGGAGCCTGAAAATTTGACAGAGGTCACATTGAAATATTTCTTATTCTTGTCTTATTGTCAAGCCCAAATCTCCATGGGATGGAATCCCATTAAATTAGTATCAATTAAAAGAACAAAAAAGATTACTTGTTTTGCCCCACAGGCAAAGCATCACTTTTTCTGGTATAGGTCAGGAGCATGACAATCATCTATGTTCACTTCTGCAAACTAAATCCAAATCTATTAACTGGGTGAATTAAAAAAAAAATTTAAATGGCATTAAGAGTAAGTGAACTTAAAAAGAAATAATAATTAGGCAAATTCTTGTAAATTTTAGAGTAAATGAAATTACTTACACATGGGAAGGGGCAGTGTGGATATTCTCCAAATGTGCACTTGACATTGACGTGGAGATGTGCCTGCTTATAAAGCCTTGAGCAAAGCCTCCATTTGATGGGTTGATGCCAGAGACTGACAAATTAAAGAACAAAAAAGAAGAAGCAAAAATTTCCTTGCTTTCCTCATTATGTGCTTTCCACAAGGAAGAAAAAAAAGATATAAAAATAGGAGCTGCCAGTAAAGTAGCAAGGCTATGAAGGAAGTAACTTCCACAAGAAAAAGCTATTCTAAAAAATCTGAATTAAGGGCAAACAGAAAATTCTACATGAAGAGGTAGCTCCAGAGAATCATGAAAAAGAGAAACAGGCAACCAACACAGGTAGTCTGAGTCTCTTGCACAAAAACAGGAATAATTCTAATAAATGCTGAGAAATAAGTTATAAGATAACTGCAATGAAAGGTAATGGGCACAAAAAAATATGGCTTTATCTCCCTGTGATTCACGTAGAATCAGAGAATGTGTTGAGTTGAAAGAGATCTTCAAAGATCATATAATTCATTACCCCTCAGGGAGTAGGGACGTCTCGCTGGAAATTGCTCAGAGTCTCAGCAAGCCTGGCCTCCACCACCTCTCTGGACAGCCTGATCCAGTGCCTCACTATACTCATTGTGAAGTGATCAACATCTAAATATACCATAAATGTATTGTTAATTTCCTAGAAGTTATCACCTCTATTGGCTTGAGAGTGTTAATGGGAAGAATAGAGTTTACCCTGGACACTTATGCAAATAAGTCTTCGATGAAGGAGATTAATTTCAGAATTTCCATAGGAGACCTGAGCTCTAGGCCCACTTTAAATATAACGCTACTCTGTACCATAAACTCTGCCTCCCTACAACAATCTAAGCTGAAGCAATAAATGCAATGGAATAATCTATGTTAGTAGGGAATTGGAGCTCCATGGAAAATACCCAAAACATATTCCACAATGTTTTGAGTTTCTAACTTAGGGGATCAAGGTACATGGGTGGAAGACACTTAAAGATGTTTAAGTCAAAGCTCTGTGAAGGACTGCATTGCCTATTTTCAAGCAAAAATGTATTTTGAAAGTATTTATACCCCATTTCGAGCATTGCTACAGAAGGGTATGAGGGCTGTCCTTTCAGAACAGAATCCTTCTCAAGGATACGCTAATGAAATCAGGATGACCTAATCTACATATTAAGAATGACCTGAGGAACATTTCTGAAAGTATGTCTGTAAGAATACAACAAGTCTGTAACAGAAGTAGCTTCTTTACAATTTCCTCTTGGGGATAACTGATCCCAACAGTATTGTTTCCTGACTTTGACTGTTCTTGAGCTAAACAAAAAGCTCATGTCATAGTCTGATGTGGACATACTAGATACATTTTTTAGGCTACAGTATAAAATTGTTTGAGTCCCTTACTTATGTACAGGTTTACTTGGCTAAATTCAAAGGTTAATTCTTAGAATTTCAAAGTTAAATTCTCTCTGATTCCCTTCTCTGGAGATAATCTTTGAAATTACAATAGAACCTACATTGGCAACAATCTCTATACCTGATTTCAGTACCTCAAGTAAGATTTTGTGGGTTTTAACACGTACTTCTGGATTTGCTTAGATTTAAATTGTGTACAATGTGCACTTTATGCAACTTCACTTTACATATCACAAGGGTTAAGGACAAGCTTCCCTGTTGACGCATTTAGACAGGAAAATGTGCAGCATGCCAAAAGACAGGTTCCAATTAACTGAAAGGAGAATAAAACTATTTAAACACCTAAAAATCAAGGCATTTTAAGAAGAATTCTCAAACATAGCTAAGCAGATCAACTGTCAAACTCCAATTAACAATCTGTTCAAGTCAGGAATGATGGGCCAGACTCCAGAAGATGCTCACATGTTTTGATGCTAAATATTATGAAGCCCAAAAGTCAGGCACCAGCTGTGGACTCAAACAACAGAGCCAGAATATATAACATGCACAAACAGAAGGAGCTACAGCCAACCAGCATGAACACTGCCAAGAGGGAGATGTCTAAAATTCTCCCTCTCTTCTGGATATAGAACCTCTCCCATCAGAGAGCCAGCACACTATGGTCAAAATCCTGACTGCAGGCATGTCTGTGCACATGTGCTGTAATCCAGGCTACAGATAATGGCAATTCCTCCTTCAAGGCAGAAAGTGGTCGCCTCCTACTATGTAGCCTCACAGTCATAGATCATGCCCTGGGAGTTAGCCTTTCTTCATCTTGATGGCTGCCAAAATGAAACACCATGTTTATTTATGTAATATGGATGGAGTCAGCTTACTCTTTCAGTTGAGGTGGCATTGCTTACCAGGGTATTTTTACCTCAGATGGATTTATGGTCCTGGTCAACCTTACCAGTAACCAAGCACTGGGCAACATCACCTCAGCTGTAACTAAAATTTAGTGGCCATTGAGCCCAGTACAGCTGTGCAGAGAACAGAGGCACTATGACCATGTTGTGTGGTATAAAAACATTCATTCCTATCCTGGCACACATCCACAGGCAGGCCTGGGGCACACTATGGCTGCAGACAAGAGGGGATATGAAAAACTGCTAAATGACTCCACAATGTGTCTCTTGTTTTGGAAGCCTGCCTTGCAGTGGATGACCACATTGGGTAGAACCTCAGAGCTGGAGATCCACAGTGCTATAATGTTAAGGCATGTGCTTCCAGCTCTAAAATTCACCATCTCCTCATGAAGTATCCCTGTCTGATACAGCAGAACATAAATGACCATGGGAACTCATCCCTGCTCAGCCATTCATTAGAGTCATCGGCTGAAAGGGGTTAGCTTCAATTGAAGACAATTCAACTGAAGACAATTTAAATAATTAGGTTTACTGCACAATGCAGCTGGTTAATATACAGACCAAGATACCTGTCATGTATCAACTGAAGGGCAATAGCACTTCCATTTCTCCTGCTCAGCCTCTTTTGTATGGATGAATATATTGCCAGTTTCATCAAATCATTGAATGATTTAGGTTGGAAGAGACCCTAAAGATCATCTGGTTCCAGCTCCACTGCCATGGACACTGACACCACCCACTAGACCAGGTTACATAAAGCCCAGCTCACGCTGGTCTTCAACACTTGCAGGGATAAAGTGTTGAACACTTTATAGGACAACCTATTCCAGCATCTCACCACTTTCACAGCAAAGGATTCTTCCTAACACCTAATCTGGATCTACCCTCTTCCAGTTCAAAACTGTTACTCCTCGTCCTATGACTACACTCCCTCATAAAGAGCCTCATCTTTTCTTTAAGGTCCCCCCTCAGACACTGCTAGGCTGCTGTGAGGTCTCCTCTGAGCCTTCTCTTCTCCAGCCCCAACTCTCTCAGCCTGTCTCCACAAGAGATGTGGTCCAGCCCTCTGACTGTTTTTATGGCCCTCCTCGGGAACTACTCCAACATGTCTATATTGTCTTTGTGCTAATGAGTAGTGACTTGTCCACAGAACTCCAGATTGGTTCTCACAAGAGCAGAGGGTCAGACTCATCTCCCTCAAGATCCTGCCTGCTCTTCTTTTGACACTTTAAATTTAAATTTAAATCTCAGTGACCCTCAAAGCCCAAGACAACCAAACTTGAGCCTGAGCAAACAAGCCTTTCATTAAATAAATGTTGAGGTCTATTATCAATTCCAGGAGAAGCTATTTCCAAGAAAAATTTGAGGAATCTTGATAATCCAGCATTTGGGTACCAAGATTGTTAAAGTTTGGATCACATTTCCCAGAAATAGACTTAGAATATATATATTATATATATATATAATAAATGAAAGCTATAATAACTGAACTATAGGTTGTAAATTTGGCTTTTAAAATAGCAAGGATGCTTTTTTGCTTCAAATATTCTGTGGACTTTAGCTGAATTTATAAAAAGACATGGTCAGCAAATCCAAGTCACATGAGAAACTTGGCTGAGAAGTCCAAAGGCTGAAGTACAAATTCTTCCTTCATGTTTCCTTTGACATACTTTGCTTTCTCCAGTTGACAGCAGTGAGGTTACACTGAAAATGTACATTCTAGGCCACTTTTCCATGAATTTTTATTCCAATATAGTTATTCCTAAGTGAGAATTCTGCAGCTACATCAATCCTGCCTGTTAGCCTTTTTTTGACACCAAGACACAAGTTTGGAAGTCCTATTATGTTCACTCACTCACTGTGTGTCCGCAACATCTGCAGCAGCACAGGAAAGTATACAAGAGCATACAGTTTAGCTTATGGCAAGTTCCAAAGCAGTATTTAAAGTTCAAATGAAATTCCATCATTCCAAGTGGGGGGGGGGGGTTAAGGAAAAAAAGTCCCAAGTCTGTCAGGGAAAAGTTAAATTATGGACAAGATGACACACATATAGTAAAGCCCACAAAGTCTGTGACACCACTGTGGAAGCACATTCCAATAAAATCTTAAAAGATTACTTTAATAATAAACTATGCATTCCTGAGCAAGCCATTGCAAGATTAGCAACCACATTGCTTTGCTGCAAGCAGATTTTTCACAAACTGTTATTGATACCATTCTGAAGACATCCAAAGGTGATTTTGGTGTTTATATTTCAGGTTGCTACCCTGTCTTCCACCCAGGCTAGAACACCATTGATCCCAATGACAGACCGTGGTTTTGGCAGAGTTAAGATCCAAAAAAGCAATAGAAAAACCCACTAAGGTGAAGGTTTCCAGCTGTAGCTTCAAGATAATTTTAGACCTGCTTGTGTTTGAGAAGTACTGAGGCTGATATTGTTCTCTTCAATAACCAGAATAAGCAACAGAACTTATCCTAGCGATAGTAAGATCAGACACAACAAATACAGTGAGAAAGTCATAACGGAAAACAGTACTCTGTCTCTTGACTATAATCTTTTAATAATCATGCTTAAAGTCAAACCAGTAACTGTCCATTTCATTATGCTTTTATTGCAGAGAAGTAAAAATTGTTTTACTTTTTATAAAGCATAAAGCATGCCCTTTAGGTCCTGCTGTGCAGTATAGATGAAATAACTGAATTCCTGTGGGGCTTTCTGAATGGATTCCTCCTACATTTAGAAGGAAATCCTATTACACATGTTTAATGTAACAGTCCTGAATTTTAGCGTTTAGCTCAACAAAGTGGGACATCAGGGGAGCTATTCTAAGTTGAATTACAAAATAGATAGTGCAGTCCTTGAGGACTTGAGACTTTTTCTATTCTCTAAGAAAAATGCCATTTCTCCCAGTTAGTTATTAACCATTTATCAGTAAAAAAGTTTTTTTTCTGTGAGATTATAGTTGATGTGCCAAATGTTGGCAGATAGTGAAGGGCCTCTTGGCTTTTCTACAGTAGATATAATTTGGTTGCACCTTAAAAGGGCTCTTAAACAGTCCTCTGTTGGAAAACTAAAAGCTCTTTATCTGTTACAAATTCAAAACCAAATAATATACATTACACTTGTAACCACTACTGCAACTAGTCAAGGTATTTCAGTGAAATGTGGCCAGGTTTTGTGTTGGGCAAAGCACAAATGGTAATCCTGCATATGCACTGGGCTAGGCTGATTCATGGAAGTTGTTTTGTTACTGCACCATGTTTCAACTAGTCACAATATCATCCTTCACATCGGACAGTCTGTGTAACTACTACAAAGCACTCAGGGCAAAGTATTATTCTTTAAAATATGTACTGCCCCAGGAATAAGAAGCCCCGGTCCTGCTGGTAGGCATCTTAGCACAAGGTGTTCAAAACAGTGTACAGTGCAGGGCAAGCTGTACAAAACCAACATTGTTAAACATGAATACAACAGTGTCCCAAATAATTCAGATCTAATCCTGCAAATACTGACGTGTGCATAGCCAGCAACCTGTTAATTGTAGCAAATGCCTCCTTACTTCTGTGGCGCATTCCTCCTGTGAACACTAGGTCAGTGTATAAAAATACATCCTTCCTATCCTTTTTGGTTAAAATTAGCCCTTCTGAAATGAAAGACCAATATAAACAAGTGTGATGCGACTATCAGATTTTAGTCACTTCAGGCACAGGTCTAATACCACTTTTTGCTATCTGTAAAAAAAAGAGTATCACACTGTATCAAGGAAAATATTGTATTGTTTGATAGTTTTGGATGTGGATGATAAGCAAATGCATCCACCAGCTTTGAACTCCAAAGTCCCCAGCAGTAAAATCATTTTGCCATAAATACATCTTTCTTCCAAAACACTTCAAAATATCTATCAAATGTCTTAAAATTGCAGGAAATGTGTTGCCTTTTTTTCTCTCTTTTTTAATTGGGAATTGCTGTTCGAAAGCAATATCATGGTTTTGAATGGAAAGCTTTCACTTGGTTTTGAGAAAGTAAAAGTCTGGCTAAGTTTACAGCCTTGAAAGGGAAAAAAAGTTATGCTACAAGGACAAAAATGCGATTTTTTAAATCAGATACTCTTCCAAACAAGCCAAAAAACAACTGTACAGCACTGGGAAACAAAACATGATAGACGTTTGAATAAAGATGAGTGAGAAGTACAAAGGTCAGGCCTGGATGTGACCCAGAAACTGAATTGCACTGACCCAATATTTTGGTTTGGCTAACCACAGATTTTGGGGTTCTAAGGGTAGTATTTTGGGTTTGGTGGTTTTGTGGGGGGAAAAAGTAAATAAATAAATAAATAAAGACCAAGCTGTTGTTTTAGACTCGGATTTTTTTAACACCACCACCGCACCCACGCTCATGCAGCCTCATTTTTTATGAGAGCATTTCAGGCCCATTGCAGCCAAAGAAACAGAAATACCTGTACCACACCCAAAACTGTAGTCACAGCAGATTTCGGTGTCCCCGCAAGGGCCCCCAGCCTCCCACTCCACTCCACTGCCGGCGTGTTCTCCGTGGGGCACACACTACCCTCCTGGCAGGCGGCTATCCTGCCCCCAGCTCCCACCCCCTCAGCCTAACGCAGGGGCTGGAGACTCGCCGGCTCGCAAGGGGTTAAAGCTGTGAGCACCGACACGTTGAGGGGGAGTAGCCGGGACCGAGCAGCGAAAACATCATAGCACATTCCTGGGTACTCCTCAGCTGCCAGCATCTGATTAAAACCATATCTCTCGCTGTGAGTGGCTAACTAATCTGAAGGCGAGAGTACACCGAGTATTTAAGCGCGCCCCCGCTCTCTGCCAGACCACTAGCCCTGATCATCGGAACATGCACGCAGCAGCACAGATCTAGCCGGTGAGTAGTCCTAAGAGCGGGGCTTGGCTTCCGCAAAGCCCCCGGGGGAACGAAGGAGAGGGGACTGGAAGGGATTTGTCACCGGGTGGTGGTAGAGCTGCTTTTCCCCGAGGTGGTGACAGCGTGTGCCTGGGTTTTGGGGTGACAGAGATGGGGCGCCGGAGGTGCTGTCGCCGCGGGCGCTGGGCCGTGGCTCCGCCGGGTTCGGCAGCGCGCATCGCCCGGCAGCCGCGAGCAGAAGGCGGCGGTGGGGCCGCGATCCGCCGCCTGGAGCCGGTGAGGTGGCGGCGTTGGCCAGGAGCCCGGCGGCGGCTGCGGCAGCCCCGGCCCCGCGGAGGCGAAGCTGGGCCGCAGTTGCAGGCGGAGACGGGATGGAAGCCGCCAGGGTCCGGCACGGACGGGGGGAGCTTGAGCACAAAGCAAAATAAACGGCTGTTTTAATATTTGCGTGACATGAGTAACCAATATGAAAGAATCTGTTTAGTAGCAGTGAGGGGGAGGATGCTGTGAAGCAAAGGTGAGGGTTTGGTTGTTGTTGGTGGTGGTTTGGGGTTTTGTTGTTGGGGTTTTTTTTGTTTGTTGGTTAGTTGGGCTTTTTTCGTGTTTTGTTTTAATTCCCCTTGCATGGAGCATCCTTGTGGTACTCCCCTCTGTGGTAAATGGGTACAATTAAAGATATCCAGGACTTTCCAAAGTGGTTCTTCAACTTTGTCAGAGAAAGTCACTTCTGAGATGGTGAGGCTTAAAGTCTAGTGATCATCATATGATGATTCTTATGTTGGAGTAGTGCTGGTGCTCTTAGCAGTAAAATAATTGCAGGTGTTGCCAATGCAGCTGGAATTCTCTGCAGCCGAGCATCTGTCCCTTGGATACACCAGGGCCGATTGTCTGAGCACTTATTAGGGAAGCATGAAAAGGGAATAGTAAGGCAGGATTAGCTTTATTTCATTTGAGCAGGGGAAGGGTGAGAGAAATTATTTTAACTTTCTCTTAATGAAAGTAGCTTGTCTTAATATTCTACTTTTTTCCCTCAGAAGTTTTTAGTAACTTCCATAAATGCAGCTGCCCACAATGGAGCAAATCTAAGAGCATGTAAGCTTCAGTTTGCTTGCTGTATGCTAAGGAATCAGTGTCAGTATATTTAGGGATGGGAACACCTGTATAAATAGGCAAAACAAAGGTGTGGATTCAATTAGAAAATAGTAAATGTGAAACTTGCTGGCTATGAAGATGTAGCAGAGACTGTTAAGTTAATAATATTTGTCCTTGAGTCTGATAGTGATGTGTTAGGCAGTTAAAATGCAGTAGGTCTTCAAATTGGCTTCCTTTAGGACCTTCATAATGAGTGAGGAATTAGCCTAATTAGCCTGATGAGTGGCTAATTGGAAAGGTGAATCAGAAGCCAAAGAAAAATCCTTTCTAGAGAGAAGGGATTGTCTGAGGGAGTAATTTATCATAAATGTTTTAAAAAAAAAAATCACTGCAGTTGCATCCAGCGCAGTGATTCTTGAATTATAATGAGCTTTGTTAAGTGTCCTGTATGATCTGAGGATGTGGTCAAGTCTAAGGCAGAAATTTCTATTAGTAACTTGGAGTTTGCTCTTTGAACAGGAGAACCAAGTAGAAATGGTAAGGAGGCTCTTAGTGCTAAATGAATGTCAGGTGAAGAGTCACAATGAGGATTGGTGAGGGATGATAAGTATCGGCTGCTGTAAGTCTCCCCTTAAATAGTTGCTTTGAGAGGAATCTCAAGGGCTTGTGTTTGTGCCACAGACAGGAGGACGGCAGGCACTACTCTACTAGTTCTGTGACTTGTAACACTTTTCATCTCTTGTGCTCTTACTTCAAACAAGGCCATTGGCTGCCCACCAGGGCTTGTGCTCAGCACTATCACTTCGAAGAATGGGCCAAATGCCAGGAAATTTGCATGCTTCCTTTTGTGAAGGTAGAGATGGCCATACACTGTAACATGTGCCTTCTGCTGTAAGTATCTCTGTACATCTGCAGTTCACGTGCCCGTTAGAGAAGAATATTGCTTTGTCAAAGTGTCTGCATTACTTGTTGTGTAAGACCTAAAGCACCCTAAACAGGGGAATGTAATACATGCTAAGGGTGGCAAAACAAGCTTTAGATCTTGGTCGCTGTGGGAAAGCAGATAAATGTACTTGGTCTCAAGGAAGGGGAAATCATCAAAGTTTGATGTCTGGACAGGATGTTTAGATAAAGAACTATAGTTTGAGGTATGATGTTTAAAAAAGTGCATAAGTGCACTTTGTTCCTGCTCCAGCAGGGGGATTGAACTGCATGATCTCTTGAGGTCTCTTCCAATCCCTGACTGATTCTGTGAAATGCAGTTGTCACTGAGTATTGTTATTGTAGCTATGTATTTTTCTCCACTATCGAAGCTTTTCTTTATTACCTTTACACTGCTAGAGCACATCAGAGACCTGATTATCAATTCTTGGGAATGTTTTTGGACTTTATTCTGCAATGCTAGCAATATTAGAACTACAGAAGCATGCAGAATTTTCTTGAACAATGAAACAATAAATTCTTCATCCAGAGGAAGCTAGCTTCTTTTGGAAACTGTACTGATGGTGCATATCTTTCTCTCAAAAGAAATTGAGATAGCATGAATGTAGGCTGCAGCCTGCAAGGATTTTAGAGAGAAATCTGGATCTTGCATGTGAACTAAAGGATTATTAGTAGAATCAAGACTATGCCTAAAGGAGAGGGGAGGTCTTAATGAGCTTCTACAATGAAGCATAAATACTGCTGTTCTACCTTAGCAGGGGCTCAACAGAAGCAAAACCTCAGGTTGCATTAGAGGGATCAAGTGAAATAAGGTGACTTGGTTGCATAACTGATAAAAAGACCTCTCTAGAGACCTGGTTTTGAGACTGTATCTGGTTTCCAGGGTTTCAAGGTTATAAAGAAGCTGGTGGAAGCACAGTGGCAGGCCTAGTCAGTAAATGAGAGGTACCACTTCCAACAGGACTAGCTTATTTATACAAAGTTGAGCAGCTCTGTGCAGAACAAAACAATTTACCCCATCTAACTCCTGTAAGTCCCAGTGACTGGGGACATATACCATTTTAATTCCACTTATCTGAAAGGACATGCCTTGCATATGCTTTGAGGATGAAGTATATCAGCTGATATGTCCTGCAGCTATCTGTCAGGGGTTTTGTATTGTCTTAAAAGCTTCTAATAAAGCTTCATAGCTGGTGCATGTCACCTTGAATCTTAAAACGCAAACATTACCAGGCCAGGTGAGGACAGGCTATCAGCCTTGGAGCCAAGTTGCCTGCTACTCTGCCAGTTCATGTTGCTTCCTTAAAAAAGAGGTGAAATACTTGATGAGAATTCTCTCCTGTACAGAGCAAGTGAGTCTGAGACGTGGCATGACATACCTTTACCTTGGCAATCAGAAGGTTTCCTGACAATTTTAGCTAGGAACTTGACTCCTCCAGCAAATTGTTCACTGTTAATGCTTACACAACAGCAAGTCTCCTTCTACAGAGTTCTTGCACCTGCCTTATGGCTGAAATGCCCATGGATGATGTTTCATTCCTGGGAAGGGATGAGACAAGTTGGGAGCACTAGGGATGCTATGTTGATATTATGTCTTTGCTTGTCTTACAGAGCATCATCCATGCTCTCTCAGAACAGGTTGATTTGTGTTTTAATAGTTAGCACTGTATGAATAAAAACTGGTTTAGTAGTAGCTTGAATAGAAGATCTATCTGCAGACATCTGTTAATCTGTTTGATGGGGCTTAAAGTCTAGATCAGGACTAAAGGCTGGTGATGCTTCTGATGGATGTTAGTATCTGCATAATACATCATAGCTATCACAGAGATGGAGTAATCCTGGTCAGGATTACTTTAGAGTCTGGATTTAGGAGCTATAAAGCTACATATTCTCAATAGAGAAATTTGCTGCAGAATAATAATTTGTGAAACTTTGCTAGTGATTTAGTAGGACAGCTAAGGAAGGAGTTGTATTTTAACTCTGAAATTCCAGGTTAAACCTATTTACTTCTGGTATAGGTATATCTGTACTGCCTTTTTAGACTTTTGTCTTAGTTATTCATTGCCTTTCTTGTGTGTACAAGGGATAGCTGGGGCCCCTGGTAATGACTACTCTTTGCATTATGCAGGTATTATGAAGTATAGTGCAGACTGATGCTACTACAGAAGAGCCTGCCCTCATAAGGTGGAAGCAGAATTTTTATCTGTCTTCTAAATAATGTCATGAATATGACTTGCATCTGTCACAGGAGACTGTATGGAGTGACAATGAGTGCTGTAACAGTTTGTCAAGGAATGACACAAGTGGCAGGGGGCTAGTGGCTGGCTTAATGGCTGGCAGGGTTTTGGCTGCTCTTAGGGCTGGATATACCAGCTGCAGTACTTAACAGTGTGACGGTGACTACAACATTTTAGGTTGAGTTAACACAAAAATAATACAGGGAAATCCTATTGCTCATACAGATACATTTGCAGATGACTCTATAACACTTGCAGTTCAGTGCAGACTACACAGAACATATGCAGTATCTCCCTGTATGGCTTGCACACACCCGAACTGTAAAGAGGGATAACTGCCAGCACCATACAGTTAACAGCATGCAGCTGAAATAACCTATGATAACAGCTTCAATATGTGTCAAGTTCCTGCTCTGAGCAAGGGGATGAAAAGCATGGTTATTGGCAAGAGATCTTTGCTATACTAACCAGCAAGAACAGAATCAATCCTTCTAGGCAGGAAGGTGTTAAAACTGCAGTTGGAAATGAAGTTGTTGAGCTGGAGGTGTTGTCTTGTTCAGACTATTTGCATCTGAGTAACTGCTAACTGTCTTGGTTAACTGACCCTGCTTGCTTCCAGGTTGTTTGAGACTTGCTAGATAGACCAAAGGTAGTATTGGCAGAGGATCAACTGGTATACTTTCATGTAGTTAATGGGTATACTACTTCCTGACAGACTAACTCGATTGTTTTAATCAGAGAAACAAATTAATGGTAGTGCTTGGATCAGAAAAGCAGCTATGGTTTTCCATGTAAATCGTACTAGTCTTGTGTCATGTTATAGAAAGTTAATTCTACTTGAACTGTCTGATGCTAGAGAAATAGATGTTCTAGTAATGAAACAGAATACTCAATTATATTTTGACTCCTCAGCATAAATGATCCTGTTTAAAAAGTGAAGGTCTGAACAGTACATTCATGTGTTTCTGATTTATTAATGCATGCCTAGTAATTCTCAAGGCTACTTAGGGTACTACTATTGCAGTAGGAACTCAGTTACTCATTCAGAGATTTGTTAAGGTGCAAATGCAAGTTGATCATACAAGGACTTGTATAAATGTAATTTTATATGTCTAATATGAGTACAGTGCTGCTTGTTAAGATTAATACATTGTTAGTAAATGCATCTAATTTAACAGCTCAGACTCTTGCTAGTCATTGTATGTATTGCAGTTAGCCCTCAGACTCTTTTCTCAGCCTGTGGAACTCAAGTTTTAATTCACTCAAGTGTACAGCTTGTTTACCAGCCTTCTGAAGACAGTTCTGTCAATAGCTTGATGGGTAGAGAGATTTTCAAGGATACATTGTGCAGGTGCTCATCCATCCTTCTAGCCAGAAGAACTTGACCGCCTCTTTAAGAAGGCACAGATGAGGGAACAACCTTCTTGGAAGTGCATCCAGCACTTGGACTATTGCTGTGCATCTGATTACTACTTCATCCTTACAGGCTATGTTTCACTTGGCAGTAAAAGCTTCTCTCTTGTCCTCTCCTGGCCTCAGATTCTCATTTGAGGTTAATATTTACATGCAGTAACTCTTTAAGCTGAATCATGTTCTTGCAGTATCGGGACAAAGAAGGCACACAGGCTGTGGAAAGGACAAAATACTTGACTGCTGAGCAGATGTTTAGTTTATCTGCCTTGCCCCTGACTTTTTCAGTGTCCCTAACCTCTTTGCACACAAGCTTTCATCAGCATTTAGGCATTTATCTTTAGCTGCTGAGAGGAAGAAGCCTGCCTGTTGGGTGAGGATTATTGTCCAGTCTTTAAATTCCATGAAAAGCTGCAGCTGTAATGAAGATTCTTAATCCACAGTACACAGGAGAGAAATGTAAACATTAAGGATAGCTACCATGTTGCTGTGTCTTGCACATATAAGGTATAATTGGGAAAGCATCTCTTAAGGGAAACTAAATGTTGCTTGAGGAAATTGTTTAGTGCATGCTTCAAGTCTTGCTGAAGAACCTGTATTTCCAGGATGACTTGACAGCTCTTCTTGCAGACAATATGGAGAAGACCTCAAGAGCATGGTATGCTCAGAGTCTTAGGACAGACTTTCCCAGTGTATATATGTCAAAAGTAAGTACAGTGCAATGGTTGAATGGATAGTTGCCTGACTTGAGATGATAGGTAACAGGCATCTGTCAAGGCCTGAAGTGGCCTTTTCTTGAGGAATGGCCAGTACTTGGTCCTTACAGGAAAGCAAAAATTGTTAGTGGTCTCTGTACTAGTCCTTTCTGGGGTAAACTGAAAAGTGACCAGGTAAAAAGTACTGTTATCTACTGATGCAGGCAAGACTTTGTGGAGCTTCTCCCAGGGTAGCAACATCCATAAATCTGCAATCTAAGACTTCTGAAATAAAGCACTTAGTATGACTGGCTCTTTTCAGATGAACTTGGTATTTAAATTTAATAGAACAGTTCTTAGTCTCCTGCTGCCTTGATCTTGCATGATGAGTAAGAAAATGCTAAGGGACTGAGTCCTGTGAAAGAAAGTCTGCAAGCAAGAGTGACAACAAAAACTAGAATATTTAACTTAATTTTAGGTACTTGAATGTAGAAGGCAGCAGCACTTGCCACTAAGGTAAGCCAGATTTAAGTGTGTCAAAGATCTTGCATGTATATAAACTATAGAATCCAAATCTAGTTGTGACTGAGAATTTTGTATCAAAAGCAAGCTAGATTACTGCTAGTTCAAGCTCCATAATATTGCTCCCCATTCCAGTGACACATTAAGGTAAAGCCTGTGGCAGTCTTATGCTAGTCATACAGCTTAACAAAGATGTCAAGAAGTAGTTCTTTAAACTATGAATATGTATTAAAGCAGCCTTTGTCTATCTTTGCATTCTTAGTTTAGCTAATTTTCTTGCCCCTGAGATATGATTCTCAAAGATTGAGCTCTCCAAGTGTCTGAGAAGCAGCTGCAATGTACTGTGGACTTCCACGAGGTAAGATGAGCTGTATCAGTCCTCAATGTGGCCTGTAAATTGTCCAGAAAGCTCTCACTAACCTTTTCAACTTGCATTGCTAATACTGAGAATGTGCTTCTCCACAGTAACTTGGGGGGTATTTGTAGCAGTTCAGCCAGACTTGTTTGTGTCCCTGGCCATCTTCTTCCATTGCGGGGTTTTATGCTCTCTGGCTCTATGCAAGTAAGTGGTCTAGTTTCCATAACATCTAATCAAATAGCAATAATGAGTAACCAGAGTTTAAGGATGACTACTGCCCATCCATATTTCTATCACTTCACAATTTCTAAAATAAGGTCTAGCTTGTGCATATTTCCTTCTGGCTAGGTTATTGGTATATTGCCTCTTTACTTTAGAATGAGATACTTCCTGTGGTTGTGTAACAGCAGAACTGGTATAGCTCTACCAATGAAATTGAGGAAGCAGAATAATGGACAGGCAGGAGTCAGTGTTTTGAGATTATTTATTCTTTCCATCATGGAGTTGCACAGAAGGTCCTAAAGTGATGACTCAGCTACTAGAGAGCATGTTTTAACTTTGTTTTCTCCTTGCCTTTTCCTTCTGCTCTCTAAACAGTAACCTTCCAGATGGGGGTGGTTAACTAATGGCAATGATTCAACATTTACTCTTTCTTTCATCTTTATTTCTGAAGGCCTTAATAAATCTAGGGAAAGGCTCATTTTGCTAATGTCTAAAGACTATGCTATAAGGCAAGCTAATTTAGTTTATAGAGTAGAATTAAGTTGGCTTCATTTTACCTGCTTAATGTGTGTGGTGATTTTTTTTGTAATTGACACAGCACTTTTTAGTACTGGTGCAGGTAGCCTCTGAATTCCCTGTTTACTGTCATAGTTTCCCTTTTTGCTTCCTTATCGGAATGGGTTCACGAGCCATTCTTCCAGTATTAACACTTCCTAAATTGCCATGGCTGGCCCTGTCAACTCTTCATCTAGCATCTGTTTCTACTCAGAACCACTTGAAATTTTCGCTGCAACACTTTCATTCCCTTGCAGCATGTGTTTCCTAGCTGTGGGCAGACAATTCACTTACAGAGGAGAACAGGTATAGCTGCCAGAGATCTTTCCAAAATGAGCACTTTTATGTCTGATTTTCTTAAGTAATATTAAGTGCAGTTCATAAGCTGTCTAGTAAGCAGATCTAACTTTGCTTATATGAACAGCTAGTTCCGCAAAGGTCTCCCTGTTGGCTAAATGGAAATGGAGTTGAAATTCTCTCAGGATCCTAGGATTTTGTATTCTTTTTGCATTAAGAATTACTCTATTAATCATAAGCTGCATGAATCAGTCAGTAGCTACAGACTTACTAATGCATTGAGGGAAGAGGAGAAGGCAGGAGTGAGAGCAGAATCACAAATGTAATTTCCATGTAGTGGATAAAGCATTAGGTGTAACTAAAGCAAATGAGGACTAGGCTAGAGAGATCTGCGAATTCCTAGAGCTAAAGGGTATGCAATGATTTGGCATTGTTTCTGGTTGCAAAGTATATCTCACATGTGTGCTGAATAAAAGGGGTGGCTTGGTTTGTCTGCTTGCTTGGATATAGAAGTTACTAGCAGAGGCAACCCTGGTTGCTTAATTATCTAAACAATCTCTTGGCTTCATTTATCACGCTAAAATTCCAGAGACTAAGTGAAGTGGCTGCAATGATCTGGACAGAAGATTCATGGAATAGTTTCTGTAGCAGAAGTGAATTTCCAGTTTTTTCTGTCTGCATGTAGATGATCTTAAACTTGATGAAGAAAACTCGAGTCCCTCTGTTTAATAAGTGTGAATCAATGGTCCAGCTGTGGCAGAACAAGATACGGTAGCTGCAGATTATTTCTTTATTAATGTATCTTGTATCTCAGAAGGAAAAGGGTCTCATGGCAAAGAGTTAAGTCATATTAGTCTGTTTTCATTACATTGCAGGGTTTTTTTGTTTTTTTTTTTTTAATGTAAGGTTACTTAATTTCTGTTAAGACAAAAGTGTGGGGGTTTGGTTTCTGATTTTGTTTAGTTTTCCTGGAGCACTGTGTCTGCAGCCTGTGTGTGTCTGTTGGGTGGTATAACCTCAGATTCATGTTATGGACAAGAGTAAGATCTCTAGTGTCTTTTTGGTGTTCTTTGTAAGTGTTTGGAACAGACAAATGTTTCTTGCATTCTCTTTTACCCTATGCAAAAAAGATACTGGCTTTGCTGAAGGAGATTGTAGTGAATTATCTAGGGTTCTATAAATAGCTTTAAAGGGTAAAAAGCTAAAGGTTTACAGATTAAAACAGGGTGATGCAAGTATAGGCTCTGGATGTGAGTCAGTGATCTACTGATTAGGTACTACTGAGGTGAGGGTTCAGCACTTACCAGCCATAACTTGATTCTCTCAGTAAGTAGCCTGTGATGAGCAGAAGGTGAGTCTGACTTTCGAAAGTCACTAAAACTCTTGGACTTACTGAAATTCAGTGTTCTTCTGAACAAAGCTGGACTAACAGGTCTAATAAGAACACTTATTCCTTGAGTTAAAATATTTTATCTGCTTACTTACTATTAGCTCATTTTATTCCTTTTAAACTGGCAGCAAGCATAGCTGACTACCATCCCATCATGTCTGCTGAAGCTGAAAGTACTACTATCAACAGCCAGCCTGAGCAACGGGCTCCACCAAAATCACAACTTTCAAAGAAAGAAAAAAAGAGAGGTAAGAAGTTCTTATCTCTTGTGCACATACCATAGTCAAAACCCCAAGTCTTTTTTACTTTCTTAAAACTAAAACTGGAGCTTTAAGCTGACTGAGTAAAAAGACTAATAAAACAAATCTAACTCTTTTTGAGCTCTAACTTCTGAAGTTCTCACTTTCACTTTTTAAGTGACTCAAAAGCATAAACTTTTCCATCTCCAGGGCCAGAAAAGACAAATGAATCTCTCTTGGCTAGATTCAAAGGTGATGGTGTAAGATACAAAGCTAAACTGATAGGCATTGATGATGTCCCAGAGGCAAGAGGAGATAAAATGAGTCAAGATTCAATGATGAAGCTGAAGGTAAGAGTTTGAAAGAACAACTGGGTAGTCTTCAGAAAGCAGGTCAATGATCGCTTTGGCATTCTAACACAGCTCAATGGTAATATCATAGTCGTAAAATGGCTTAGGACCTTAAAGATCATCTAGTTCCTACACCCCTGCCAGGGGCAGGACACCTCTGACTAGACCAGGTTGCTCAATGCCTCATCCAGCTTGGCCTTAAACACCTCCAGGGAGAGTAAGTCTTCTCCTGTCCCTCCTTCTCATCCTGATGGTCATTTTCAGCTCCTTATCTATCAATAAACCCCCTAAGAGCAGACAGAACCAGTTTCATTAATACATATTCCCCCTACTGTGGATACGTCCCTGAGCTGGCAGCAGTGCTGCTCTTCACCCCTCTTGCCAAACAAGGCAGCTTTTGCCAGTGGGATGAGGACAGTCTAGGATGAGCAGCCAGAGAAACATCTAGGATGTTTCTGTTACTGATTCTAAAGATTCTAACTGTCAGATTTTAGTTAGAATCTACTGATTCTGACTGTTCTTGTTCAAAAGACAGTTTTTCACAAATGGCTTGGGGGTGCTTCTTTGGGTCTCTTGTAGGCATCATGTATTGATGATGACAGCATGAATCTGATTACAAATAGTGAGCTTAGATTTTGGATGGGGAAGAGGGAACTCCATACAATTCAACACTGAAATCAAAGTTCATGATGGCATACTGTGGTAATAAGATATGGATAAACCAAAGAATAATTTAACAGCAAAGATGATTACTTCTGGAGTAACAGATGCTAGTATAGCTTCATTCAGGTCAGGAAAACTAAAGATCCTGCTACTGTGGCAGTTTTGTGAACTAAGGTAAAGTGTGAGGTAATGCTTCAAACCTAGTCAGACATATGCCAAGGGAATGCTGCTCTAACTATTCAGCTGCATAGAAATAATTAGGTGAGCATTAGTACAGTCAGAGCCATAGGGTAGTGGACATATGGGAACAAGTTAAAGCACAGTCTAACTTAAATATTGGAATCTTGATATTCCCCCTTTTCAGGGAATGGCAGTGGCAGCTCGTTCCCAGGGTCAACACAAACAGAAGATCTGGGTGAACATCTCCCTCTCTGGCATCAAGATCAT
Source organism: Turnix velox (assembly GCA_013400935.1). Taxonomy (NCBI): domain Eukaryota; kingdom Metazoa; phylum Chordata; class Aves; order Charadriiformes; family Turnicidae; genus Turnix; species Turnix velox. The sequence goes on along the minus strand of VZTY01025039.1, from coordinate 191,258 downwards.
AGATGAGAAAACTGGGGTAAAGTATGACTTATTTGCTTGTTTGTGATTCTTGACACAAGTGAGGTGCTTGGAAATCAGACTAATCTGAACTGAATTCATTAGTGGCATTACACATACATACCCTTTCCACACATAAAAACTGGCTTCTGATATGTGATATTATTGTGAAGTCTTCTGCCAAAAAGATAACTACATCCTGTAGTTGCTAGTCAAAGGCTGGTAAGTCTTGAACTGAAGCCTTCTAAGTGTCTCAGTCACTCTAACTACAGAGGATAGCTGCTATTGTGTCTCCAGCAATTTAAATTAATAAGTGTTTGGATTTTTCCCAATTCTAGGTCATAGAACATGAGCATCCCGTTAATAACATCTCCTTCATTGCTCGGGATGTAACAGACAACCGTGCCTTTGGCTATATTTGTGGAGGAGAAGGCCAGCACCAATTTTTTGCCATAAAAACAGCACAACAGGTATGGATCAGACAGCATTTTTCACCTGCTGTGAGTAACGTGGTTGCATAAACACTTAGCATGTGAACAGAAACATTGTGGGCATTTCTCTACTGTGGCCTATTAGTGTCAGTGAAAATGCTAATTCTTGAGTCAATTGGCCAGAGCTTCAACTAGAATTAGAAGGAATTGTTAGAGTTCCACTAGTCTAGTTCTGATGATGCTTTGTCTTGTGCGGTAATCTAAAAAGACTTGAATGCAGTGGTGTTTCTGGAGCCATTAAATGGCAGTTCTGATCCTTCTAATGTTAGTTCTGGGAGGAATTCTGATCCTCTAGTGATAAATATCCCCATGTAGAATTCTTGTACACAGTGTTTATGTGGGAATATGTATGTAAGCAGCACTAGAAACAAGCTGCTTGGAGTTATTACTTAGCATTATTCATCTTTTTAAATGACCTGAACTTAAGTTGCATATTTATAGTTTTTTAATTTTTCATTGTAATAGTCATTATTTAATAGTTACAAGCCAAAGTTTTATATCTAATAACTTTGTAAAAATCCCTGCCTGTCCTCCTGGGGAACCTATGGGCAGCTTCAAACACACTACAGGTGACTGCCCTCTTGCCGGAGCATTTTACTACTTCAGTAACAGTTGTGCCGTCCCCTATGAGTCCTATGTTACATTGTCTTCAATAGAATTGTAGATTAGATACAAAACCCTGCAGTGTGTGCTGTTCTTTCAGAGCTTTTCATCATGGGTTGCTGCTTGCTAGCCTGTAAATCTAGCCAGGCTCTAGACAGCTCTTGGCTTGCTGATAGTCACTTTTAATACTTTTCAACTAGATGTGTTCATAAGGGCTTGTGAAGCACTAGAGTGCTGCAGATGTATTGTGTGTCAAAACTGATGACTTGAAACGGCTTTTTCCCCAGTTGAACATTTAAAAGCCTTTTTTTGCTTGAGAAAAAGCTAGTGACTGAACAGAGGGACTTGTCCTACTCTAGACACTGGTGCAGCTGGTATATGCCTCAGCAAAAGTCCCAAATCTTTATATAACTAAACCTGGCACCATCATCTCAGTAGCCACTCAAACATTCTCATTAATGTGCAGAAGAGTCTAGTGCCTTTCTAATTCATGCTGAATTTTCATCATGACACAGATGCCACTTGAACCTAATGTGTGCTCTGCACATTTGAGGTGATAGTCTTATGGTATGCTTGTCTTACTGGTTTACTATTTGTGTCCTGTTTAAAATAAATGTAGTATTTGCTATAGAAGCTTTTTCCAGGTTCATTGTCAGAGTAGGCAGAAAATGGACAGATGCAGAATGTTTTCCCTCTCACAAGACTACCTTAGAGCTTAGGTGAACTTTGCACTTCTGAGGAAATATTAAGACTTGCCGTGCACTTATTGAATTCAGTTGTTTTGGTTTTAAAACATAGCAGGCTTAGCAAAAGTACAACCACTTCCTCTGTGGTGTTAATAGTTCCAAGATGGATTATGCCCTATTACAACTGTATTCTGAAGAGGTTGTCTTGTGTGGAGATCAGGCAGTCCTTTTAAACGCCTATTTTAGCTGTTATTTCACCTTTACTACTCCACCACTTAGAAATGTTTGGCTTGCTGCTTCTCGGACTTATGGTGAAGCAAGCTATTGAGTATTGTATCACCTAAAATCTGCATTATTTTTCAGGCTGAGCCTCTAGTTGTTGATCTAAAGGACCTATTCCAACTAATATATAATATGAAGAAGAAAGAAGAGAACAAGGAGAAGGTGAGTAAAACCACATAAACTGCATCAGTCTGCATATAAATACTTCAGTTTTGGTTTGGTGTTTGGGCTTTTGTAAGATTTGTCATTGAAGTCTGTCTGAATGCAGGATCCCTTGAAGCTATTGGCTGGTAGTTGAACCAGCAGTTTATCTACTAAATCTGTCAAACTCTTCAAGGGGAGTGGCTTTGGATATTCTACATGATGACTAGGTACTAAAAGCCTTGTTTTCTTCCTTAGAGTGAAGAAGCAAGTAAGACTCAGGTAAGTCACTCCAACTGAGCCTCACTTGGTTAGGTATGCTGCTGCAACACAACTAGCTATGACTTTGTTTATGCTGACAGCATTATGGATGGTATATGAGATCCCTCAGTTATATTGAAATGGGAATAAAATAGGCCTACAGAACTAGTACTGACTAGTGATCTCCCTCATGCTTAACCCCTTCCATCACTTATTCTTTGAAGCCTGCAAGTCCCTTGCTTAAGGCCAGTTCTGATATTACGATTATTGCGAACACTGTTATCCATCTGTTACAGAATGATAGTGAAGCACTACCTGCTGATCAAGCTGACAAAACAAAACTGGTAGGTTAAATTTAATTTTTTTTACCTGATGTCATAAAGGATTTCATAGCTGCCTCCACACTATGTGGGAAGTGCAGCATTTATAGGTGTTTCCAATGTATTTGTATAATTTGATTCTTGCTCTTACACAAATTCTTTCACTATTTCTTGCTTCAAGGGAGTTGACCAGATGGATTTGTTTGGGGATATGTCAACACCTCCTGATGTAAGCAGGCCACCAGTAAGTAGAGCCTAGCTGTTGTGCTTCTTGCTTTGTGACTGAGCTTAGTCCTAGGAATAAGATCTGGTTTTACTCTTAGTCCCGGTTTATGGTTTCACTGAGACATCTGTCTAGTTATCATTGTTGCACTAGTGTCTTGGAACTGTAATGGTATCTACTAGAGTAGTTAATGCCTCAAGTAGAGTTCACTTGAGGCATCACGCAAGAGATAATGCTATGTTGTTGGTCATAGTGTGGCTTGGGTTGGAAGGGATCTTAAGGAAGTTCCAAATCCCAGCCATGAACAGGGACACCTTCCACTAAATTAGATTGCTGAGAACACTGCACAACCTGACCTTAAACACTGCCAAGGATGGGGCATTGATAAGGTCTCTACACAACAATGAAAACCAATACATATTACTGACATTAACTTTTTCACAGGTGAAATCAGAACAGTAAAGTGGGAAAATGTCACTCAACCTGCTGGCCCCATTTTTTCTGAATGCAGGCTAGGTGGTGGTTGGTTTTCTGGGCTATAAGTGCGCCTTTTTACTGATACTCAGTTTTATTTACCAACACCAAGTGTTTGCCCTCAGAGCTGCTTGTAGTCCCCTTATTGCTCAGTCTGTATCCATGCTTGGGATTGCCCTGAACTGGGTGCAGGATGATCTTGCGCTTGGCTTTGAATTTCATGAGTTTTGCACAGGTACCCTCTCTAATTGGGAGTCTTAAATGTGTACTAACAGTTACATGCCTCTAATTGCTATAAGAACTATTACAGAAGCACTGTTAAAGACAGTCTGAAGCTAATTTTAGGGGAAAGTGGATCCTGAAGTAAGTGACTGAGTGGATACCTAGCCATTATAGATGAGTAGCCTCAGATCAGGATGTGGCCCAGCTCCACAAAAGTGCATGTAAAATGGGCACATAGTACAATATGTTCCCATAAACTCAACTGTCTTATTCAGCTACTGTCAGGATGGATGAAACTGGTGCTGTCAATCCAGCCAGTAACCAAGTCTTACCCTTCTACTGCACACTCATTGGAAAGATAGCATTTTAGCATCTTCAGCTGGCAGGTAGCTCCCCTGTCTTACTCAAAAGTCTGAGACTACAACTTGATCATATACAGGCAGCATGGTCTCACACCTTATCAAAATAAAGGGCTAGAACTCAAAACAGGAATTCTTAACTAAGTGAAATCCTACGTGCACCTGATAAAGGGATCTTAAAACAGGTGCTTTTAACACTGAGATCTGAAACTAAGTAGCTGTGACTCAACTCCAGCTAGCAGTGCTTGCTTTAATTACTTACAAGGTTAAGTTTTAGTGCAAATTCATCATGATACTGAATACTTATTTGTATAATGCATTGGATAGTAAGATTTCTTATTTTGCAGTTGGTTTTGTAGATTGTGTATGCAGCAAATCCTTCATGAAACTAACTTTATTTTTATTTCTGAACGAATAGGAAGGTAAAGAGATTCTGTTAGTGGATCTAAATTCTGAAATTGAGACCAAACAGACTTTTACAAAAGAGGATGTCATCACCACCCCTCTCTCACAACCAAAGCCACAGCCACCCTTCTTGCCTGAGAATTCTTTTTCTACCAATCTCAGCTTCTTTCCTACACCTAATGATGATCCTTTCAGTGATGATCCTTTCATTCGGCCAGACAAATCTGCACCAACTTCATTTAATTCTCTAAAATCTGCTGGTCAAAAGAAAGAAAGTCTGAGTACCTTGGTACCAGTGCCTGATGGGGATATTGACTACTTTGGTAAACAGTTTGACCAGATTTCTAATAGAAGTGGCAAACCAGAAGCATTAGCAAGCCAGTGGCCACTTGAGAGTAAGTCATCTGCAGCAGGAACTCCAAATGAGGTACCAGAAAGAGAACAGAACAGCTTTCTTAAAGCCCCATCAAACTTGTTCGCGGAAGGTCCTTCCAAAGGAGTATCTCTGCAGAATGAAGTAAAGCTGAATTCTGAAAGCAATATCCAGCTCATGTCACATGAGTCTATAACAATTAGCCCACCACCACAAAGTACCAAGCCAGGAAGGAGGTCTAGCAAGGCGAACAATAATAAAGTAAGTAATGGTAATAATATGCATGCTTTTATTTAAAGAAGCTGAGTAAAGGAAACTTTTCTTTCTTCAAACTGACCAGCTTCACAACATATCTGCCTGCCATGCTTACTCTAACCTCCTTGCAACTAAACTATATACTCTCTTCCTTAATGCTGCCATACTTCTGTGAAGGTCTGGTAAGTATGCTGCTATATATACTGATGCTTGCTATAAAGCTGGAGCTTGGTAGCTGTGCACAATCAACCTGTGGTTTTGTAATGAAGTATTTGCAGTGCTCACAGAAACCTGTGCAGTTTCCTGGGGCTTGTCTACATCTACATGACTTGCCTCATTAGAGACAGGGTGACTGTGAGTGAGCTGCATTTGTCTTGCACTCAAATGATGCAAAAGTCAATCTAGCATGGCCTAAACTACAGAGATCCCAGCAGACTGAGGAGGAATGTTCAGAACAATGAGGGGCAGAGGGAAGATAATTATGATAGCAAATAATTGCTTGAAGTCTTGTTCGTCTGCTGTTAACTCGCAGTAGCTATATATTTAACCTACTTAATACTGTGTACCTCTATAAGCCTGAACAAAATGGTGAAGTTTGAAAACTTTCTCCTTAGTCTCTGAAGGATATATCAAAGCTCTCTTCTCTGCTGTAGCTGAAATAAAATCATGTAGCTCTGGAGTCAGAGAGTCTTGATCATGCTATGTGTTCTGCCATGCCATCTCTCAAAGTTGTTTTTATTCTCTCTAGGTTTTACCAGATGACTTATTTAGCTCAGACTTCTTCACACCAACTACAGAGTCTCTTGGCTTGAACTCAGGGGCAAAGACAGGATCTATGTCAGCTAATCCATTGGATGTCTTCAAAACAAGTTCTACCACATCATCATCTGCACTTGTTTATCAAGGTTAGTTCACAGACTTCACTAAAGAGAAGGTCTCAGTTCAGTCTATACCATGTTCTAACAGCAAATCGGGGGTTGATTTTTCCCTTTGCTGTATGTCCCATAATTCATGTGCTGTCTGTCCTAAATTCTGTGAATGGAAGCCCAAAATCTGCTCCCTTAACTGGGAACAGGGGATTTAGCTTACACTGTGCTCCTTTTCACACACAAATCTCAAGTGAGCTAGTCGCTATGATAAACTGCTGTAGAGGCTTAATCATATGCACGGAAGTGACTATGCTCCAAATAAATTGGTCACTTTTTGTTCAGACTGTGTTCCTCTTTCTGTTCAATCAGCCCTAATTCTGTTCTTCCAGGACTGAAGTAGAGCAAAGTGAAAATGTTAATCTCCTATCCTCCACTCCCCACCAAATTACTTGATTTGTAGGTGTAAATCAGCAGATGCTTGAAAAACAGTACATGACAAATGTTTTGCTAGTATCCTTATTAGAATTTATACAGTCCTGCTTGAAGTTTTCAGATCACTGTAACAACAATCTCCCCACAGGTGGTATGCAAGTGACCCCATCACCATGGGGTGCACACACATCTGTCTTCTCTCAGTCGCAATCAGTCTTCCCTGGGTCTATGATGCCTGCTCAGACTACAGGATTTACTCAAGCCTTTAATACTGCTCCAATACTAAGCTGGAACCAGCCTGGAACCTTTGGTTCAGCACCTGCTCAGTCCTCTAGTCGCTGGGTGCCAACAACTCAGATTTCATCTAGTTCATGGGCACAGCTATCCAGTACTGCAAATCCTTTCCAAAGCAGTGTGTTCCCATCTCCTGTACTGCCGGATCAGATGCCATCTGTACTGCCCTCTGCATCCAGCAGCCCACCTCAGCCACCATCTCAGAAGGAGCTGTCCAAGAAAGAGAGTGATGCATTTATTGCTCTGGATCCACTTGGTGATAAAGAGAAGAAGGATGTCAAGGAAATGTTCAAGGATTTCCAGATATCAAAGCCACCTGCAGTACCAGCAAGGAGAGGAGAGCAGCAAAGTGTTCCAGGTGCTTCTGGCATTTTCAACTATTATTTTAGTAGTAAAGCAGACATTTCTCAAAGACAGTACAGATCACGATGACACAGAAGCTAGTAAGCTGTCTGCCAAAATATCTGTCCTAAAGCTTGGGGTTCTTTTCTCCTTGCATAGCTGCTGCTATGCAAGGACTGGGACTAGTCTTTACTGGTAGAAGTAAGTAGATTTAATGGTTCCTGAAGCAGGGCTGAATGACTGCCTGCCCCAGTAATGTTCTGGAACTGATCAATGTCAGTGGTCAAACACTGACACCTAGTGACTGAACTATTTGGCTAGAATGAGGTAAATCAGGCCTATCCAATGTTAGAAGTCCTGTCTGGCTAAAGTGTAATAAGCAATAGGCAGGAGATAAAATTTTGTGGTCACTCTAAACTTGTTTTGTTGTTAGGTGAGCTAATGGTTGCTATATAGCCTGGCCTGAACATTGCTTTAATCACTTGACATCTTTAAATTCTTTTCCTTAGAAGCACCAAAGCCTGTTGCCCAACAAAATGTGCTGCCAGGTGATGGACTGCTGGAAAGTCAAGCTAAAACAGATCCTTTCAGTGCCTCATCTGTAAGTAGTTAAAAAAAAATCCTTAACTCTTTAAAAAATACACAAATCTAAAAAATCAACTTTTCCTCTAATCAAGAGGTGTCTGTTTGAACACTGGCTTAGTTCTGGCTTTAGCATTTGTCATGCATCTATAACCAATTCCCTCAAGCTGCAAGCCCTGGCATGAAGTTCTTCAGTGAAGAGAGCTTCTGCAAAAGACAGTTAAAATAATGTAGCTGCAGAAGGCTTCCACTTGGGTTGTTCTTACCTTTCAGTGGGGCCAACTGAGCAGTGCTGACTGTGCAGCAATCTTGCAGAGCAAATGGGAGGCTCCCATGTTCAGTGATGCCTGGGGGCAGGAAGTGGCTTAACCACATAACACCATGTGGGATGCTGCACTTGAAGGCTTCAGTGGAAACTCTGGATCAAATCCAGAATGCTGACATAAGACAATCTAGCATTTGGCTGCAACAGATCTCATTATGGCTTAGCTCCAAATGAGTGTGTAGTAAGCACAGATGGCTTATCTGAAAGATACCTTGCCTTAGTCTAGGATAATTGCTAGCACTGCTTTGGAGTCCTTTCCTTATATTAAAGCAGTGCAGCTAATGTGTGTTTGGGTACTCTGCAGTATTCCATCCATAATGTGTTTATAAGAGGAACTAGCTGATATTGCCATGCAGAATGAGCCTGGTGTAACCTGGAAACCCATTAAGAGCCTGTGATCTTTCTTTCCATAGATGGAATCTCAGAAAAAACCTTCCGATCTGTTTGGTGACCCTTTTGGCAACCCTTTTGCATAGATCAGGTAAGCCTTTCACTAAGACAAAACCTACTACATTTTCTGACAACCTCCAGCAAAAAGTTGGCTAAAAAATTATACTACCTTACTTTAGTTCTCTAAAGTATGGCAAACATTTCTGGTGAAGTACCTCTACTCAGACTTGTATATAGCTTCATTCTGGCTAAGCCTTGCCAGATTTGCTTACGTAGAAAAAGATGTTGTTCTTCTTTTAACTTAAGTCTCAGCCCCTCAATAGATCTAGATTTCTCCTTTTTTTCATTTGGAGGAAACTTAATGCAGGAGGTCTGACTAAATTCTCTCCTGTCTATTTAGGAGAGTGTTAGCAGGTTTATGAAGTTTAATCACCTAATTAATTGCAAGTATGCACTCTGGGTGAATTGGAGTAAAAAAAGAATAATGGCTCTTATGAGAGCTTGTGTTACTAGAAGATAATGTAGGACAAACTTTCACACCACTGACAAGAGAACATGAAATGTCAAACAAGCAAATCTATTATTCTGTTTCACCTCTTTCTTTTCTCTGAAATCCTGCTTGGTTTCTAATAGAAAATAAATGTTGCTATTTGTTTCTTTAGTTTTGTTTTTACTAGATCTAAGGCAGTTTTTAAGTAATAAAACTGTATTTTATAGCCAACCTAATCCCTAATCCTCTTCATCAATACTAGGCATAACCAGAAAAGGACAAACGGAATAACTGGACCTCTTCTCAACATGTCTTTCTACAAGTTTCACTTTGCCACTCTTGCTGCTGTTCCATGATGTCTGTATTCCAAAGAGCATCTAGGTGTATTGAAATGCAAACCCTCAAAGAACATGCTGTGAAGATGATCATTCAGGGCAAAGCAAATGGAGAGCTGGACTCATGCTGGAGACCCAAATACCAACTCTGTGGATGTTAACTTTACTTTTAGTTCTTTGCAATTTTTCACGGGGGGCTTAGCAGCACAAAGTCATGCATCCTAAGGTCACCACGCTTCTTTATGTATCACCTTCTGTCCTGAAGTGCAGGAACTGAATACACATAGGGAAGAAGTGTGCTTTGACATAAGGGGACTGAACTTGTAGCTAAGACTTCACAACTTAAACAACTTGGTCTGTTGCCTGTTAACACATCAGCAGCCAGTTGTAAAGTTAAGTGGGCACTGCTCTACTGTTCTGACTGGTGATTGGATGCACAACTTGGTCTCTGGGCCACCAGTATATATGGGGATAAAACATCTAATACTTGTCTATTTAACTAAAAGTGAAGGTATTCTGCCATAAATGTGTAATAAAGGGACCAACTGTGGGGTCTGTAGCAGTACTTACTACTGGAGTCCTGATTTACAGAGGCCTACACTGTAGGGTCAGATAAGCTGAAATACTTGAGGTAGTTATGGACACTAACTGTGGTGCTAATATGGCTTTTTTCAGGGAGGGAAAACTACTGGGATTATTTTTCAATTAGGGTATCTTGGCAGACAAATGGAACAAGCAGAGAGGTTTCTTGCGTATATCTCAGTGAACATCCCTGAAGTTGCTCAGTTTGAGTTGTCTGTCACATTGTGTAGTGTGGTGTGTGTCCAGTATGTTAAGAAAGCAAAAAGACAATCAGAGCTTCACTCCATACTTAAATTCCTTGTGAACAGATGCACCACCTCTGTGCCATGGATGTGGGGTAGTTCTTTTATCTCTTGAAAACTACACCTTTTGTAAAGAACTTTAACTGCATAAAAGATCAATTAGCAGTCATAACTGACTGTAACGGCTACTACATTCATGGCCAGTGGTGATGGCTGATGCATCAGAGGTTTTTCTGTTAATACCAAGTATAAACTTGAAATGTTAAGTGCCTAAGCAGTTACTGAACTGGAGAACTAAGAAAGTCAACTTGAATATACTCTTAGTACCCAATTCAGCCAGTCATCCAGCAAGTCTAGCATAAACCTCTCTTGCACTTTCTGTAATGAAAAAAAAAATTCTTTGAGTTTAAATATTTGTCTCAAACTGGAAATGTAGAAACTTACGGATGTTACACTGTTATATAAAACTGTATCCCTAAGTGGTTTTACTTAATGACATTAAACAGAGCAACTCTTCACATCAGGCACCAGTGTGTTGCTGTTGATTCTGTCATCCATAACTCAGTCTTGCGTCCTTCTTCACAGTAGGAGTTCAGAGCATGCTAAGAACCATTTCTGACAGGTTCTTACTATAGCTGTCTGATAGAAGAGTCTTAAGTCTTTCTGTAGGTTCTTGCTCAGGCCTGTCCAACAAATCTCCAACCACAATGAAAAGCAAAATCCTCAGCTAACTTAGTAAACTGTTTCTAGCAGCATGTCTGGTTAGCTGCTCAGCCTGAGTTCACTGCTACTGAACAAGCTTTCTTGCTCCCTTTTGCAGGACTGTCTGGGACCTACTGGGACAGCTACTGGGAAGCTGGGCATTTGAACTGCATTGCATTCAGATGTTTCATTAGTCGTGTATTATAGCTTTGGTGGTCTAAACTGATGCTGAGAAGACCAAATGCTTAGCTCATGTTCAGAACAAATTTTATAACTCCTTTAATAAATACAGCTAAAAAGAACAAATCCACTAGAAGGTTACTGTGTTGGAGTAGCCTTTAGTAGTAGAGACAGACCTGTAACTGTCAGCTTGGTTATCACTAAATAAATTGGGTGCTTGCTTGCTTACTTTTAATACCATTTGTTTTGTATGGTTAAGGGCTTGAAAGCAATTTACTGGAAAGGGGCCTAGTATATAGGTTTTGGGGTGTCTCAGACGTTCGCTGATACAGGTGCTTGCTGCTTTGCTAGGTTAGCTTGAGTAGTTAACTCTGTCTCCATCTTAAAGAACCATGCTGGTGTACATAAAGTCAAATGAAGTGGGTATGGTGAAACAATATTGCCTTGCATTCTTGCTCTACATATGAGTTTAGTGCAACTGGAGTTATCACACTGGTCTGAGGCTGCATTAGATTAAAGTCCATCTAAATTAAATTATCCCAAATTAAGAGTTGAAGAGGGATGGAAGGGGGAAGAATTGCCTGTCCAGTTCCACACCCTCCCATCTCCCTCTCACAGAAAGGAGGGTGCAGAGAAAAATTGTGGGTTTTTTTTTTTTACTTATCCATAGTACTTTGCAGTACCCTTATGCTAAATTATTATTTTAAGCTTGCATCCATATATATAATTCTTAACTGCTAACANGCCTCACCAGAGCTGAGTAGAGGGGTAAAATGACTTCTCTTGACCTGCTGGTCACATTTCTCTTGATGCAATCCAGGATTTGGTTGACCTTCTTGGCCTCAAGCACACATTGGTGGCTCATGTTGGGTTTGTCATCCACTGGCACCCCCAAATCCTGTTCAGGGCTGCACTCAAGCCACTATCCACCCTGCCTCTATCTGTGCTTGGGATTCCCCTGACCCAGGTGCAGGACCTTGCATTTGGCATTGTTGAACTTCATGAGGTTGGCATGGGCCCACCTATCAAGCCTGGCAAGGTCCCTCTGGATGGATTTACTTCTATCTTGTGACTGTCTCAAACACATGATACCGTAAGTCTGGATTATAGCAAACTACTGAATAGGAATGTCCTTCTAAAGAGCTAGCTTATGGTTTGGGTTTTGATGACAGTGAAAGCTAGAAGCTTTCTTCAGAAACAGAATTGACCGGTTTTCTTTATATTGGCAGAGGGAGGAAGGAAAAAGGATTATTTGTATCTTATTCCTCCAGAACTCTTATGAAGATTCCAGTGATGTTAGCTGCTGAACTTGCTCTTGTAAACAGCTTTGCTTCAGGAGCTATTTGTTCCTCACATCGTCACTGCTATGCCAGCTTTTTACTAGGCAGTTAACTGTTCTCTAATTAAATAGAAAAAGTCTTTAATTTATTTGGAAGATAAGGGTAAACAAAAATGGTTTGATTTTAGTCTTGAAGTTAGGCTATTTCTCAGTCTCCATGCAAGAAAAAGTGGAATTTTCTGAAAAGTGAACTTCAGGGCAGTTACCGTAAGCTTTGGGCAGTAACTGGCATTCTTTAGTAAGCACTGCTTTTTGTTTGTCTTCTTGGTAATAAATAACAAAAGGGACAAATAAAGACATTATCATCTCAGTCACGTCAATTCTGGTCTATTCAGCTACAGAATGAGAAGCATGCTTGTTATCCTGCAGCTTATATCCATATTATGCAGTTTAGAGGTTGAGGCCTCACTGCTGTTGTACAGTAAAAGGTAAGTGCCTTTGGTCTTCTGCTGAGGTCTATACAGGTTTCTTTCTCAATATGGAGCATAAATCTCCAATGCAGACAATTCCAACATTTTCTCGTTCAGATATTCAGTGAAAAAGGAAACTCCTTGCAGTATTTCAAGGAGTCAAACAGAAGTGATTTATCCATTTATTTTAAATGTATGTGGCGCAGTAAAGGTGATTGATAGCAGCTGAAGCCATATTTGTGAGTTGGGCTAAGACAATTCCTCTATTGCATGCTGAGCATGCAAATGGAATCTAATCTCAATCAGTTTTTACATAGAAATGCACTACTTAATCTGATAATGCTTCAATTTGTTTTTTAAGTCTCCTAGACTCTCTGCCTATTTCTAATTCTTTGGAATCCAGCCTTTGTTTTTTTTGTCTAGTTATCAGTAGAAGGAGAGAAAACTACGGTCTTAGTCCCTACAAAAACGAAAACATGAAGATGTACACTACTTGAAACAGAGCTGCTTAGCCTATGTGTCACTTACAACAATGGTCTGTACTAAGTGGTAAAAGGATGTGAGTCTCAGATATAGGTACTTTAAGAATAATTTCGGATCTATCTGCTTTAAGACTTTAAGTGCAGTATGAGAAGCGTTTTGTGNACTGCTTTTTGTTTGTCTTCTTGGTAATAAATAACAAAAGGGACAAATAAAGACATTATCATCTCAGTCACGTCAATTCTGGTCTATTCAGCTACAGAATGAGAAGCATGCTTGTTATCCTGCAGCTTATATCCATATTATGCAGTTTAGAGGTTGAGGCCTCACTGCTGTTGTACAGTAAAAGGTAAGTGCCTTTGGTCTTCTGCTGAGGTCTATACAGGTTTCTTTCTCAATATGGAGCATAAATCTCCAATGCAGACAATTCCAACATTTTCTCGTTCAGATATTCAGTGAAAAAGGAAACTCCTTGCAGTATTTCAAGGAGTCAAACAGAAGTGATTTATCCATTTATTTTAAATGTATGTGGCGCAGTAAAGGTGATTGCACATGTGTGTAGGTCTGAGGGTGGTTGTTGTCATTATTTGAAATACCTGAACAGACTTCAAAGAAAAGCTTTCAAAATTATAAAAGACTGCTGCTTCCCTGTCTCCTTACATTTTGATGATAATTATTATGTTGTTATTCGGATCTAGGTTTGATATATTCAATTAGAAACCGTGCAGCCAAAAGATACAGTTATTACAGAGGGTCCATAGGAGGCAACACAGGGCAGCAGTTTTAACCCCAGATCATACCAAAAATTCTGCAGCTTTCATGATGATGCTAGCAACTGTATTGGGTAAGACTTATGTGGTGCTATCATGTCTCCAATTTCAAGGCCACCCTATGTTGGCTAGTGTAAGCAATTTCATGTAATTTGCTCTCTAAAGAGCACTCTTCCAACACTCAAAGCTCCCCAGTAATGGATTACAGAGAAGGTACTTTGATTTTCATGGTTGTTTCTGAAGTTCTTGCTCTTGAGCAGCTGCACTCCTTTTATGTTCACTCCTATTGTCTGATTCAATAGCTCCTGTTTCACCATCGTTTTTCATAACCCTTTCTCCTTAGGTTTAAAGAGCATTGTTTTTTTCTAAATGAGGAGTGAAATGTTCTTTCTAACATGGTTTCTTCTTTCAAACTTCCTTTGAATTTCCAGATCTTTCTGGATACTGGATGTATTATTTGTGTTTCAGAGTTCATGAGACTCCTTTGCAAAGAGCTTTGTCTGATTTTTTTTTTCTTGAACCTTAGTTAAATCCAGAAGGTCTTAAAGCTGAATCTGCAGCAAATGATGTGAAACTTATATACTAACACAGAGGAGGCCCAGAGTTATGTGTACATCACTCAATGAATGTTGCAGAAGTCACAGAATCACAGAATATCAGGGATTGGAAGGGACCTCAAGAGAACATATAGTCCAGTACCCCTGCTGGAGCAGGAAGACCTAGACCAGGTCACACAATAAGGTGTCCAAGCAAGTTTTTAATGTCTCCAGAGAAGGAGACTCCACAGCCTCTCTAGCTTGTGCCAGTGTCCTACCACCCTCAGATATTTCTGTGGAACCTCCTATGTTCCACCTTGCAGCCATTGCCCCTTGTCCTATATCTGGGTGTCACTAAGAAGAGCCTAGCTCCATCCTCCTGACACTCAGCCTTTACGTATTTATAGACATTAATGAGGTCACCCTCTCAGTCTCCTCCAAGATAAAGAGACCCAGGTCCCTCAGCCTTTCCTCGTAAGGAAGATGCTCCAATCCCTTCATCATCTTCATGGCTCTGTGTTGGACTCACTCAAGCAGTTCCCTGTCCTTCTTGAACTGAAGGTCCCAGAATTCAACACAGCATTCCAGATGTGGTCTCACGAGGGCACAGTAGAGGGGGAGGAGAACTGTGCCCATTCTTACACACTTCAGGATGTCATTTGCCTTCTTACCACAAGGGCACATTGATGGCTCATGGCCATCTTACTGTCCAGCTGGAACCCCAGGTCCCTTTCCTCTGCATTGCTCTTTTAACAGGTCAGACCCCAGACTGAACCTATACATGGGGCTGTTCTTGCCCATAAGACCCTACACTTGCTTTTGTTATATTTGATTGAATTTCTCCCCGCTCATCTCTTCAGCCTGTCTGTATCTCTCTGCATGGCAGCACAGACTTCCTGCATGTTGGGTACTCCTCCCTGTTTTGTGTCATCAGCAAATTTGCTGACAGTATACTCTAGTCCCTCATCCAAGCTATTGACAAATGTATTGAACAGTAGTGGTCCCAGTATTCATCTTTGAGGGACTCCACTAGACACAGGTCTCCACCTAGACTCTGTCCAATTGACTACAACTCTCTGGCTTCTTTTCTTCAGCTGGTTCACAGTTCACCCCACTACCCAATTGCCAAGACCACATTACCTCACTTTAGCTGTAAAGATGCTGTGAGAGACAGTATCAAATGCATTACTGAAGTCTAGATAGACCACATCCACTGCTTTACCACAATCTACCCACCTGGTTTTGTCTTAGGAAAGGTTATCAGGTTGGCATGACTTCCTCTTGGTGACTCCATGCTGACTCCACCCTAATGACCTGCTTATCCTTGATGTGCCTAGAAAGAGCCAGGAATAAGTTGCTCCATCACCTTTCCAGGGATGGATGTGAGGTTGACAGGTCCTTAGTTACCGGGGTCCTCCACTTCTTGCCCATTTAAAAGACTGGAGTGACATTTTCTTTCTTCCAGTCCTCAGGCACCTCTCCTGTTCCCCATGACTTAATGATGGAGAGTGGCCTTGCAATGACTTCTGCCAGCTCCCTTAGGACCCTCAGGTACATCCCATTAGGACCCATGGATCTCTAGAGGGCTGGATTGCTTAACTGGTTCCTAACCCAGACATCATTGACTAAAGCACCCTCCTCCTTTACCCTGACATCCTCTGGGATCTGTGAGGTGTGATGCTCTCAGGACAGCCTCCAGCAGTATAAACAGATATAAAGAAGATATTCAGTAATGCCGCCTTCTTTGTATCTTCTGTCATCAGAGCACCCACCTCATTCATTAGTGGGCCCACATAGCCTCTGGTGCAAGTTTTACTTGCAGTGTATTCAAAGAAGCCCTTCCTGTTGTACTTGACCTCTCTTGCAAGGTTTAATTCAAAGGAGACCTTACCAGTCCTAATTGTCTCCCTACATCCTCAGTCATATATTCCTCCCAGGTGGTCAGTCCCTCCTTCCATGATGTCTTCATCCACTCAAGTTTGCCCAGCAAACTAAGTTTGCTTAGTTTGGATTGTGGGGAAAATTGTGCCACCTGAAGCTCAGTTTGGAGGCTATCATTTTTACTGTAATAAGTTCTTAGTTCTTTATCTCATTTCTACTATTTATAGTTATTGGGCATATTTGTGCTTATTTCTGTTTCCATACTTGTTAAAAGCAACATCCTCAGCCAAGGACCCATTTACTGCAGGCCTTAAGTTGAAGTCAGGAGACTTCTGTGAAGATAAGTGTTTAGGAGCAGCAGGTAAGACAGTGGGAGTGTGTGACACATACTTTCAGCAGCAGCTGTGGTCTGTGTTTACCACTGATGTGTGTAACAGTGGAGAGTCTGAGGCCTCAGAGCCAGCCAGGGACAGCTCAGTGCAGAGAAGATTGAGCAATCACCCTGTGATTCCTGAGCTGTTTAAGATTCAATAGCTGAAACGAGACACAGGTTGATCTAGTGTCTCAATAACTACATTGGTAATCTGAACATACAATAAATGGCATCAGAAAGCTGAACCAACTGGTATATCTTCCTTGTCCAAACTGCAGATTTCTCAATCTTGTGGAATCAGGTTATGTTTGTTTAGACGGCTAACATATTTGTCCGAGGGAAAGAGGTCAAATAGTGGAGACCAAGGTCCTGCCTGCAACAAAAGCCCAGACATCAAGCTTCAGGAGCTACAGACCTGCCAGACACAGGGCTCAGCAGAGCAGAACCCACATTAGAGCAGAGGCAGTGGCATCGGCCTGGAGAGGAAATTTCTTTGCAGTGGATGAATACTCAGCATTTAAGGCCAAATCAAAATAAATTACAAAGAACAAACCAGGAAGGTTAGACTTCAGCGCTCCTACATTCCTCTCCTTTCCAGCATTGTTACCTGCTAATATGAGATCACTTGTAAACTATTGGCCCTGCTTTTTAAAATTAACAACTCACCCTACAGTACATCAATTTTAATGTCTAACTATGGGTCCTTCACATAGATTTGATTTCCATGTAGTGACAGCCTTTCACTTCTGGGCAGCCTGGAATGTCATGGTATTTAAAACTGGGCATGCATGACAATGAAAAGTAACTCTAGAAAATGTAGGCCTAACTGGCAAAGTATTCAACTTGGCAAGCTGTAGAGTACTTACACAGCTAAACACTTGTGGGTTTTTTCCAGATATACGTTAGCTTATTAGAAAATAATGCCTCTATTTATGAGTCTGCTTTCAGCTCAGGAAAGCATGTAAATTTTTATCTACACTTAAGGGCAAGTCCATTAAGGTAAATTTGCTCAAAAATCACAAGGATAGGTATTGAACTGCCTCATCTATTTGGTGTGTGTCGCTGTGCCTTAGTGTTTAAGCTTTAAATATAGGCAACACAGCCACTGTCTGAATGGGGGGACTGCAGGTATCTTCTGTGGACTCTTTGATCCTCTTAAATAATGTAACACAGCAGAAGAGTATGACTGCACACAAAGACCTAAAAAAAAAAAGAGAAAAGAGCAGGCTTCCTAACCCAATAGAACTTTTTTATGTCATCTTCAAATCACAGAATAGTTTAAGCAGCTGTTTATACATTTAAGTAAACAGTACTGCTATGAAAAGGAAGAAGAAAACTTCTAAAATATCAGTCTATGGTTTAAATGCAAACTCATATATAATTTCAGTATACTGCCCAGGACTGTATGAGAATGTTTTGTTTAACAGCTCTTCAGGAAAAGCTTTGCACAGGGGAACAAGAGAACTGAATGCTCCATCACCAATAGATTGCAAGCTGAGCAGCTGGAGTGCTTGGGGGCCCTGCGACCCATGCACCAATCAAAGGGTAAGCTAAAGTTGGAAGTCTTTGTTCCAAAGCCACAGCCAAAGGAATGCTATCTATCTGCCTTTTGGTTATAGAAAAAAATATCAGACTGCAACTCTTAATATTGTATGCTCATGTTTCAATGAAACCCACAATCATTTCAGGTCTGATACCCTAAGAAAAGACTACACCCAGAAGTAAAAAATTATCAAGAGTTCAAAATGTGTTGTTGATAGAAATTATCTTTTTTGGCCACTGGGATATTTCTATTAAGGACATTAATTTTCAATATGTTTTCCTTTTATAAATTAAAAGCATCTTTGTCAAAAGCAGATTTTTATTGTCCTAAGGGGTTCCATCTTATGAGAATTCAAAAAATTTAGAGGCTTGACAGCATATGAAATAAATATGATGCATTTCCTCCCTTGACTGGTAAGGATGAAAATGGTGAAATAAATTAAATAGTGAAAAAAAAAAAATTCTGCATACTTGCTAAAATAGTATTATTAATGCAATGTTCCTGAACATTTTTTTGGACCATAGATGTGTCTTATGGATTTTCAACCAAAAATTTCACCTGAGATTATTTATACTGAAAGGTTCTAAATAGAGTTTGAAATCTTCAATTGCTGTAGTTCTGTTTTGTCTGTAAGCAATGCTAATAGTGCTATTTATCTTTGAAGTTTCGCTCCAGAGGTATTGAAAGATTTGGACAATTCGGTGGAAAACCATGCCTGGAGGCTTTAGGAGATACACAAATCTGTAAAACCAGCCAAGTCTGTGCTGAAGATCCAGAACCAGACTGTGGTACCGACTTTCAGTGCAATTCTGGTAGGTTTAACTTTTAATAATAATAAGGTAATATTAATCACATAGTTTCTTTCAATAACCCACATTTTACTTGTTTCTGTTAATTTAAATCCACTTACTTTGAGGGAAAAATGCATACACAGAAAGAGAGATATGCTTCAGTGCTTTTTATTTGGGGATGATTTCCTGAAGCAGTGCCTTATTCTAGGGTTTAAAGAGTATCTCAGTATGCAGACAGATGGGTTGCAAAGCCACATCACCAAAGCCGTAGCATGAACAGGGTTTAGAAGTGGTATATTCATCTCATCTCCCATTATAATTTGCATTGAGTTTAAATTCTCCTGTAACTTCTATTGTGGGATTAAAAGTTGACTATAATATGAGTATCCTTTCTGCCAGCATAACCCCTCTATCTGGTATAGAATCACTGTTAGATGAAAAATCACTGAGAAAAACCTGAACTGAAGTAATATGGACAAAATGGTAAGGGAGTTTTATTGAGTAAGGCAGCGTGATAGATGGAGGGCAGAATGACTCTAGATCCACAGTAAAATGTAATCTTCAAAGTGATAGATGTATGGCATATGAATGAATGTAATGTTTGAGATTCAATATAAATCAAAATAAAATAAGAAAGTTTAATAGTAATAAAACTAATCAAACTACAAAAAGAAAGATGGTAAGTGAATTTTACATTCTAACCCATTATCAGTATTGTCTTTATTTCAAATACTATGAAGTACAAGTAGAGAAATATAAGTAGGAAATTATGTGATTTATGTGATTAGCCACTATTTCATAGACATTGTGTGACACTTGGAGATGAGTGAGTTGGTATCAAAAGATGCTGGTTTATTATGCTAGGGCTATATTTACCCCAAATCTTTAAATACTGTAGAAAAAACCTCTAACATTTGAAAATTCTGTGATGCACAACCTCAGGACAATTATACTGGACTGTTGCTTGAGAACACAAATCACTGTAATTTTGGATGACCTTTGCAGGTCATTTAGACCAACCCCTCTGCAACGGACCTGGATACCTTCCTCTACATCATGTTCCTTAAAGCCTCATCCAGCTTGAGCCTGACTGCTTTCAGGGATGGGGCATCTACTACCTCTTTGGACAATCTGTTCCATTGTTTCATACCCTAATCATAGCAAATTTCTTCCTTATATCTACTTTAAGTCTACTCTTTTTTAGTATAAAGCCATTATCCCTCGCTCTATCACAACAGACCCTATAGAAAATTTTGTCCCATCTTTCTTTTAGACCCCTTTTAAGGACTGAAAGGCCACAGTAAAATGTCCTTCTCCACTCTGAACAACCCTAGCTCTCTCAGCTTGTCCTCACAGAAGAGGTGCTCTAGCCCTCTCATCATTTTTGTGGACCTTTTCTGGACCTGCTCCAAAAGGCCCTTATGTTTCCTGTGCTAAGTGTTCCAGAGCTGGAAGTAGTACTCAAGGTGACATCTCAGAAGACCAAAGCAGAGGTGAAGAATCACTTCCCTCAGCCTGCTGATCACACTACTTCTGATGCAGCCCAGCATACAGTTGACCTTCTGAGCTGAGAGCACATGTAGTTGTCTCATGTCCAGCTTTTCATTCACCAGTGCCTTCAGGACTCTCTCAACAGGGCTGTCCTCAATCCCTTCATCTCCAGCCTGTATCGATACCAGTACTTGCCCTGGCTCAGATGCCGAACCTTGCACTTGTACCTGTTCAATCTTGTGAGTTTCCTCTGTGCTCACTTCTCAAGCCTGTCTAGGTTGCTCTGGATTGCATCAAGAGCTTCAGACACATCAATCGCACCACTGACTTTGCTGTCATATTCAAACTTGCTGAGGGTTTCTATGTTTCTATTCAGGACTTGTCCCTGTATGGACCCCTGAAGAACATCACTTGTCACTGAATGCAACCAATTCCTCAGCCACTGAACTATCCATCCATCAAACCTATATCTCTCTATATTTAGAGAGAAGAATGTTACAGGGACCATTTAAAAGGCCTTCCATGTCATTTAGTAGATTCCAGCGAAGATCTGTCACACAATCTTTCTCAAGAACAGAAGTAAGGCTGACACATCGGTATTCTTGATCTGTTGGAGCAGTTCTAGAGGAGGGCCATGAAGATGATCAAA
Source organism: Turnix velox (assembly GCA_013400935.1). Taxonomy (NCBI): domain Eukaryota; kingdom Metazoa; phylum Chordata; class Aves; order Charadriiformes; family Turnicidae; genus Turnix; species Turnix velox. The sequence continues at coordinate 170,138 of VZTY01025039.1, read as the reverse complement.
GGGCTAGAGCAACTCCCTTGTGAGAATAGACTGAAGGAGTTGAGGTTGTTCAGCCTGGAGAAGGCTCAGGAGGGACCTCGTAGTCGCTTATCAGTACCTGAAGGGGGCCTACAGAAAGGCAGGGATAGGACTTTTCAACAGGATATGTGATGGAATGACTAGGAATAATGGATGTTAACTGGAAAAGGGGAGATTCAGGCTAGATATAAGAAAGAAATTCTTTACTGTGAGGGTGGTGAGACACTGGAACAGGTTGCCCAGAGAGGATGTGGATGACCCCACTTTGGAGGTGTTTCAGACCAGGCTGGACAAGGCATTGAGCAGTCTGATCTAGGGGGAGATGTTGCTGTCTATGGCAGGGGGTTAGAACTGGATGATCTTTAAGGTCCCTTCCAACCCCTTTCTATGACTCCTAGGGCCTTCCTTTCTACACTTCTTAAAAAATTAGTGCAGTATTTCCATTTTTGCAGATCCTGGTGGCTTCACATGAATGCCATGACTTTTCAAAGTCATAGTGCAAATGGACAGTGGCTTGAAAAACACATCAGCCAATTCCCTCAGGGCTCTGAATTGCATCTTTTCAGGTCCCATAGATTTCCATACATTTCTGTTCATCAGATGATCAGAAAACATCTTCTCTTACAGTCAGAAGGACTTATCTCCACTACTCCCCGCCTCACAGTGCATCTACTTGAGAAGTGTGATGAGAGAGGTTAACAGTGAAGAATGAGGAAAAAATTACATTGAATACCTCCGACTGCCCCTTCTCAGTTGTTACCAGTTTGAAGTCCTGCTTACTATGGGGATCTATGCTTTCTTTGACCTTTCTTCTCTGGCTGAGATACCTATAGGAAACTTCATTAATCTTTGCATCACTTGACAAATTCAGCTCCGGGTGTTTCTTGATCCTCCTCACCCCATCTCTACACAACCAGGTAGTATCCCTATTCTCTTCTCATTCTACCGCTCCATGTTTCCACTGCATGTGCATCTCATTCTTGCCCTCAATCAAGATTATATCAATTTAGAGTAGCTGGGGGTATCATTTAGTGTCCATTTTGGAAAAAAATGCCTTCATCCAGATTTTTATTCTTTGGTTAGGTCGATGTATAAAGAAACGACTTGTGTGTAATGTGGATAATGACTGTGGAGACTTTTCTGATGAAGATAACTGTGAATCTGATCCACGATCTCCGTGCCGTAACCATGATATCGATGTCTCTGAAATTGGCAGGACTGTGGGACAAGGGTATGTAATGAAAGAAGAGTAGTATTTCCCCTCATGAAAAATGCAGCCAGCTGAAAATACTGGGGCACATGGACATTCCCAAAGTGGAATCTGAACCATGTTTCAATTTGTATTTAGAAATGCTACATATCTTTTGGAGGGAACATCTAACTACTGATTTATTTCGTTTACTTGAGAAGGATCAAATATTTATACTGATGGTGTAAACCAATCATTATGTAAATATGCAGTACAATATGCAGAAGTTACATGAATGTACTTTCTATATTTATTATTTAAATGTAAACCATACATTTCATAACAAATCAATGACTCAGAATTACTTTATTAATATGTATTTCTAAAAAGTAGAAAATGTGTCTTTACTATTTATACAATGAGATGCCTTACTGCTGCAACACAGTCTGTTGTTTTTTCCAGTATTGCATTCTCCACTTCCCAGATACACATTATTTATGGGAGTTTTCCTCATTAATCTACATCAAAAATTAATCTTTCAGTTCTCTGACCCTACTGTATTTCTTTAATTTCAAACAAAAAGAAAGTATGACATATGGTTTATGTACAAGTCGAGTTAAAAGGCAACTATGCAGACTACAAGAAATAAAAGTAGAATATTGCAGCACCATCTTGTGTGTAAATGAAAAGGATGCATCCTTGTAATTTTTGATGACAATTTTACTGCACAAGAGGAAAAATGATGACCCAGTAGCATTGTGAAGTTTATTTATTATTTGTATTATAATCTATTTCTAATTTTTTTTATTTCCATGGAAAAATATACTGATGTGCAACAGTGACACTGGCAACTGAACACATGATAAGCATTTTTTACACTGGATATGCATCTGGATATGTATCAGAAATTACTGCTGGAAAGGTTTAGATCTATGAAACAGACATGGAAAGGTGAAAAAATTATAAAGAATCCTCAAAAGGGCAATTATTTTTTGAGGTATATTTTGTACAACACTACACAGAAGCATAGAGCTGTACAGCAAATATGCCCTCTTCTCTGGACTAGTACTGATTCTGAACTCCACTGCTTAAATTACCTGTTGAAATGTCCACTTTAAACTTATAAGGAATATTTCCTGGCTACATTTCACAAGAAGATTTTTTTTTTTGCCCCCTTTAATTTCTAAGCTACACATTGTGTTTTATGTTTAATATCTGTCTTTAATTGGTTATTTCTCATACATGGTCTTTAGGGTGTTTTACAAAAGATTTATCATTGTTTTATTATGCAGCTGAGAGATGCATCAAGTTTTTGTGTGAAAGAAGTAAGATTCAGTTTCACAGCTAGAGACTCCAACTCTTACAGTTATAACACTGTTGTCTACAGGCTAAGGTTGCTGACAACTTCTTTTTTGAAGCATAACCACTAATGTATTTGTCTTTTAGAATCAATGTTTTAGGGATGCAGCCAATGGCCAGTCCATTTGACAATGACTTTTTCAATGGTCTTTGTGAAAGAGTGCGTGATGGAAACACACGGACATACTACCGCAAGCCATGGAATGCTCATGTTCTCACTTACGATGTAAGTGAAAGTCTTTCTGTGCATATTAGGATTTGTTTAAGTGAATGCTGAACACTGAAATGTTTTTGGAAGTCTCAGCATACTCCCTTGAGTCAGGCAGCAGGGGCTTCTTAGCATCAAGCTTTTGATAAAATCCAGACAGAAACAGGTTATACTAGTATCATTTAAGCTTACTTGTGCCAAATAAATTCCAATGTCTTCATTGTTGCCCCTGTGCCTAGTAAAAAATATTTCTGGAATGTTTACAGCATAAGAGCATCAAATGAACAGGAGATGTACAGAAAGGAGTATGCTGTCTAAATTTAAATGGATGGAGCAGCAGCCAAGCTAATTCTTGAAGGACACACGAAAGACACTGATAAAAAGGCTTGAGTTTTCTAACAAGTGATAACTTTCCTTTTCCCACTGAAAAAATAAAATGTAATACACTTTGAGAATCAGACTATGGCTCTCAGTGAGGTATGAACATCAAAAATGTTGGTGTTCTCAAAAACATCCATTTCATGGGTATTTCAGAAATCAAAGCAATATTTTGCTTACTAAATGCTTTGCCTATCACTGTAAATAGGGACTTTATAGAATGGTCACAGTTGAAAACAGACACTGCCCAAGATCAGACACAGAGATGATTGATAATATTTTATTTGGATGCATAAACATTTTCAGTTATCAAAACTCTATATTCTGCTATGTATATAAAAAGAAGCAATACTGAAATAAATATTCTGTATTTTCTTTTGGCTGATATAAGGAAAGAAAGCAAAATCATAATTCTCCTTCATTTCAAATGTCAGAACCAATTAGTAAATTTTGTCTGCATTCTAGAAATAAGCTGGAGACTACTCTTCCTTGCATGTAAATGAACTGTTGTAACATATGAGTTACTTTAACAATGTTACATGTGAGATTTAAAAAACAGTCAAATATTTTCACAGTGATTTTCTGTTCACTTTTGAATCACTGAACTGATCCAGATGAGGTGGTTTGGAGATGAAGTGTTTTCTTTTAAAAGTAAAATGAGCTGCAAGAAAACGTATTGTTAAGCTGTGTAAAGCATACAACTTTTAGGTGCTGCACACAATTTCTATTACTTTGTTTTTTATTCTCATTCAAGCTTTTCATTATCTTTCCTAAGACAAAAGCAGACAAATCCTTCACATCTGTGTTCTACCATGATCGTGTAAAAATGTTCCGAGAAGTTTACATGGAAAAGATAAAACACTTCAATGCTGAGTTATCTCTGAAATACACACCTACAGATGGATGTAAAAATAGTGATAAAGAAGGATGTAACAAAGGTGGTTCAGAAGGAAATTACAAGTATCACTACATGAGGAGTTCAAGTCTAAATTCTACCCTGAATACCTTCATGGAAAGGGTAAGTTTAATCAAGCTAAAGGTTTTGATGTAACTGTTTTACAAACAGTAAAATTTACACCATGTTAGAATAATGCAATACTAATCCTTCTAAGTATTCCAGCTGCCCACTGCTTTTCTGTAAATTATTCACAGAAATGAAACACTTGCAATTCTAGAGTTAAGATTTCAGACATGGCCAAAGGTTAACCAAATGTAGCTTCATTTTCTCACTTTTTAACCTTAACTAGCAACTACCTTCATCTTCAACATGTTAGAAAGGAACAAAAATCTTCTATACCATCATGATTAGAGAGCAGATCTGATCTCACATGATGTGGACAAATGAAGTAATCTCTTGGAATAAAAAATTGCCACTGGGTAAATTCACACTAGTTAAACACAATATAGATATATAGGAAACCTGAAAGGTAAGACTTCAGACATAGAGGTATGTCTGTACTGATAAACTTTCTGGACTAAGAGCCAGGGACATTAGTACTGGTATATGATAATCCCTAGTTTAATTAGTGTACTGCCAGGATTCAGGTCTGTCTCAGCACATACAGTGTCATAAGGAATGCCCATCCTGCAGTTCTCTAATGTGTGTTTGATAATAATGTTCTTAGGAAGCAGTCTGGAGAAAGCATGTCAGTTCTGCAGTTGCACACAAGCCATATCGTTCTAACATCCTTTGAGACAGAGGAAGGGCCCTGTGACATTTTATTTACTTGTGAAAAAGAAGCCTTAGTATGTAGTGGAGTCAAAGAAAGAGAGAATGCAAAAATGGATAGTACACAAGCTATTCATTAGCTGGGTGCTAGTAGAATTGACTGACCAGGTTACATGCCCTTTCCCCCCATATACACCAGAGCTTCCTATCAGAACATGCCATCACAAAGTACTTCAACTCTATAATGCTGAAATGTGCAATGGCTAATTCAAACTTTAAAGTTTCTTGTCTCTCTTGATGCCTAGGAACCACTTAGATCTCTGGGGATCAAATACGTAGAAAGGCTAAACTGACTTCTTTTAAGTAATTAAATAATGCTGAGAAGAAAGCTCAGCCATGTGAAGCAAGGCTGACTGATTTTTTTATTGGTATGAATTTTCCTGGGATGGAAATGGATTATTTAAATCCTGAAACATTTTTCTCCAGAGAGACAAAAGATCAAGTTCTGTAGCTTGGGCTGCTCTTGGTCCTGTGGTTTGTGACAGGAGTTTCAGCCTAAAATTCTTTCTCAGATATCAGTTCAAAAAATGAGTCATATTCTTTCACCAGCAGAGGTCTATCTTTGTAAACTCATGTTGCCACAAGTCAGTGGAGTGCAGTCTCTGGTAAAGGGCTATTATGGGAATTTAGACCTGGGAGCAGCCTGCAGACATCAGGAGATCAAGGAATATTGTGCATACTGGGTGACAGGAATATTTCCACCTACAAAAATAACCTCTCAGAGATTCAGATGCCTGAATATTTCTGCCAGTCCTAAGCAGTGGCTGAATCATCAGTTTAAGATCCTTTAAACAGTGCCAACTAAAGTGATTGTCAGTTGCTAAATCCCTCTTACATACCTCCTATTAGGCATTACTGCTAAGGGAGTCCCATAAGTACTGCATATAACAATGGGACTTGGAAGATGTGTTCGCTTAAAGTCTGAACTGCAAATATTTCACAGATATCATGTATTGTGCACAGAAGCTAGGTCCTAGTTAGCTTATGATATGAAAACATCTACAGCATAATTTATGAAAATAACAGTCACTAAACACATATATAGAAAGTATATGTGAGTCAAATGCCTTGATGAGAGTTCTACCTGATTGATTTTCATTTTATGGTGCGAGAGTAACAGAGAATTGATCAAAAAAATGATCGAACTTAGCTCTGCTCTGACTATAAACAAAGACAAAACTCCAGCTGACCCCAGTGGTCTGTTATCTAGAGAGCCATATGGAATGACTTTCCAGTGTTACGAAAGTCAGAAAGGCACTTTCAGTAGATATTGTACTTAAAGAGAACACCTCTCAAAGAGCTTGCTTACATCTAGAGAACAGGAAGAAATCAAATTATCTGAATCTTTTAACTGCTTCCTCAGCTTAAATTGGAGACCTCCTAATTTGAATTTAACAAGTTCACCCTTGTTCCAAAATGCTAGATTGAGCACCATGTTTAAAAGTTCTGCAGTTTCTAAATAAATAAGACAGAACAAATTTTCCTGCCATGCTGAGAATCTGCTTTCTTCTCCCTGCATTTAGAACCAAACCTTTCTTCACATAAAAGGAAAGATTCAGCTGGGAAGATTCCAGATGAGGACTCGTGACATCCGTCTCACCGATAGTTTCCTTGATGATCTAAACTTTCTGCCTGCTGAATATGATAAAGGGGAGTACTTCAAGTTCCTTGAAGATTATGGAACTCACTATGCTGTCTCTGGAATTGTAGGAGGGAAATATGAACTTGTTTATGTGCTGGATAATTATGCTATGTCTGAGCTAGGTATGCATTTTGTCAGTCTTGCTACAATACACTGATTATCACCAAGCCTGCATTCATGCAAAGAGGTGTGTGAGAATAGTTTTGTGTAAATGGGCTGCTGCTGAGGAAAACATGATTTATTGTACACAGCCTGTGTCATATCAGTGAATACAGAACTACGTAAGTTCAACAAAGACAGGAGTAAGACTTTGTAATTTCCAAAATTATTTTTAAGGCTTTAATGTAAGTCTGTAAATGAAAAACAAAATCTTAAAAAAGCCTCTTCAAAATATTAGCAATGCAAATCGTTGTGAAATTATTCACAAGAAATTCTCAATGTTCAGAAAATCTGCCTAAGTGCTAAATTCGATTTGCTAATTGGTGCCTTCTTACGATACAAATATTTTTGATACAAGAGTGAGATGGTGCCAAAAAGTAAGGAATAAATTGAAGAACCGCCTAGAAAGCTTGTGGTACACTTGAGTACATTAAAACTGTTTTTATAGATTTTAACAGTTATACTGGAATTTTACTTGCCCTGGTTAAGATATAAAAGTAGCAATTTAATTCACCCGGATATACAGTTCACATATATGCATGGTTTTGAGATGGATTTAAATTATCATTCCATAAGAAATTTGGAAAAGCCAATACTCATGTTGATTTTGGAGATGAGAAAATATGTACCTGCTGTATGCAACATCAACAACAGTATCACAATTGGATGTTCAGGTTATGAAAATGGACACAGAGCAAAAATGTCACTTATGTGTCCCATATTTACTCTGCTCAGCACCTAGAAACTGTGGTTCTCAATTAGTTTTTTTAAAGCACCAGTCTTCAGCACAACTCTTCAAGAATATGCAAGTGAAGTTTCATAAACAGAAAGGTTATGTTAGAGGGTAGTAGGTAGAGGATTAAAACTTTGGGACATGAGTAAACTTTACTGGGAAAAGGAGTGGATGAAATACATTTGAGGTGGGGGGACAGAAACTGGGAAAGAGACTCAGGGGACTGAATAAGTAACTTAGCACATAAGAGCAAACAGTGGTCATCCAAGAAAGATAGAACATGGGTAAAGAACAGTCGCTGGAAGAACATATGTGTTCTGATAGATCAAGGAAAACAGAAATCAGATTTTGGAGGGTTTTGTTATTTTCTGAATCCTTGCCTGTGTGTTTGTACTTCAAATCTTCATATCCCTTTCACAGAAATGAAAAAAACAGAACATAAATGGGACTAAGAAAGCCATGATTATTTGGAACAGCCCTGAAATTTATTCTCCAGAAATAGCAATATCATATTATTCAATTCCTGAAATCAGTTCCTTAATTCTGCTTCCAGGTATCACTCTAGAAGATGTGAAGAAATGCCTCGGCTATCACTTAGATGCCAATATTGGATATAAAGACTTACATGCCAATTTTAATATAAATAGAGATAAATGTGAAAATGTTGCTATGAAGGAGAGATGTAAGTGTATCTTTATTTCATATTGTAACTTTTGCTTAAGGTTATGCCAGTTCCTTGCCCTTCTATAAAAAATATAATTACTGCTGGTAGGCAAAGGACAGACCTGGTAGACCAGGGCAGACCTGGTAGACCAGTAGAGGTGAGGCTGCTGTACTGTCCTGCTCAGGTCAAGCCCAGCTAAGCATGTGTTCCCAGTAGGCACACAAACAAACACACTTAAATAACCACATACATGCACACATTGCTAGCCACATGAATCAATATAAACAAAAACAGTCAAACACAAACACCAATGGTGTCTTCCTGTTCTCTCCACATAATCATTTTTGAAGTCTGTTAGTGGGAAATAGCACAGGATCAAAGAATGTTTGAGGTCGGAAGTGTCCTCTGCAGGCCATCTCACACAACTTCTGTGGTTAAGCAAGGTCAGCTAGAGCTAGGTGGTCTCCTCAGATAACACAGTCCTTGGGTATTTCAGCCCCTCATTAATGCTCATACATAGCCAATACAGATTCCTCCAGTTTCTGACCTTAGACATTCAATTGAAGCAGCAACTGGATCCTTATTCTCCCCTGTTACTGGCACCCTGACACACAACACTCAACTGGAGCCCATAGCTCCAATCCCATTGCTGGCAGAAACCAAATTATGCACTACATCACACATACTCACACACACAATGGGTACCTCCTGTAACTGGATTTCTGTGCTCAGTTCACCCAGAAACTTGTCCTTGGATCCTAAGACCTCCATACACCAAACACAGACACACACTCACACACAAAGAGATCTTGCTCAGCCCCAGAACCTTGGGGTCTCTCCAGTGTTCAGCCTACAGCACCTGGACACTCCTCTGATGTAGCAAGCTCCTCCAACTGCCTCACTCTAGAGACGTGTATATGTCTAGGCTAGGCTAACAGTCAATTTGATGGCTCCCAAGCTACTTAACCCTATTCACCTGCTAGTTTGGCTTGATACTTGCTACTGATTGCATACTAACATATGTATCCTAACTCACTCCAGTTTTTGTTACCACAAATCCTAAGTCCCTAACAGCCATTGTCCAGCTTCAGTTGCTGACACACAGCTCTCCATACAGACAGATGTATGCAAAATAGAGTCCACTCACACAGAAAAAAATTAGAAATGGAATTTACTGGTAATTCAGGACAGATTGCAAAAGTCAAAACTAGTTGGAAAAGCGAACCTTTCACATTCTTGTTTCTTCCAAAGCAATTTTGATCATCCCTTACCTCTTCAATTATACCTCCCTAAATATACTCTAAATATATATAAGTATATATATACTTAAATCTCTGCAATACCAAAATGACCTTATTTGCATCCAGAGAGCCCTTCCATTGATTCAGCTTACTACTGACTCATCCTCCTCCTGTGGAGCCAGGACTAGAAGGAGTCAATGTCAGGGTCTCCCTGTTGTCTTGTTCAGCTGCTTATGTTCTCTTACGCTCCTTCGAGTTTCTGGAGATAAATCTTTTATCACATCACCTAAAAACTGCAAAAGCAAGGAGATTTACAACTGAGCACAGAAGAGGCAGTTATGTTCAGTGTTTTATTCTCGTGTTTTAGTTATGAAGCAAAAGCTTCTACTATTCAAATTCCTACCTTCTTCTGACTCAGTTCAAGTTAAACATTAGAATGACTCATGTTATCTTTGGCTTGTTATCAAATGCCTGTGATCTCCATGTCTTTCATTTTGTCCAACTCCTTCTTTTCCATTCAGATATAGGATTTTCTAATTTAATTGCAAAATAAAAGATTTCTTCCACATACGAGGTATGAGCAAGGAAAGACTGAATTCCACCGCAATGAGTAAGAGGAGGATTTTTTTCTCTGTAGTCTTTCAGGGAGATGACTAGTTGCACTGATAAAACAAGCATTCCTCAAGATTAAAATGTCTTCCTCAGCCTCTTTTCTATTTTTCTGCAGCTGAAAATAAGGATGATGCTGTCATTGATGATGTAATTTCCTTAGTTGATGGAGGGAAGATTGACTTTTCTGTTAAAATAAAAGAAAAGTTACTTCGAGGATCCAAAACAGTTAATGTGGAGGATTACATAGAGTGGGCTAAGTCTTTAGTTGATGCTCCAGTTGTGATACAGCAAAGAGTAAGTACAGCTTCTTCGAAGCTATGAGTCCTACAGACTGTATGCTTTTGTTGTGAGATGGAAGTGAGACTCTAAATTTTACACACACTTTCAGGTATTTTCTTCATTACCAGCAGTCTCTTGAGATGCTTACTCTAGTGATGAGTATTTCAAAAGGATTCAGAACCTCAGCAAACTATGTTGTTTGTGGGCTTTTTTCTTCTACAGCCTTCTCCAATACAAACACTTGTTCCAGTTAAGATGAGAGATGCATATTTGAAGAAACAAAATCTGGAAAGGGCAATTGAAGACTACATTACTGAATACAGTGTGTGCAAATGTGAACCATGCAAAAATGGAGGCACTCTTGTGTTGATAGATGGAGCCTGTACCTGCATGTGCTCAAGCTACTTTAAGGGAACCGCCTGTCAGATTCCCAAATCTGCATTAGTTCAAGGTTAGTAAATATTCCAGACAGATTAAAATGGGCATATTTCTTACTGTGAGCAATACCCTCAGAAAGTGAGCCTTCACAAAGCCAAATGGAGGTCACAGTACTCCCTTGTACCTACTGCTATCAAATCTCATAGGTATCTGGTGTAGAAGTTAGTCCTTTCCATAAAGAGGGCACTCTAAATTAGAGTTTATTGTCCCACATACATTATATTATCTTGGAATGATACCCCAAATTAATTTAAATAAAGAGTAATATTATTGAAACATGGTGCAGTAATGGTAAACTGATTTGAGGCAAAAGCAGTCTCACTTCATCATAAGCTATTTTTTGATTCAGTTTCCTGTCACAATACTGCTTGGTTACATGTGACCACATTTCATAATTATTTGGTTTGCTTAATATTAGATTGGTGCACAAAGAAGAAGAGAGAAACTAATGCAGTTCTGCAACTGAAAATTAACAAAATATGTGGTGCAATAAATTCATTCTTTGTGGACAAGTTTTTAAAACATGTGTACTCAAAATGGGCCTTAGAAAGTAATATTCAGGCAGTTTTCTAATTTCTTAAACACTGACACTGAAAAAGGTATTCTCAAAAGCTGAATCTCAGTGCTGGAGGTTGCAATGATCTGGAGAGTTAACATAACTGGAAATGTAAGAATCAAATCATGGTCTACCTTTTCCATCTTCACAAGGACGAAGTAAGAAACTCTATTTGTCTTTCTGTCACTACACAGAAGATACAGAGATGCTAGACTAATCTTAATATGGTGTCTTAATACTAGTTGTCACTGATGGAGGCTGGAGCTGTTGGAGTGCCTGGTCAACCTGCATCAATGGAGAAAGCACTCGAACTCGTCAGTGTAATAACCCTACACCAGAACCTGGTGGCAGACCATGCCAGGGAGAAAGCATTGAAAAACGGCTCTGTGAAGAGTCAAAATAGTTACACTGCTCAAAAACAGGTAAGCATCTTCTCTAAGTACTAGTGTGTTATTAATGTTTAGAAAAAGATCATACAATATTTGGGGTATTTCATTGACACAGTGAAAGAAGTGGTAGCTACTTTGTGGTTCAAATTTGTGTGCATTTAGATTTGTCTTTGAAACACTTGACAAGTGCTGTTATACCCCAAGATTGAAATTAAGTTCTGGAAAAGAACTAACTAAAAAAACTAGCTGTAAAAATCCAATTTTCATTTCAGATTGGCCATCAAAAAAGTTATGTCACAAGGAGAGGGAAAAATGCAGGAACAAAATAGAGACAGTTCCATAAAATCATAGGGTTGGAAAGGGCCTTCAAAATCCAAGCCCCCTGCAGTAGGCAGGGACATCCTGCACTAAATCAGACTGCTCAAAGCCTCATCAAGCCTGGTCTTGAATACCTCCAAGGACAAGGCCTCCACCTCTGCGTAACCTTTTCCAGTGTTTCACCACGCTCAGGGTGAAGAGCTTCCTTCTAATGTCTAACCGAAGCCTGCCCTGCTCTAGTCTAAAACCGCTGACCCTTTTCCTGTCACTAGACATTCTGACAAACAGTTCCTCCCCAGCTTTCCTGTCCCCTTCAGGTCCTGGTAGGCTACTACAAGATCTCCCCAGAGCCTTCTCTTCTCCAGGCCAAACAGCCACTGAATGCTATTACTTGAAAAACAGAACACTTACATCCAAAAAAACTACCCTGATAGCAGTTTTGTAACACTGAGCTTGAAAAAAAATAGTTTAAGAATGTAATTTTCTACACAGTTTTATCAAAATTCATTTCTTTTTTGTTCATATAAAATAAGGCAAAGCAGACAAAAAAAAAAAAAGAAATCAGTATTCTTAGGATTAATGCTCTGGTTTATAAACTGGCAAGGTAAGTATGAAATTTCTTCACCTGCTTAGACCAAACAGCTTGAAAGGCACTTGGATATGATAGTTTTCAGGAGGAGGAGGAAGTGTCTGGGTTTTATGCGCAACATGATTGCATAAATTTCTTCTCCTCTAGTAAGCCACAAGAGAAAAAGAGATGGCAAGATAGGGAAAGGGTTTTTAATGTTCCCCCTCTGAAACACCCTGATAGTAAGTCTTGGAACATGACTTCTGCCTGCACCAAAAATATTTGTCAGAATCATTGAATGATTTCAGTCGAAAGGAGTATCTTTCCTGCTCTGAGCAGGGACAGCTTCCACTAGACCATGGTGCTGTAAGCCCCATCCAGCCATGCCTTGAACAACCCCAAGGAGTTCCAGTGTCTCACCATACTCACTGTAAAGAATTTCCTCCTTTTATGTAATACAAACCTACCCTCTTCTAGTTTAACACCATTATTTTCTATTTCTACATGCCCTTGTAAACCACCCCACTCCAGCTTTACTGCAGGCCTCTTTTAGGTACTCAAAGAATAAAAATTCTTTCTTGAAGATTTCTTGTATGATTTCCCCCTTAAAGCTTCAGAGTAGTTCAAGTATATTGAACATTCTACTTCTACCAGTAAAAATCATGGCCACCAAAACATAACAGCACTTATGCATCTTGCAGAACCACATCTCCGGTCTATCAGAGCTAATTAATCCATAATCTGCTCCACAGCTGAAATGGAGAAATGAGAGAAGAGGATGATACAAAACTGAAAAATTATGTAAATCTCTCAAGTGTCAGATTCAAAACAAACTGAAGAATGGTCCATCACACAGATGGCATACCAAAAGTAAATATGCATTTTAAAAGCATCGACACAAACTAATGAAGTGTTCTCAAATATGAAGATAATCAGTCCTTCTTGTGAAGTCTCTGCATTATTAATTTGGTCATGATGGAGAAGTAAATATTCCATGGAACTTTTGTTCCCATACTCCTGGACATTTCCTAGTTAGGTGCTACTGTCCTCTTGTGGAAAGCAATGTATCAAGTTAGCCTTCGCTTTGCAGTGAAGTTGGCCCTGTTTTAAAGAAATCTAATAAGCAGCTTAATTTTAGTCTTGCATTATACCATTTGACATGCTTCTATTCAGCCATGATAGTAAATACCATAATGATTATTCATGATACATGCATATTCAGATATATTTCTCCTACTATGGCATAGTAAAAGCTCTCCCAGCAAAAATTAACATATTTTAGCTTCTGATACATCAGGCTCTTTCACCACTAGTAATATCCTTAAATCAGTTGAGAATCATAGCACTTGTTTTGACTCATTCTTTATTAAAATAACTGTCATATTTGACATATTTGAGACAAAGTGAAACCCTATTCTTGGAAGGGCCTATTTAATTTAAATTTTGACATTGTAACTTCTATCCTTTATTATTTTTTCTTTTTTTTTTTTTTAGAAAACATTAATGGATTCCAAATTAATTCTACAAATCACAGCTGTCTACCCAAGGAAAAGAACTCCATGATTTAAAAGCATCTTTAGCTTAAAGATCACTAATCAAAACAGAGTAATACCAATAAATACCCTAAAAGGAATGAGATGATCCAGTAAATGTGGTTCATCTTTTTTTTTTTCCCTTTGTCCTTTTTTTAGAACATTAATTATCACTCTTCCTTAGTCAACAGCATCATGGTGTCACTTGCCAGCTGCATGTGGTATGTTTTCAAAACAATTTGCAGACTGAGTATCAGAATAATGTATTTAACATCAGCTGATTGACAGTACATTTGTTGGTAAAGATCTTGGGAGAGTCATTCAGCAAAACACACCTGTGGTTTTATTTCTGACCCCATGTATTGCATGTATTTTGTGCCCTGAATCATAAGTGTCTGGCTGAAGACATGGTGTTACTAGAGCTCTTACTTTTGCTAACTTACATTTGCTAATAGCCTGAAATTGTATCTTGTCTATGTTAATGTGTTAAAGATTTCTATATGAAATCAGATGCACATTACAAAGGGCTAGAATCTGCTATTTTACCACCCATGTTTTTAGCAAAACTTCTAAAGGAAACAATTGTACCTCATTGTACCTACCTGTCATTCCTCTTCAGTGACTTTTGAACCTAGTGGATGCTGAGGAAAGATAGTTCTTGAAGAAATTCCATGTGGCTAATTTGATTTTTAAAAAAAGAAAGAAAAGAAAAATTGCTGATGAGGAAAAAGTATTAATGTGAATTCAGCTATGCTGCTAGACATCAGGACAGCAGGAGAGAAGCAAGATAAAGGGAACTGATACCTTTTAAGTCATTAAGAACAGAGGCATAAAAAAGCCATGTAGTTTGTAAACAAAGAAATAGTAAAAGCCATCAGATCAGGGAGATCAGTCCCTTGTATATGTGCAGTCCAAGTTGGCAAAAGTTCCTTGAAACCTTCATCCTTCCGTTCTGCGCACCTCAAGTGACCCTGAAGAAATTCAGTATTAAAGACCAAACAAAGGAAAGCAGGATAGAGAATTGTTTCCCAGATTCCTGTGGTAGAACATTCAGAAATTGCAAGTGGTCGGATGACCAAAGAAAGTGAATCGCACCCTGTTCTACAAAGGTAGATCAAAACAGGTCTTTCACTGGTTCCTGCCACCACAAAGAGTTCTCTTCAAGCCATGGAAGTGGAATTAGGTTTCCCAAGTGAAATTTTCTGAATGGAAAGATCACACGTGCACCTGCACATCTGCAGTTTTACTGAGACATTTCAGAAAGCCTGAAACCTAACAGTTATTTACCATGCTGCACGATATACTCCTGGAAAGAAGTTGCCCAAGTGAAAGAAATGATGCTACTGCCTCCCTGTGGGAACAGCAGGGATCTTCATCAATAGCTATTAGATACCCAGAAATTCTTATCAGACAAAGCAATTCCTCAGAAGCTGCACCTGCAAGTATTCCTTTTTAACAACATTGAAAGAGGACTGGCCCAGGAAGCCTACCATGATCTGATATTTCATCCTCAGTGTGACCAGACATGATGACCAAGCATCTTTTCAGCACAGTTTACTATTCTTCATCTGAGAAACCGATTTTCTGCTTGATGCCAGAATCCTCTCTGTTTTGCCAGTAAACTTTTTTCATAAATAGCTCATGTAGCCTATGGAAGTCTTACTGATCTTCTTCCTCCTCTACCCTCTTTGGAAGATAGTATTGAATATTAATTCATATCCATGAACACAAAATTCTAATTCCCACTTTAAAGGTACTCATTTGACTTCAGTCTTGTATTGCTTAGTACAAATAATCATTTTTCCTTGACACTTTCCATAGCAAATTTAATCCTCACTTTCTTAAATATGACAAGAAAAACTCTTTTTGAATACTTTCAGAAACTAGGAAGTCCTTCTACTCATACTGTAAGACTTTTCATCTGTATCAACTTAAATTCATGGTCACTCAACTCTGTTGATTGGAACTGCACACAATGCTCCAAGCACTCATCAGTGCTTTGCACAAATTCTTTTCCTAAAATAATTTGCTTTCTAAGCACTAGAATCACATGTGCTTTTCACATGTGTGTGTTATGTTGGTGGTTCATGCTTACTGCCTCCCTGGCTCAAAGCAAAAATTATTATTTTTATCCCTTAGTATATTACTTGATTTTCAAACCAATCCATTATTAGCCACCTTGTATCTGCCTTGCATTCTTTCTGACAGGTACATACTTGCTAGATTCACAGCACTCAAAATTCAACCAAGGACATACTCCACCTAAATCTAGATTCACCGAGATGATTGTAACAGTTTTGCTTAAAATTCCTGTTAAACTTTGTAAAACAGATTCCAAATTATTGAGATGTAATCCAACTTCAATGAAACCTAATTAGCTCAAATTTAGCTGCATTCATCTAATATTCACACTTTTTTTTTCTCAGATATGTTCTCTGAGTTGCATAATGTTCTGTGCTCAAGCAAATAAGGCTGTAGACGCCCTAGAAATTTTCTGCTTTTTATAAAATAGATAAGTTTCCTAATTGCTGCTACGGGAATCTGTAGCAGTATTTGCTATTATCTATTCTATAGATAATACAGATAAATTGCATTAAAAGTTTAATTGAAATCCAGTGGTTTGGAACTTAGAGCAATGCAACAGTCCTGTCAGTGCTATGGTACTGTGATCCTCAATAAATCCCCAGTTAATTAGAGAACACTGTTTAAGTCTTTCTTATGATACATATATGGTATTTTCTGTTAGTTTACTATCTTGTCCTTTTTATGCTACCCACTACTTCCTTATTAAAAAATCAACTGATCTTTTGTTTAGTAGCTTGACATAATTTAAGATGTATCAGTGCCCATCTACCCTGCATTTAGAATGTACTTCATTCTTCTTCCTTCATCTGTTTCAATTAAGCCCTCTGTTTTATCTTTTTGTGCTAGATCCAGATCAGTGAGGTTTATGGCCATATGCTCTTTCATCCTTTGATTTTTATGCACAGGGAGTTTGCAACAGTACAAAACTTCAATATCCTGTTGGACCAGGATAACTCTATTTTCCTGATAATATCAGCCATGTAGAGCTGAACAGTCAAAGGTTAATAGTCAGAATGTAGTTCAAGTTATTAAACTAAGAAAATAACTTCAGATTTTAAACATCCATGAAAATCTATGCCAGAAGGAGTGAGGTTATTAGTGAGGCCTGAATATAAAAAAAATCAGGAACCTAAAGACATAAAAGACCTAAAAGAAAATGTTTGTCTCTTTTATTCTGGCAAAGATTACTGAAAATGTAATTGTGCAATTTTCTCACCAGCATGGACAAAATGCAAGAATGCTTGTTTACTGTCATTCGTCCTTCACAGTGGTGCAGTGTATCCCAAACAAATGCTGTTAAAAATTCTGCTAGGTCTCAGATAATATGTAAAACAAGGATTTTGCTGATATCTGCTCCTGTGAAGGCTGGACAGACCACATACACTTTTAAAAAAGGAAGTACACAGTGAAAGACAAAGAACTTTTTTGACTGTCTCCAGTACAGCACATAATCTTTAGCAGACTTCTGGAGGCAGGGAGGCTGAAACTATGGTAAGTACAGAGCTCTATTCATTTACTTTCTATTACATGGATACATAAGATTTCGTACTAAAGCTGCAGAGGATGTGATTGTAAAACTTTAATTGTTTTTCTAACAGCTTCAATTAAATCCCTTACAGATGACTTCCTGCAGTTTGAGGGCATGAAGAAACTTTTTTGGTTTTTAGCTCCTTCAACATGTGAACTGTGTGTGACTTACTGATTCTTATATTCAGAATTTAGAAAGAGAAAACACATTTTTTCAGGGCTAAGCAGACAAAATAATTTGTGCATCCAGAGAAATTTCATTGGCAAGTGTCAATATGACTCTTAATTACATTTACAGAAAGTAACTGAAAAGCAATTGCATTATTTTGCTTTCATTCAGAAGTACATAGTAACCAAAATAAAGGCAGAGAGGGGGACTAAATTTTTTTCCTTAAAATGGCATGTTCTTTAAAGTTACATGTGCACCTTTTATTATAAGCTTTTTATTGATAATTCAATAATTTCCAGGAAGTGATTTTGCATAAATGTTGAAAGCTAGTTAATCTGAATGGCTTTTCAGAACATATGTATTCTAAGAATTAAATTAGAACTCCTGAACTAGCTTGTATACTTAGAGCATGGTAGATATGCCCAATTTAAGCAGTATTTCCCTGATGGTAGTATTAGTAAAGAGGTATTCTTTATTGTCAGGTATCAATCTTGTTTGAAGGGGAAAAAGGGTATGTCATGAAAGTTTGAGAGAAACCAAGCTGTAGAATTCTGTATCTTCACAGTGTGTTGCTTTTCTCTTCACAACAAACACCTAAAAAGCAGATGAACACAGAGCACAGTTCACATTTAACAATGTTTCATACAAAGATTCAAGAATGAGTTTGGTTTTGTTTTTAAAAAATTATCAAACTCTTCCTGAATCTGAAGCCATGGCCTTGAAGTGTTTATGTAAGACATTTGTTTATTATAAAAACATAAACCAGGAATTTCTTCTACCTATTTCTGTTGTAATCCTATCATGTAGTATCAAGTACTAAAGAGAAAAATCCTACATTTGTTTACACCAGTAATTCAACTGAATTACTCTACTTACTCTGGATTTACATATGGGTAAGTGGGGCATGAAAAGGGCCAAAGAATCTACCACATTAACACTTTATTGGGCTGTTGTTTGCTGATTTCTGGTTCCAACAGAGATTCTCTAGCTTGGTTCCGGATCCCAAATATACATGGAGCTTTTATATTTGCAAAATTCTATATTAAAATTTGTGAGGCACACACAGAATCACTCTTCTGGCATGATTCCACTTTCACAGAAGTGTTTGTTTAGGAACTATGTAAATACACAAACATAGTGAACACAGAACTTCTGCTGAACATAGAACTTTGGCTGCAGCCACACACAATTTGTAAATAAAAAATAATAGTTTTACTTTTTTCTTTAAACCTTTCCAGAGCTACATGTTGTTTTCTGAAAATTCAAATATGAATGACAATTCAAAGTGTGCAAATTTCCTTGACAATATAACACCGCTATATAGGGAGAAAAGTGCTTTCATCTTTGCATCACAGGCAACCCAGAAGCCTCACTAAGGAAGCAAAACACATTCTTTGGTCTTTGCTTTGATGCTGCATGAGTGGAAATTAATTTTAGAGTGATATAAGAAAACAGGAAAAAATTTTAGTAGGAGAGAAAAACTAGCAACTGAAGAAAGTGGAGTGATGACTAACACAGAAAAAAAAGTTTGTCAGAGTGGATGGGAAGAC
Organism: Turnix velox; assembly: GCA_013400935.1. Taxonomy (NCBI): domain Eukaryota; kingdom Metazoa; phylum Chordata; class Aves; order Charadriiformes; family Turnicidae; genus Turnix; species Turnix velox. The sequence goes on along the minus strand of VZTY01025039.1, from coordinate 150,795 downwards.
AACTGAAAAAGGATAATGAACCTTCTGGACATGAAATTGGGCATAATCTATATGAGACTGGGTCTGTTTTTAATACGTATAGAAAGAGACAGAAGGAACAGAAACAGGGTCTGCAGGCAAAAACACAGAATTCAGTATTTCACTTACAACAGACAACTTTAAATCAAACCAGTTATAATATCAGATAAAAAAATACTAAAACCAGAATAATAGCTGTCAGCAGGTGAGACTGAAGGTGTTGAACACACAGCAAAAATGTTTCACTTTCCTTTGGCTTCAATCGAAGAGAAGCAGAGTTGATTTCTGACCTGGAAAAATAGCACTTAATATTCAGTTCTTCTTGCTGTAATACTGGTAATTCTCAGGTATACTGTAACAAGAAAAGAACTTTTGAGACATGGTAATTTAGATAAATCCTCTGATGCAGATATAGTCAAGATAGGAATCTGGTTGATTTATTTGGATCTATCATTTAGGTTTGGTTCTGGTTTTGGGGGGTTTTTGGAGGGTTGTTTGGTTTATTTTGTTTGGTTATATAAAAATACCACAAAGTCACACAAAACAACATAATCTAGAACTGCAATTGAAAAGTGACATGCAGTAGGATCTCAGTTTGGAAGGCATTCACATTGCTTCATCACTATTGCTAACTTCACATTTAAATTGTGGCTGACTGTGCCATTCACTTTATTTGACACCCAGGCAATTACTGGAGAACAGCTACTGTACAATCACTTGCCCAGAAATAACTCAATAAGGGGTCAGTGCATTTTTCAGCAGTATTTGTCTTATAAATGTTTCTTCTTTTCAATGACAGTCATAATTTGATCCTGCGGGATCAAATTTTTATCACACAAAAATTATGTCCATTCAGTGAGGAGGTCACCTTTAACGAATGGTCAGAAAAACCTTGCTCCTTTTCACAAGCATTTGCATTGTGCATTCTACATCAGTTTTGAAAGGTGACAGAGAAAACCTTACTCCTAAATGCTAGAAAGCCAGTCACTGGCCTCTCAATTTTTTTTAATGAAGGAAGTGTCTCTTTGGACTGTTCAGTTGAAAGAGTATCCACAACCAGAAGTGGAATGCAGCGCTTTTATCCTCAGACAAAATTCAGGAATGTAAAGTGACAGAAAGGAAGTGACAGAGAGGACTGAGAAATACATTACAGGCTATCCCAAAGCTAGAGGAGTTTTGATTCTTTATCTGCTTGATAAGATTAGCAACTTTGATTTTTTTGGTGTAAAATTCAATTTTAAAGCATGTCACATTGTCAACTAAGTCTATTAATGTCATCCTGAAAGTGGCCTCCTTTGGCAACTATGCTAATCATTTAGATCAACCATCTAGAAAGAATTTTCAAAGTTGATTTTTTGGGTCCTAATTCTGCATCCCTTAAGGGAATGTCCACACTGCAAAACAGAAAGCTCTTCGGAGATATATAAGAAGTTACACTAGATTGAAATGTCCATAAACTGGAGATATAAAATTGAACAGGACTTGGGCCAACATCTTCATGAAATATTAGGAATTGAGAAATTCCTCTAAAGAAAGACATTTCTACATATAGCATAGGGATAAGAATATAAAATGTTCAGGATACTAGTGTGCATTCGGGTTAGGGAATTCTGAAAGGACCATGTTGGTGACCAGCAAATAGAAGATATACACTAGCTCATAAAAATAACAAAGCAGTTTATTACAACATACATACCAGCCTGATACTAATGTACATTTATTAGCTAGTCTATATGGTCTATTCACCAGTCACAAGGATGGCCCCTTCAGAAATCCCTAAGCCTAACACATGGTGTCCTTGTGAGTCATACATATTTTTCTGCCAAGCTGGATCATAAGAAGTAGAGGAAACGCAAAGAGAGAATTTTTTCTCCTGATTTCTAGGCTACTTTCAAGAATGTTATAAATAAACATCTGCCCCAATGAAATTTAAAAATACTTTCTGCTCACTGTGTAAGATACCAGGAAAAATACTGTAATGGCAAGGCTAGTGCACTGTAGTGAAGTGTTCACAGTGCTCAATGACAACCATGCTCTGTGCATACATAATACCCGGTGATGCTCCTAGATTGGGACAGAAGGCCCAACTGCACTCAGACTCAGAATATCCCATATTCTGGCAGCTTAGATACTTCACAATGTCTTACTGCCAACATCAGAGCTTTGCAATACTAATGAAAAGTGTTAATGAGAGCCTCTGATGTTATTAATGAAAACTATTTGCAAGCCAGGGCTTACTACACACAGTCACATCTGTGCTCAGTCCATCCACTGAGATTAGGCAACATCCTGGCCTGCTTAAGAGGACTGAAATGAATCACAACAATCCTCACCCCTGTACTTCACAGCTTGAATAAAACACAGACTTGAGGAGATCCCTAAAATACAGAGTTATAGTACCTTTGCTGAAACTTCATATGACACTCATCTCCTTTTCCTACTCTTGAGGGTGGGAGGGGAAAGATAAGATATGAAAATGTGTTAGGTATGTAAATTAGACTAAGTTGTAAGTACAAAGTTTTAATGTGTACCAGTAATTGACCTATACTTAAATTGATAGTCTGGGATTAAGGGCCTAATGGGATTTGTTGATCCATTTCAATAAACAGTCATTTTAGATTTAGCTATTTTTTCTTACCAAGAGAACATTCATACTATTTCATATTCTAATTAAGAGAATGCAACAAACTAAAAAACAATAAAAGTAATTCTCCATCAGAGTTGAGGAAAAATCTAAAATAAACAAAAATAGCAACTGTTTCCAGAAGTATCCCTTGATTCAAGATGTTGGATATATGAGATGTTAACAACAGAAAAACTACACAGAAATGTACAGAAAGAAAGCCTCACCTATGTTCTTGCACTGAAGTTAAGAACAATGGCCATCAACTTGTCATCACTGAAATGTGTGTAAAATTTCTGAAAACAATTCATAACATGTCCTTAAAAATAAGATATGTAAGAAAATTGCCAAATTCAATCCACAAATATCATCAAAACAGGGTTTTTTAATACAGCCTGGGGGAGAGTAGTGAGAGGAACAGAGTTATGTTTTCATGGAAAAAGTGGGGATGAGAGAGGATCTTACACAACTAGTATTTGCAGATATAGCTGGGGCTGGGTCCTCCTTTAATTTCTGCTGACACATCTCTCACAGCTTTTCTTCCCAGTAAACACTTAAGCAATAAAGTCTTGGAGCAGTGTCACAATCTCTATAACCCTTCTCTAAACCTCTGAGGACATTTGCATTTCAATTCTAAAGACAAGTCATAGAAAGTCATTGGCCTCTTTAAATGTTTAGCCACAACCATTGATCTGCTCCATCTCTTAGTATGCTTTCAACCATTTTCCAAATCCTTTTGAAAATCCTTTTTATTTCTTAAACTGTTTACAGGCCCTGAAATTAATCCCACTGTGGCCCCATCTCTGTGACTGGTCCTACTTTACCGTTTTGGGGACCTTAGTCTATAATTCATACATTATTCCATCACAAGATTTCCACTGACTGGAATGTTTGCTACATCACATGAGTTTTCAATCAAATCTCTTTTGTTCAGCCTCTAAGAGTGGTTGCTAGGGCTCAAATTTATGCACTAGCCCACAAGATAAAACAGTCAGCATATATACCACTCTTAGCCAACTACTGCTCCCTTTCTGCTTCCTGCTATTCACCTTCCCACCACAGAACAGCTATCCTGTTCTCCACAATAAAAGTATCCTGTGCAAATGTTTATCTATCCAATGAATCTACTCATCCTTGAATGATGGCCACAAACAGCCTGCCCTTACTTTTTAATCTATCCAGGGTTCAAATTTGGCAGTGTGATCCTTCACAACAACAAATTGCCAAATTTTATTTCCCCTTACACTTTAGCCCTTCAAGCAGAAAGGCTGGTAAGTGAGGCCACCTTCTCTGTCAAGGCCTGTAGCCTCTATGAGGAGACAGCAAAACTGACAGATTCTGCTGAATTTCTCTTTCTTATTCACAAGTACCTTCAAGTGATAAACCTGGTAAGCAACTAAATTTGCATTATTAAAGTTAAGAAACCAGCTATGACTTCTCTGTCTCTTAGGCAAGGCAGCAGTCAGGCACTGAGCACACAACAGCAACAAGCAAATTTGTTGTGCTCACAGTGGGTGATCAGAGAAGTAGAACATGGGAGAACTACATCTGTTCATGCTGGAGATTAGGCAAAACTGAGACTTTATTGCTGTCTTCAAATATCAGACTCATCTCAGTGATGCACAGAGGTAGTATGAGAAGCAATAGAAACAAGAAGCATAGGAAATAAGACACATAAAAAAGGGTGAGAGAAATCAAATAAATGAACAGTCTAGAGGAGATGTAGATTCTCCATCCATGCGTATAGTCAAAATGCAACTCAAGATGCCCTGAGCAGCCTGGGGATGTTGGCCCTGCTCTGAGGGACAGTTGTACTGAATGACTTCAGAGTTCGTCCCCTAGCTAAATCATGCTTCGAGGCCTTGATTTGTAACAGGAGAGGTTCCATTAGAGGTCACTGTTGTGCAAGCACTCGGGAATGACCCCGCTGAAAACACACGCATACGGTAATTGTACAGCTGCTGCATGAATTAGCGTTCCCTTCCACACTGCAGCTGAAATGTGAGATCCATCTGGCTTCAAGGCAGGTACAAGATGGCAGAGGGTATAAGTGGCCCACTTAGGTCTCAGGTTTCCCAGGTATCTCATCCCAAGTCTGGAATGAGACAGGGAAGAGTGAGGAAGGTTAGAGAAGGTAAGAGAGTCAGAAAAAGGAGAGAGTAGGGTAGTAAGGAAGTAGAAATCTTTTCAAAAGAAGAAACTCTGTGTATACCAGCAAGGTTTCAGAGTATGGAGTCAGTGTATATCTCTGCTTTTGCTATCTTTAGCAAGATGAAAAAATTCTGTTTTCTGCTGTTATTGTCAGACGTACAGACAAATGCAATCTTATTTAACATTTTAATTTCTTTTGTTTATGGTTTTACGTGACCAACTTTCATTATCTGCTAGGCATCAGGGATCAAAATTTGTTGATCACTCAAAATAAACTTTTTTAAAGGATCAGGCCATAGAAAGGATGTTAGGCATTATGCAAACCCTAGTCAAGAAATTTTTTGTGGAAACGGTCTTTTTAAAGATGTTTGGATTAAAGTAGGTTTTCATTTTTAATCCTCATTCTCTTTGATTAAGACTCCCATGGGAAACATTCTGAAGTTATTTTGTGTTTTGAAATGCTTAGGCTGTGGAAGCACACTCTTTGTTTTTATTGAGGCCACATCATTGCATTTGTTACTGATGTCAGAAATTGTACTAAACTAAGAAATCATATAAAAGGCTATATTTATTTTTAATTCAACTTTAATATCAGATGCTTGATTTCATGTCTGACAGTCTTTTAAAATATGTTGCTCACACAAGAAAATTCACTCTAGGGAATGTGAGATTGCTTACATGGAAGTGATTCTGAGGTTTGGCCACAAAGAAAACAATCAGAAAAAGAACAAAAGGCTCATATGTGAGACTTTTCAGTATGGCACTGGTTGGGAGGTGGCATGATGAATGATTCTGACAATGAGCAGCACAAACATTATTCTGTGTTTCTATGTTACTTGTTCCCCTCTATCCAAATCTAATCCTACTATACCTTGCATTGATGTTGCAAATGCTGTGTCTTGAATCTCAATCATTGGAATGGTCTGGATTGACAAAAGCCTCTCATTTCATGCTACAGTCCTTTTTATTTCTCCCATTTTCTTTCTTTCTTTAAATATTTTTAATCTATATTTTTTCAATTGCACATGATAAAGAACAGAGTTCAAATTCCACATCAGCAAATCTGAAGAGACATGGTTAAGGTATCTTAATAGAATGCAGTGAAAAATAGTAGAGGTCATTATACATACTTTCACCCTTTAGAGGAAAAAGTTTAAAACTGTAATTGTTTAGTGTACCATTTCCACATCAGCACTGAGAGAATGTATTACTTTCTCAGAAGGTATAACTAGGTGAACACCCTGACAGCAGAAGCTCTGTTTGTTTCTACTGTGAATTTTCCACTGACATGGCCAAACTGTAGACTCACAGGAGAAGCTTCAGAAATGGTGCTTGAGATGTGTGGCAAACGCATGAATGATGACTTATAAATAAGTACACTGAGTCTGCACAAAGAAAGAATCCATGCCAGGCTACATATGGGATTCCTATACTCAGTAGTTCACAAACTGCTGATAGCACACATCACTTTTCATCAACTGCTCTGTATGGGTTTGCACTGTTTACAAATTGTGGCAGCAGAAAATCTACAGAGAGGTCATTAAATGCTCTTGAAGGACAAAGCACATAAAAATGCTTAGCATCTTTCCCTTTTTGGCTTTTGCAAATTAACTAGGTCTCCTAGAATTAGTAGTATATTTCAAAAGTTTTCTTAATGCACAGGGCACTGAAAAATATTCTTGAGAGACTGACAAAAATAAGTGAATCTGTATGAAGTGTACTTGAAATAACAAAGCATTGCTAAAATTAGTTTGCATTGTGTGCATTTCTCATCTGTTGATAGCTTACCATAAACAAATTAATGATGTAACAGAGATTTCTATAATTATTCCACTGTGCAAAGTACTTCAATAGTTACTGAAAGTTGGCATTACAAAGTGATGACAGAGATCACTGTTACATGGTCACTCTCTCAGGTGAACATGATGTTTGGTGCACTTTTGTTATTCCTTGCACAGGAGCAGAAGGAAAGGAGTTCTAGCCTCAAAAGAGGAGAGTGTTCCTTCTTTATCTAGCTATTTAGTGAGTCAACAGGATTTTCATGAGAAAGTAATCATCTATTTTCAGAAACCTGCCAATTATATACAGACAAAAATACACACTCGTCAGCTGTGTGACTGACAGGGAAAACTGACTTGGTAAAACAAGCCAAGAGGGTTTCTTTACAACCTAGATAAAATTTCTCCTCCATAAATCATCTTAAAGTGAATCAATAAAGCACTGGTTTGGTTGGGGTTTTTTTCACTTGTTTTTTCTCCTTTTACATTTTAGAACAGACAAATAATAGTAATACAACATCTATAGCAACTAAAAAGTTAAAATTAGAGACCATGAGAAGCAACAGTGTGAAAGATTTGTGGCAACTGAGAATTAATTTGAGCCTTCATTTTCTCTATTGAAGATGTTTTCACATTTGGCCCTACCTGTGACAGGTACTTTCTTGAGAGCATATAAAGTACAGAAGAATGTCCATTTTGTTTCATTAAATGTAAGTTTTTTAATAGCTTTATCAGGGATTGCTTAACTTACTAAAACAGACCATGAAAATCTGGCTTCGAATTTCATACTTAAGCAAGTATCTTCTGAAAGCAAAAGCAGCCTTACCACTTCTAATATGATTCAGGAAAGAGCTACTAAATGTAGATCTGATCTTCAGCTTACTAAAAGGAAAAATTTGAAGAGCTGTTGGCAGTAAATTATGTGACATAAAAAGTGTCTAAATGCCTCTCATTTGAAACCTCTTCTTCTGAGATTTTGAGGGTTAAACACCCTTTTCTACCCACTTCCTAGAGAAAGCTCATGATAATGGAGGCAGATGATGCCCAAAAAAAGTACAGACTTTAGCTGCTAAAGCTCCATGTCCCCACAAACTCATAAAAACCGTGAGAGCAGGACTTTGCTTGGAGCTGGGATACTTTTCAGGAAACATCAGTTTCTGGTTTGCATCTCTGGTCTAAAAACTGAAGAGCTGCTAATGGTTGAATATATGAGAGTGCAGGAATGGAGGTTGTTAGGTTTCACCATGAAAGCATGAGGTGTCCAGAGAGATCCTTCTCTCTCCCTGCCACAGAGTTTGCACAATTCCAGTTGAGACATTTGCATATTCTTGCACGTATTTTTGCCTCTTCGGCAGAAGCAGGGTGGGACACATAGAGAAGAAAGGGAAGTCAGGGGTGTTTTGCTAAAATTGTCTGTTCCTCTTGCTTTTCCACTTCCTTCTGGTATCAGCAGCCTGGGGGATGCTGAGGGGGAAGACTGGCTGGTGGATAATCCCCTGCCCTACTATTTACATGAGAGTATAGAGGAGGAAACTAAAGCAACTTCTTCCTTGAGAAAGTTGTTTCCTCTCTCTCTTCTCACCCAACCTCCCTATGCATCCTTCTTCTCCTCTCTCTGGTTCTCCTCTCTCCCGCAGCAACAGCTGCTAAGATGGCTGCCCCATCACTCTGAGGCTTGCACTGTCTCCAACTAGCTCTGGATCCCTCCATGGCAGGCTGAGCCCCAGCAAGGAGGGACAATATAAGTCAAGGCACCACAAGCTGATGATGGCAGGGAAGGCAGGACTAGCTACTGCTGAGGAGCATGAGGGAGTGGGGCTGAGGGAGGATACCATCACGAATACAGGGAAAAAGCTACACACTCATCCAAGCTGCCAGAGTTCCTTTCCCTACATACTGCTTGTGTCCTCCTCCAATTAGGCCTCCCATTCTCCTGCATCCTGCCTTTCACCTCAGTTTCTACTGATTTTCACCTATGCAGCGCCCCAGCCAGCCTGCTTGCCTGCCTTCCTTACCAAGATAGTCACCAGATCCTCTCCACATCCCTTTTACCTCAAGCTGGTCTCTGCAAACTCAGCTGTGAAAGCTACATGCCCACTACCTGCAATTTAGCTAATTGAATCATCTCACCAAGCTCACAGTGGTGATCAGCTGGTGGCCCTTAATGAGGCCTGGGCTGTGGGATGCAAAGGTGCTGTGGCATGTGCATCCTCTCAGTCCATGCTTTGTGCAGCTATGTCTGTATGTGTCAGGGCTCTTAACCAGCATGCTGAACTCTGCACTCTGCCTGTGGAGGATTTTGTGAAGGTTTGGTGTTTCTACTTGGTCTGTCTGGAGCATTTCCTTCTGCTGCAGGGCTTTCAATTCCACATCAACTCCCACTGCTCAATCCAGCAGCACCAACAACAGCAAAAAATTGCAGGGCATAAAAACCTAATTCGAAAGCCACTTAATCTGAGTGCCCACATGAGTGAGCTTCACAGCAAAAGGGGAAGAGCAGAGCCTTGTGACATGGCAACAGGCACAGAGAGACAGCCTAGGTGCAAAACATGGAACGAGGAGGGCAGAGTGGTGAAGGTTATTTGGGGGAACAGGAGAGTTAATAGCTGAACACAAGCTTTGTTTTCAAAGAATTGCTTAAGATGCTTCTAAGATCAACTCACTTCTGGTTTTCACATGCAATATAGATTGATTCATGTGGCCAGTGCATTGCCTCAACCTTTAGATGTACACAGGAAGGATTGTTCTCTGGAAGGAGTGACTTATTGTAGTCCTTACACGTAAGCAGAAAACCAGGATCTTAACACACTCCTGACTGTAACTCTCTGGATTATGCTGGGCTTTCCTCCATGGCAGAAATGCATCCTTCACAAAGCATCATCAGGGCAGGAACTCTGTGCCAGCATCATTTGACTTCTTTCTTGAATTTGCCCATTCATTCTACCTTTATCAAGTAGAAAAAAATATAAATGGTAGAAATGGATTTCTGTGCATCTTATTCAGACAAATATAAATATAATGTTGGTAATATTCAACAGGTTTAATATTACAGGGATTGAATTATAAAAATTTAGAAGAGCCATGACATGGACTGAGGAACTTTCAGTGGATCCTGCATTATAGGTGTCCACAAAGAATATCTGTAAAGCCCAGCTGTTCCTGTAAGCATGACCATGCATGTAAGCATGAAGGAATTCTGCTAATTAGCTCATGACTGCATCAAATTCTGTCAGAAATACTACAACTACCTTCAAATGGCAACCCCTTCGAAATGCAACAGCACATTTTTCAGGAAATCTATCCCTGTCTGCAGACACAAAGATAATGTATACTGACACCAAAAGAAACTCATTCTCGTTTTTTGCTGTAGCACTGGCAGAAGCCCCTGCCAGTGCTCAGGAATATCAAGTTTCTACTGAAAATCGGGTACTTTCCAAAGTGATGCTGTGATAGGATCACTGTGGTGGTGAGATGGCATTTAAACCCAGATCTCCTGACTGTGGGGAGTGGCACAGCATTGTCGAGCAGGAATGCTAAGACTTAGCCTTGCCCTCCGACGTGGTTCACATACTTGAAACCTTATCCCCCAGGAGCAGCATTAGATCAGGTAACTGTAACTCTCGTTAAAAGTACGTACAGAGAGATAATCAATGACATGTCATTTCTGCTGCTGCTCGTAGTCTGCCACTAGGAGGCAAACCTCCGACGAGAGTAAGTAGGAGGCAGGAAGAGAAGTTTCAGTAAAAACACTGTTCCATCAACGTCTTTCTCTTGCAGAGGACTCCACATACTTGCATGTGTTGTGGATTTCAGATAAACAGAGCAACTCTGTTCTGACTTAGAAAGGAGACTCTCAGACTTACTTTAATGATATTAATGCACCTGTTGAAAGTTGCTCCCAGTGTACTTTTTTCCCCTTGTATATTCATGGTTTAAGGAATACCTGTATGAGACAGTAATTTCTGTCATTTTCCTCTCCCATCCTCACTCACCACTATTTCTACACTTCCTCACTTGTTATGTGAGATCATGTGATAGACTAAGATCAGTGAAAAAAAGCATAGAAAAATCGTGATGGAAATAGAAAAACACATGCTTATTTTGTATCATGTCACTTCAATAATGGTACTGATAGAACTGTGAAAGTATCAAGGTCCTAATTATGACATTCTCTATGACCACTGAATTGGAAAGCCAGATGAGACTGCACAACCTTTCAAACCATTTCAGAGCAGATGACACCATCAGTAGACGAAAGACATCCTAAAAATATGGACTACTGTTATAGCAGAGAACGACAGTAAGGGTCTTTTTCTCTCCTTTTTTTCTTACCTCTGTTTTTGACAAATTTAATTCCTAAGCAACTTGTTTTCACAAAGATACGTGGAAACAGAAAGTTGAATAAATGCTCTGATAAAAAACATACATAAAGTGGAAATGGTATCACACCATTGCTATGGTGGAATTTAGATGCTGGTTTTAGCCTACGTGGACATGTGAGAAGATATTACTGATATTCTTGTTTGAAAATAATTTATGATTTTTTTGCCACTGTTGCTTTTGTAAAAAATTGAAGACAAAATATCTATAGGCTGCTTTCCAGCTAGCAGGTCCTATTTCTTAAAATATTAATTGCTTCATATGCTTCTCCTCCCTTGGGGGGAATTTTGGAGCTAATTCCCCCCAGCTCACTCAGAAATAAGTGGGATAATAAATAGGACTCGCGAAGTTGTTGCACCTGCACATGTAAAACTAAACAAATTATAGATATTGCGTGGGAATATTTCACAGCATAAATGTTTATTTTTATTGTGCTAGTTGCAATTTATATTCTCAGCATCATTCTTTCAGTTCAGGACAGATTTATTTCTGTGTATTGAATGAAAGAGATGACAGGGACTGCCTAGCATTTGGAGTTGCAAAGATGAGCTCGTTCTTTGATCACTGCATGATTCATATGGGTCTGATACTGTGCACAAATACCTGCAGCATTGTTTGCACATGCAAAATGACTGTATTGTTACAGTTAGCAGCTCAAAACAGCTTCAAAGAACACCAATAAAACAGCAACAGTCACAAAGTCTAATCTGCTTTAATATTAATAGTATTAATAGTAAATGTTTCATCATCAATGATGATTGGTTAAAATTAAAATACAGTGCTCAGCATTTTTAATTCTTCCAGTAAGAAAAAAACACTATGTAATGTAACACAAAAGTTGTCATTGGCAAGCAGAAAAAACAAAGTATGTGGCAATATTTCTATCTTTAGAAAAATCCATCTAGCACTCGAATAAGCTTCTGAATTAGCTAAGATACAAGTCTTAGTAAAATTAAGCTGGAAAGACTAAGCACTTCTAATGCTTAATTTTTACAGCCAAAAGTGTTTTGAAAAATGTGAAGTTGTGCCAAAGGAGAAGTGATAGACAATGAGAAAGAGTTAAACAAGCTTTTATGCAGCTCAAAGGCACAAAAATTTTCCTTTGCAATGCCACCCCCATGCAGAGCTCCAGCAACTTCACTGAGCTGTCTTTAGAAGAGGGTCCTGCCTTCATAAATTGAGTTTACCTTCACTGTCAACACAGGCTTAGAATTTCTGGTTAAGTTTATTTTTCTTAACATTGGTTTTCCTGCCCTATGCCCTCTTTCAGTGTCTTTTATTTGTGTAATGAATCGGATAGTTTTTAAGAAATAAGTATGTCCACACAGCAAAAGCTTTAAACAACTTTAAACAACTGGTCAGCAGAACCACTTCAGATCCTGCTGGCAGAGGTGGCAGCAAGTAAAGGTCTTACCCAATAGCTGATCAGTGGGAATGTACAATATTACTGTCAATGGCAGCAGGAGTCTAGACTTGATCATAATAAAGTTTATTCTGCCCTTGTCTATGCTTGCAATTACCATACTTACTTAGCTGCTATTCTCTAAGCACTCAAGCTTGTATTCACAGGGCACCACAATATAGGGTAGAAGTAATACTTTTAAATATCACATGGTGAATATTGCTTATGACAGAAGCCAAACAGTCAGAACAAATTTAGTTCCCTTTTCCCCCACCACTTCTTGCCTAATATCCTGAGGAGAGCAGTTTTCTTCACTGATCATGATAATGAAACCCACAAGCAGCATTCTTATGCAAACCCTAGCTGTGAAGCAGAACTACTCTTAGCAAACAGCCCAGGCTGTTAAAGTGATATACCCGTGGATTGTCTTATTGAGGAAGCCAGTTTTTCTGCCTTTATCAAAATAGTGGAGATCTCTGAGGAGTCCAGGTAAATTTTCATACATGATTTTCTTAGGAATATACACATGAAGTTGCCAGAGAAATAGAATCATTACATATAACCTCATACAACAGGTTTTAATTGTATGTTTTACGGAAGTTGTAGAGCTGAGAAAAACTAACTCACAAAACTGACTGTTCTCTTTTAAGTTTTGTGTTTGCTTCCCTGAAATTTTACTAAGAGCAGCCCTAGTTTAAATGGCCCTTATATTTTAAATAGTAATAGAAATGGAATCACTTAAGAGGCATTTATTTTCTAGTATTGCTTTCTACCATTATTTGTACTTGGTTGGTTTGTGGGTGAAGCATGTTTTAAACTATACCTTAATCTTAATCAAGATGTAAGTCCATATATTTTGTTTGTCACAGCCATGAAATACATTTTTCTGTCCAGAGATGACTCAGAATAGCACTCAGTGTCTCAGTTTGGTTTAGAATCATATGGAGTCTTGAAATGCTAGAAGCCGGGATAGGAACCTTTCAGTGGCAGGAACCCATGTTTTTCCTCCTTGAGTATCAGATATCAGAGTAAGATCAAAGACTTTCATAAGACAGTGGCTGTATATGCAACTGAGAAGAGGGATCTGTCTATTTAATTTCTGGGCAAACTCACTCAAAAGATTACATTATTCTGAAGGCTGTTGATTAGCACATGAGAAAAATAATTTCATAAGCTAAAATTATCAATTCTGAAAAAAATTATTAAACACTCTGCTTATATAAAGCCATATTAAAAATACTCATAATCCTTTTTAAGAAAGTTATATTAGTTAGTCTGTGTTTATTGGTGGGAAACTGAAGCTGAGAAGCTTCTGTTATGGAAGAATGAGTTGCCCATGATTGATAGATTTTCTGATTTTTAAGAGATACATATACCAAAAAGAAGCAAGAAAATAAAAGCAAACCTTTTTGTTGAACTTCTGATGAAGAGATGATCATGCATGGATAGATGCTTTGGCCTTGTGCTAGCCTCTGACCATGGTGGGATGTCTTCTGGCTGTTCTGGTCAAGCCCTAGGTCTTCACTAGTCCTGGTCTCAAACTGACCTGAAGCAGACTGACTATATTGTCCACTCATGTTCATGCAATGGGATGTAGCAAGTCATAAGATTAGAAAAAGTGATGGGAAAAAGTGAAAAGAAGTTACAAGAGTGGGACAACAAAGGTTAGAGGAATGTACAAAAGACAAAGACAGAATACAGCATGACCAGGCTAGAACACTAATTTTGACAAATGCATGTCCTCATGACTGCTGGTTTGGCCATATTGGTGTTAAAGGGATGTTAAAAAAGATACTTTCAGGATAATATAGAGGCTGTCAACCTTTCACAGGGGAATTCCTTAGATTTCTGTCTGTGCTCTCCTCCTAGAGATCTGATTTTCAAAAAACATAGCCTGCCTCCTTGATTTTTTAGTTTCTGATAAGTCTTTTTTCCAATTTTATACCAATTATTGTCTTAGCAAGATTTTTTGTTTGGACAAACACTGTCTTTCTTCATTCTTTTCTTCATTATTTTCCTACTTACGCTACCTATATCTTAACTCCTCTTTCCAGATGCTGCATTCACTATTAAAAGGAGTCTAGTAATGCTATCTAGATTAGTCTAGTAGTGGTAAAAAGAATCTAGTGATGGTAACTAGATTCAGGTGGAAGAGAAGCAACCAGAAATAACAAAGCTGCATAATAATAATAATTCTGAAGTCTCTATGCCTGGAAAAGGAAATAGACAAGCAGTAATTTATCAGGAATTCAAAACTCAGCAGTTATCAACTTCTCTGGTTATTTCACTATCATAGAAGTCAAGAGCATACACACATTTCTTCTTGAAAGGATAGTTTTATAGTTTCTGTTTTATTACTTTCTAACAAGCTCATCAAGATCTGATTCTGTTAAAAGATAATAAAATTTTAAAAGCATTGTTTAGACTCTGTCACTTGGGAATAAAAAGGAAAAAGAAGAGAAAAGAGGTTTTTTTCCTCTGTAAATTAAATCTGCATGTATTTTGAAGAACTGCACAATTCCTTGTGTAATGAACAGTTACATATATTTAATTTTCTTAATTCAAGTCTGCTATTCCTTTTATTGATACAATGCTGCTGTACGAAGCAACTACAAGAGAAAATTTAAATAAAATTATTTTTTGGCTTTACCAAGACCAGAGAGTAAATAATAAGAAGATATTTATGAAAAAAAATAAAGTTTTTTTAATCAGGCTGCTAGTTGAGACTCACATATTGACAGAAAACTCAGGAAGATTAATACAATTATGCTTCTTCTCATAAGATTGCATTCCGTATGGAGATGTGCAGTTATATGTAAATAACTGAAAATTTTTGTGGTTTACACTCAGGTGTAATTAAGATATAGTTGTGGGAGAATTCTGTACAAGTGTATCTTGGATCTGAGTGACTCTCTGTTAAAGGCAATAGGAGGTCAGGAGAGTACTGAATTACAAATCCCTGATGAATCTGTAGCATAGGAACTAGGTATTGTTCTAGATTTGAGCAATCATACTTGAATAATGCAACAAGCACATCAAGACAAATGTTACTGTATACCTAATGTACAGTTCAAAGCAGAATCACAAAAATCAAGAACAGAAAACAATCCAAGTACTTCTTGCAAGATATTCCTCTGTCACAAAGCACTTCACCCTTTAGTGAGGAAGGACAGGGTGAATTTAATGTCACCTCGGAATCTTTTCAAGTTCCCATTTCATGATTTACAATCCCTTGTATGTGCTAATGTAACTGTTATTGCTTCTCTGAAGGGAAACACAGAAACTACCTGAGCAGGGACACAAGTAAATGATATTCCAGTTCCCCATTTCTCCACCTGACCAGAGAGGTTGTGCATTACAATCCACAGTATGGTTTCTAAAACCATAGTTTGTGAAAGCAGGAACTGATGACGCACAATAAAGAGAAGCTGAAAGATTTCTTACTGTCTTCTGATTCTTAGTACTACTGTTACCACTTACTGCTCACTGTAAAAAAATGAGAGCAGCTACATTGTTGGTTATACTCCCTTCCACCTCCTCATGAGCTTTTTACTCTTGAAGAGCCAGGAAATTTGCATGATTAAGGCAAGGTTGTTCACATTCTTGGGAAAAAAAGACTACTAAAAGAAAACTACTAGCAATCCTAACATGGTGGTGCCAAATGGTCCAGTGCATTTCAAAGCATATATGAATGTCATTGATCTTGCTATTGTAAAAGCATAGAAAAATCAGAAATTATACATCATAATAAGAAAATCTTATTTTCAGCTTCTGAAAGATGAGTATGCTGAATCTCTCTTGTTCAGAACTGACAGAGTTTTCTTAAATGTCAAATGGAAGAGTTGGCAAAAGAATCAATTTATTCTTTGGTTGGAAGTGACCCTTCAGGTCATAACTTTCAAAAGAAATGAGCTCCTGAGTTGGCCAAGCAGATTGTAATTTATTAGTTTGAAGACTTGGGCCACTGAGGTAAAATTATAGTGTTTCTGATGGTGTATATTTTGTTACAGAAGGTAGGAAACCCAAATGCATTAGTACTAAGTCATAACAGATCAGAGATAAAAGGTTATGATCTTCTCTCTAGCATTGCAATTAGCTTACTTTTTTGCTTAAGGGGGTAAAATTAGTCCTTTGAGAGGTATTGTGGGAGAAATCTTGAATGATTAGTGATACATATACACATCCCTGCATTGTAATTCTGAGTGTCTGCAAGTGCATATGTGTCAACCTGCAGTAGATGGCTTCAACCTGATAATCTCCATAGTAGATGCCTACTTCCTCCCTTCCTTACACCTGCAAAGGAGATAACAGTGCAGTGCTCTGGGGATAAGCTTGATGTATGTCTGCCTTGTTTTGATTGCATTTACTTTAAGTAATTATTTTGAAAGACTGAATTTCTTGGCAATACTGAAAGACTAGGCAAGTTAATTTTAAGTTGCAGAAGTCACAGGTAAAACTAGTTTTATGTAGCATGTAATTCATGTGAAGTGATACAATCAAACATAAGGCAAAAGGAGCAAAATCTTGATTTAGAAGCTCTTGTTGATCAAGCAAAAAAAAAAATTTCTCAACACCAACTGACCGAAGACACAGTTCATTCTTCAAACTCTAAGATTTTTTTTCATACCCTTTGTGATGATACTCCTTTGTTTCTAAACAAATTATTTAAAGCCCTTCTTAACCCTTCACAAGCTGTGAAGCAGGCCAGTATATCTGCCATAGCTGCACTCCTACTGACAGTGTTGGCCAGGAAAGGACTCCTTGCTGCAGAGCATTCTTGGAACTCAAAGATGGCCTCAGTCCAGTGCAAGGGAACCATCTCACTCCCCTTTGGCCCAGCATTCACTGTGCTGTCTGTTAATTACACTGAATTTTAATGTACTGAGCTTTTTCTCTCCATTCATGGTCCTGAAAGCTGGTCCTGAAAGCTGGTGAATAGTGCCAGCCATTTTCAAATGAAGATGAGTTTTATCCACTTGGAATTGCTCAACTTTACACCCCCAACCTGTATAAGATATTAGGTGTCTTGGACAGTATCTGAGTATACTAATTGTCATTTCATCCTATTTTACTTCACATATTTTTGTTTTCCATCCCCACATGCACAGTTGTTTTCAGATACAAAATGGAGAAGAGAAACCAGGATAAAGTGAGGGTGGGGGAACAACAGGGAAGAAAATTGCTGAGAAGGGAAAGAAAAACTGGTACATGCACCCCAAAACTAGAAGAATTTCTGTTTTCACTAAGGAACTTACAGTTCCCTTAAAAGCTGTCATGAATAATACTAGTCTATATTTATTAGGATCTCAGTTCCAAATTCCAGAAATAAGGAGAAATTATTATATGGCCAAAAGGAGCTCCATGACTACTCTGTAAAGACAGCACTTGCACTGAAAATTTTAAACAACTGTATACCCCCTGCAAGGCCATAACAAAATAATCAGCTTCTGTAACTCTACAGGAAGATGTACTACAGTATCTCCACAGCCAATCAGCAGTATTACAAGCCTCAGACCAGGAAACCCTTTAAAGTACAGTATATGTGAACATTGCAACTGAGACTTTCTCATTGCTGCTCTTTCTTTTCTCTTCTGCATGCTTACAGGATGGCCGGACAAATGTGAAGTCACTCATGGCGAAATTTAACTCGGGTAACAGCCTCACAGAGGATGTTTCTGGCATCAGACCCTCCAAAGTCCCAGGACAGCATATCCATACAGGAATACAGACAAGGAAATCAGCACTTGAGAAATTTGCTACTCAAGGAAATGCAACTTCTCTAGGACCCAGCAGCTTTCACAAACCTGCTCACCCTAAACCATCTGTGACAGCCAAATCTTCAGTTGATGATAAAACAGAGAAGGACCCAAAGAGCACATATTTGAAACCAGTGGCACAAAGGTTTGGGGTTCAGCTTCAGGCAACTAACAGAGAAAATGATGGAAAACCTGGAAGCATTAAACCTCTCACTAAAATCAGTGAGTTGGCAAAAGAAGAGCCGAAGTCTCTGCATCCAAAACCTTCAGGGAGCAAGTTTCTTAACTCTGCTCCTCATGAGAAAGAAAAAAATATCCTGGGAACAAAACAAAATTCAAATTTTGCATCACAAGAGAACGAAGCAAAACCAGTGTTTTCAAAAGTAACTGCATCTAAGGAAAAGCTCATATCTGCAACACAAGAAAATGAGCCCAAGACTCTTGCCTCTAAATCAACTCTGTCACAGAAACCTTCTCTACACCACGAGATCACCCACAAAGAAGACACTTCTAATAAAAATATTTTTCTGCAAAAAGGGCTAACATGCCCTAGACCAAATATATCCTCATTTAAAGCAGCAAAGGAAATAGAAGAAAATAGTAACGGGGCTGCAAAAGCTGTAAGCAGTCATTGTTCTAACATGACACTGAAGCCTACTGGCCTATTGTCCAGCTCATCTCAAGGCACTCCCAAAGACATGGATGAAAAGAATGAAGGAAAGGGAGTGACTCTTGCCAAGATCATCCTCTTCAGCAAAGTCAACCAGGAAGAATTGAGTTCACATTCTTCTAGGTGCTGTAAGACAAACGTGGTGCTTCCTGCAGGATGGGCATCAGGTGGATCCCAAGAGAAAGAGGATGGAGACAGGAGCTCAGGAACCCCCAGGCGAAAGGTTTTGTCCCCATTGTTCAAACTGGGCCAACCCCCACAGAAGCCCAGCAGACCCCCAAATGTGGACCTGAATAAGTTCCAGAGGTGCTGCCCAAAAGACAGTGAGTCTTCTCTGTTTTAGCTTTCTTGGGTACTGGGTTTTTTTACGCATTTAGTAGCTGATTCATTTCAGGTGGAACTTCCACTTGAGTTCAGAAATAGCAAGAGATTTGTGCATCAGACAATCCCTTTATGGTTTAACCTGGGCTTCTGTCTCTTCTTCACAGGACAGAAATTAAATTATATTGTCTGCCTCCCTGAAATATAGTGTAGGATGAATACTTTCTGTTGTGGGTTTATTTATTTTTCAAAACCACTTAGATGTAGTTATAACTTGTGTCAGGGAGTTCAAGTATTTTTCTTAATGGACCTTTAGGTCCTGACTTCCTATAAATGAGAAGCTGATTTTGTGTGTCCCACACTCTATTGTAACTTTCTGGGCACAGCTCAAGGGACAGCAAAATTATATACTACAACCTGAAGTAACCACACTTCTTTTTTCTTTCTGACTTTTTGCAAATTCCTGCATGACCTAAAAACTGCTGTATTCAAAATTTTGTTTGGAAAGTTGAATGCTGTGCAAAATTACAGAATTGATTGTTCCCAGATAGAGTTGGGTTGATTTCATACTTGTATCTGAATCTAGATTCAAAAGGCATTTCCTTGACACAGTGTTTTCTGTTAGGTTTTCACGACTTCACTAAAGCTATGAAAAGTGTGACAGTTATTAGCATGTGAGGCTCTGCGTTATTTTCTCTGTGTAGAACCAAGCCTCTGAGCTTTCCAGTTGTCATAATCCAAGCATACGTATTAAGGTTTGTCATTAGGTTTCTCTAAAATTTAAGATGATCTTGTGTGAAGAGAGATACCCTATAAACACATTTGATCTATCTAGGAGGAGAAAATTCTCTGAGACAAAAAAATTAATTGTTGTGACTCCACTCCTGGAGAGTCCTGCT
The DNA here is from genome assembly GCA_013400935.1 of Turnix velox. NCBI lineage: Eukaryota > Metazoa > Chordata > Aves > Charadriiformes > Turnicidae > Turnix > Turnix velox. Next base: position 130,797 of record VZTY01025039.1, on the reverse strand, counting down.
TCAATAGATTCTTTTCCCTGTGTAAGACAAGTTGCAATAATGATAAAAGCTGTTTCCAAGGTACTTGAAAATGTCATTTAAAAATTCAGTTTCCTAAAGTTATTCTACTGCCACTTTGTTGAAGCAGAGGTCAATATTGTGGAGGTTCTGAATGTCCCTAATGCTCCCTTAAATCACCTGTACTCCAAACTTTCAGGTTAAGTTTTTCTTTTAAAGCTTCTAGGCATTCTTTAATAATTCCAAATAGTTTAAATGAGCAGTTCCAGTTGCAATAGATTATGCCAATTGATACTTTTCTATTACAAGTGTAAAAGCAGCTGAAGGAAGCTTTTTTAGTTTTTATGGCATGAGGTGCTAGGAAGTATGTAGCATAAGAAATACTGATCACATTTTAAGGTCAAATTTTTCAGCTGTATGAGTCCAGAGAAAATCTTCTCTTCATCTTGGTGTGTGAGAGGTACAAGGGAAGAAATAAAAATGCATTATTGTGTTAAATTGCTATGGTTAGGGTTTGGGCAGTTTTTGTTCTTTTTTTTTAATGCACTGCTGTCTGCATTGAGCTCAGGAAGCAAAGAACACATTAAATCCTCACATTTATTTTTTTAGCTCAACTAATTTTATCACAATTAATTATAACTAATTGTGTCACAGACAGAGGGAAGTAATTGATGACAATGAGGGGAGTTTCTCCTATGCAAATTTGCCGTAACCAAATGCAGATGATGATAGATGCTCTGAATATGCTGTTCATGTACAACACATCAGATACAATTATGTAATATAATTGATACAAAATCTGTCCTCATGCTTTCTGTATTTATAATACAGTATGGCTTATGCTTTAGCAGATTTGAATTCATATATGATTAATCTTCCTGAGACAGAAAACATTCAAAGTATTGCAACTGGATGACAAAGCTCAGAGCTGACTTTTTCTAAATTAAAAAAGCCACACTAAAACACAGGCAGCTAAATATTATGTTGCCACTAATTCCACTCAAAAATTAGAAGCATAGCAGAATCATAAAATGTACTTTCTTATCAGCTGCTATATTATGATTTTCCCGTGTTAGCCTACATTTATGGAAATGCTCCTACAAATCTATGATTAAGGCACATGCTCAAATGGTATAAATTTGTGTATTTCCTTAGAAGAGATATGATAATATATGACAAACTGAACAGCTGCCCCTTCTCAGTTAGAGTACTGCTCAGCATGACTGATTTTAATTGACTGCCCAGGCCAGTCTCAAGGTGAAAGGCAGCATTTTCAACAAATTCCACCAGCAATGCTTTGATTAAATAAAAACTATAAGAGCTTTTCAGGCTAGAATTTTGAGAAGGCTGGAAACATCAAAAAACTATAATTATTGTTTTCAAAAATGCATTTTCTAGTCACTAATGCAGCAATTATTTTAGTTTGTTGTTTTCCCAGATCTTCTTTTAGTGTATTTTAGCAAAGTAAACTAGGCAGAACTTGGTAGTCAGGCACAGCCTTCTCTACTTCACAGTCTTGAGGTCAGAGCAAGACTGGAAGACTTAGAAATTACATCAGTACAATGATGCAAATTGTGGCCCAGAACTTCTGTCTTCTGTTGATCTGGCATGTTCACCTTGATGCTTAATTTGATCTTTATTAATACAGCTCATTTCCTTGTGTGCAGAACTCTCTTTAGTACAGTTCTTGTGGAGATATTATTCTTGGGTGAATCCTGAACAAACTCACCTTAAATTCAATAAATTTACTCATCACTGCTGGGTTTCCTGGAATGTTAAACTCAAATGAAAAAACCTACCTGCTTTGGAAAGGCAGTTAATCTGAATTGCTTTCTTTTTTTTTTAAATGTAATTTCAAGAATCAAAGTCATGTCAGGAAGATGCCACCTTCTCAGCACGAGTTCTTCCTGCTCATTGCTCGGTCCTGATAAATAGCAGCTTGCTATAGCTGCTTAATTTGCTATTGTGATTCTGGTGCTGAGTAAAAAGAACAAGCAAATTGAAATGTTTTTTCCACACAGCAAAGCTTTCTCAGATCTGAACTATATTAGGGGAAAGGTAAAGTCTATGTTTTCCTTTGAGAAGAGAAAAGCTCTACATGTGGCAGTTATACTTGTGTTAGGGGCATGTGCCTGGGGTGCAGAAAATGTTGTATTGCCTGGTTTGAACTCAGCTTTCTCAAAAGTATCAGTTCAACTTTTTTCTTTCACTGGATAGCTGCTGTTCTGTTTTTTCATTATCCCATACTCACTGGGCATGTAACAACTTTAAATGTCACAAGTCATCACAATTATTTGTGAGATAAGGACTTAAGCAGTCCAGCATGCCTGAATGAGTATGAAAGATGATGGTCTGGTATTGGCCTTGCTTTGGGTTAGAAATTTCCACCTGGTCTGAAAAACTTTTCATAGTAAAACTTCTGTAGACACAAGAGCCTGGCTGAGAAAAATTTGCCTATTGATGTATTACTATTTTCCAGTGAAGGCAAGCTTTAAGAAATTCCCACCTGTACCCATGAATACATGGCACTCTGGTAAATTCTTGTGTTGAGCCCCATTGCAATAATTCTTTCCTCAGGGTAGCTCATCCTCACATCAGCTCAGGACTAATGAGATGCACGTGCTTTCAAGATTCAGAACATAATACTAACTATGCTGTTTTATAATAAACACCTGAAGTGCAAACAGTGGCTCTGCTAGAAAAAAGAAGTGAAGTCATTCTGCAGAATGCTTTCCCCACAAGGTTACAGCCATACTATTGCTTTCAGAAGAGAGCTGCACCTGGGCTGACATCAGTAGGATCTTACACATGGTGACCACCCATGTAAAGTTAGTTGACAGCTCACAGTCCCCGGCACTCAAAACCATTCCGAATGACTTATCAACACTGGGGCTTGAGCTAAAGAGAAGATTTTGACCTCTGCTGGAAGAAACAAAAGGAAACTGAAGCTAGGAGAAAGGAAAACGTAAGAAAATTCACATGATTTATGATTTGGGTTAGGGCTGCAGACATTGTAGAAGTTATGTTCTACTATTGATTTTGTACCCACACAGTGACACAGCTATTTCAGTTGAGTAAAACAACCAGAGAGAAAGGAGGAATTAAAATTTGAATTGTCAAAGTTCCTACAACACACGTGCAAAGCATTTAACAACCAGGCACCACTCCCAATGACAGTAAATGTCTTAACTATTTTAGCAAAGGTCCTTAGAACCAGTCAGTATTTGCTCTTACTGACTGGCAAAACAAAGCAGAAGGTTCCAAAGTGTTAAAGCAGAGAGGTTTTTTTAATCACAGGATGTCATAGCTGTTTACTCCAGTATTTAGACTTAAAAGGACATTGTAGGTTTCTTTTTTTACCTGAGTGCTAGATTGGATAAAGTTATGCAACTGTTCATCATTTAGGAGTGACAGGATGGAAAAAATTGTAACCTGAGCCAGATCACCTGTTTCTATGACGAATGAAACTAAAAGTAGGTAATAATATCAAACAGGGTGAGATGGGCGTAGTTGTGTGAAATAATGTGACACCTTTGCTTGCACAGGTGAGCATGAAAAAACCTCACAGAGCTCAAGAAAGTGTAAAAATTATAACTTAAGTACATCATACTAATTTTGTGCAAAATAATGCCTGGACTTTGATATATACAGCTAAATTGTTGAATTGTAAGTAATATCAAAAATATACTGAGGTCAGAGTATTTGTGGGAATTAGAAGATCATCAAGGCTTTTCACCTACGCTACAATTAATTTTAATTATGCAGAAGTCTATTATTATTGGCTGCTTATTAATTTACCTGAAAACTATAGAAGTGAAGTTGGAATTATTATAACGCAGATCTGCCAAGAACTTAATTTTACTGGATCTGCTTGAAAGTAACTACAAAATCTGGAAGAGTAGCTGTATGCAGTTTTAGTTCAAATGAAGAATGAAACCTATTCAGATCTTCTTTAAGATCATTCCTCTTTCCCTAAAAGGGAGAGGATGCAAACAATTCTTCTTTCTACAGGTTTCTATTATACTGAGATATTTTACATCTCTCAGAAACAGGAGAATCAAGATTTCTACATCCTAGAAATTAATGTGCTCAGCTGATACAGAGTTAAAGTCATGTATTTCTCATGAAAATCACATCTCAGTGTATGAAATCCCAGACAACGTACCTAGTTTGGTGTGAGTGAAATGACATCACTCATGTGGGTCACTCATGGGAGCTGTCTTGCTCATGAGATTGGTATAAGGTCATTTTTCAGAAAGAGGTTTGAATAGCTTTCTAATTTCAAATTTTTTCTTTGGCCATCTTTCAATAATTAAGCTAGTAGCTTCCAAAATACTAATTGAATTAAATTTCCCTCAATTTTTCTCCAGCAACAATAACTGCACCATAACTGTAGAATATAAGACTAAACTTGTTCAACAAGCAAAGAGTAGATACTCGCTTTCAACTTGCTTCCACCAGAGAAAGTTTTTTTCATATTTTAAGAGCCCCCTCAGCAATGAAAATTAATGGCATGGAGGAAATCCTGCCACAAGAAGTTTTTGAAACATTACCTATAATTGGTCAAGGATTTACCGTACAATTCTGCATGACAACACGACAAACTGAACTGATACTATGACTTCCAGCTTAAAAAAATAGATAAATTGAATTATTGATCTGCCTAAGAAAACAGACTAACCTGGTCCAAGTTACAGATAAAATAATTCTTGAGGGAAACAAATATTTAGTATTTCTCTGCAGAAGAATGTTCAGGCACAACTTTCTATGTTGTGCACTAGGCGAAAAAGATAGCAAATTAGTATTTCAGATCATTTTCCCTTAGAATTTCCTTAGCTACAACAGTCTGAAATACATTTTGAATAATTTCATGTCTATTTTTGTTAAAAAGGAAAAAAAATTTTCCATAAGGAAGCCACTGGTGGGCAGCTCTCAGCTGTAAATTCTCATTAACTACCACAATAAAGAGACTCATGGATCTTCTCCTAAATATCTCCATTTTTGTTCACTCCTTCTTATGTACCCTTCTTGTTCCCTTACAGATGACCCATTCTAGTAAAATTAATAATGATTTATTGGTTGTTTGCATCACAGAATAAAGACAGAGAAACACATTCTTCTCATGTATGGACTTGTTATGGTCTAGGTAGGAATTCTAGAGTCATTCTTGTAATCAGCTGTCATAATTCCTGAGCAGAGACTTCAAATTCTAAGACACAGAATTTTGGACTCTGAAGATAAACCATACAGAATGAAACCTGTTACATCTGTTGAGTAAGTGTAAGTGATAACTTACTATCAAGATATCAATTATCTATATATACACTGACATGCAGTTTGAATTATTTTGAGACCAGTTCTGTTTTGAACCAAAGTATATGCCTAATATATTCTCTCAGTAAGTCTGGATTTATGCACAGTAACACAAATTGTGTTACAGTGTATTAGAAAGCAGAGTCTACTCTCCATCAGGGTCAGCACTGGAAGGCTGGAAGTCTTCAGGATTATACCAAATATGAAAAAAGTCATTGTGGATTCTTGAGAACACTAATTAAAAAGGAAAATTTACATGGAGTAAAGAAATAGACAACTATGACTTATCCATGGAATGTGACAGGAAGGAAATTGCTAGAAACAAAACCAGTAAAACTGATGTAACTGATAATTCTATGGTTCATTTTGTTTCCATGCTCTGGTTTTGGAATTCTTGTTCTTTTCTACATCTATCTTGATTTACATGAAGAAATACTTTTGATGAGCTTTCATTATTTGTGTACACTATGCAGATCAACGTACTCTGCTGTACCTAAGCTGAAAGAATTCTGATTCCCATCCATATCCTAGCAAATGATCTAAATACAACTGCTAAATTATAGTAATTGTAATTTAGAGCTCAATGAGAATGATAGAAAATGTCTGAAAGCCTGTCATTTCTTCAGATTTTTCCTTTTTTTTTTTTTGCTGAAAACCTGCATTGCAACTAATCGTAACAATAAAGTGTACCAGCATACCACATTACTTTATAGACAGCTTCATAGTAAAAACTGGAAAAAACTGTTCTTTGTTGATGCGCAAAAATATTATGTTGCTGAAGTTTGCACATGTTGCTGGTACCATTACTGGTAACCCTAAAGGTCCCTTGTTTAGCTTAATGAAAAAAAAGTTTTGCAATTTATTTACGCATAATTACACACATCTTTGGTGTGTACTTTTCATCTTACCAATGCTTTTTCTTTTTTAAAAAAGCAGTAATCATTAGGGCTTTTTATAAGATAAGAGTATATTTCTGCATATAATTAAATATCTATAGTATGAATTCACTTTCCTTAGGGCTGTCAGCACTGTCCAGATGAAGAGTTCTATTTAGTCACCATAAGGCTCAGCACTACAAACTTTTACATGCAAAAGTACTTTAGATGAAACCCGTGGATTTTCTATAAGAAGCAGGATTATATGCATGCATAATATTTTTCAGCTGTTAACCTTGACCGTAATTTAGATGCTCACTTTCAGTGACAAGTGAAATAGTAAACTGTTCAGTGATAACAACAGTAAACCAGTGTTTAATCTTCATCTGTTCATTCTTACATCCTCACACAGAATGGGAAAAAGCCTTTAACATGAATGTGGGCTGGGATACATCACCTATATGATATTTAGAGAATATAAGGCATGGAATGGGTATTAACTGCTTCAAGAAATATCCTTGAGGCAGTTTTTGCATCTGCTCTGATTTCCCAATTGATTTCAATGAGAATTTTTGCTTAAAAAAGAATCTTTGCCATCTAACTAGAAGTAGAAACAGAAGAAAAGAATAAAAGAAAATGAAGAAAAGACTGCATTTCTTAAAGTGGAGTCAGGAAGTGAAGAAAGCGGTAATAAACTTTCCATGGCCTTTGTTTTCAGGTTGTGAGCAATGTCTCAAATAATCCTTGTGCCTCTGTTGTTATATGTGTGATAAAAGTATAATCAAAAGCACCAAGCTTCAGTAACAGTCTAAGTTTAACTTCATTTGAACAGCTCTAAAGCAGTGTAACTGCGAAATCTGAAACCACAGCTTTTCTCTAAATGAATATGCAGGTTAGGAAGGCAGAGCAGAGAATAGCTCTCTACAAATTATGAATTGAATAGGAAGTGGGCAATCAGCTGCTGCAGATGCTGTTGCAGGTTCTTGGCAAAACCCTTGTAAAATCCAGAAAGCTTCCCATGTTTTGCATGTAGAAGTGGCAGTGTTTTGAACCAAAACTAAAACTGACACTGCATTTGCAGAGAACACCTAAAAACATGTTGTTTTATGAAATGATGCCTCCCTTAAAATGCAAAATTTTCATCATGGAACACCTTGAAAAGTTCTGAAGTAGTTATTTTTTTATAAAAAACAATTAAGAAGTCATTAAGAAATTTAAAAATCCAGGCATCTTTTCCTGCAGAATGTTCGGAGTTTCTTTACAGTACCTTTTTCTTCATGTTAATAAAAGGAGAAGGGGTCAGTACCTCATCAGTGGCTCATTGCATCAGGGTTCAAAGGGAATAATAAAGGCAAAATAATGAGGGAGATGGTGTGCTCTACTTTTTAGTGTAAAAAAGAGGTTTCCCCCTGCATGTGCAAGAAACTATAATGGAAAGAATTTTCTTACATAGGTATATATTGTAAAGTAGATGAGACCAGGAAACTAAAATAGAAGTGGACATGCATTGCTGTCCACTTTCACTTTTGTTTAGTGTGCAGTATTTGACTAGAAATTCCTGGGTCAAGGCAATGGATTACTTAGATGCTACAGCCTGATACCTTAATCATAATTCAGAGTTATCTTCAGACCAAATTGTCAAGGCATGAGGTCAGCCTAGTATGTTTGCAAGAGAGTGTGTTGCTGATAAGATTCAATGCAGCTGTTCTGAGATAACTGAATTTTTTTAAGATGTATTTCCTTTGAGAGCAAGCAGACCTGAAGAGGGTCTACAGAAAGGCAGGGATAGTACTTTTTAACATTGTAGATGATGGCAGGACTAGGAGTAGCAGATGTAAATTGGAAGAGGCGAGATTCAGGCTAGAAATAAGAAAGAAATTCCTTACAGTGTGGGTGGTGAGACACTGGAAGAGGTTGCCCAGAGAGGTTGTGGATGCCCTCTCCCTGGAGGTGATTAAGTCCAGGCTCAATGAGGCACTGAGCAACCTGGTCTAGTGGAAGGTATCCCTACCCATGGCAAGGGGATTGCACTTACATGATCTTTAAAGTCCCTTCCAACCCAAACCATTTTTTGATTCGATGATTATTGCTGTAGCCCAGGCAAAGTATGACTAGCTGATAGGATGGGATAGTTTCCTCCTTCAAGGGAGATAATCATAACTGTCATTGTTGCTAGTTAAAATATGGCTTTCTATGCCACAAAGATTGAATTTGTTGTCACAGTTTCGATCATCAATCAATGGATGTTGAACTGCAGGTGAGAGTGCTAAAGATGTGGAGATATTTTTTATTTTGACTACATCAGTTCTGCTCAGGTTGATAATTAGGTACTGATCTTCATCTCTATGGTTCCCTCTCCTTTAAGAAGTGAGAACTGAGAGACATACAATTTCATCTTTGTCAGTATTGGAGCCCATATCACCCAAACTCACAACTTTGAGAAGTATGGGAAGTGTTTCTCATCACATTCCTAACCTATTTTGTATTGCTTGTTGCATGGGTTCCTCCAGGCACTGCTGGGATTTCCATTCAGTTTGACACATATTTCTGGAATTAGCATCTCAAAACAGAGTAACAGAGCATCTCAGGACACCATTGATGATTCCAGCAATGTGAGAATATGGACATCTTTGTCTCATCCTGGCCTGAAACTTGCTTTTGACTACATAGAGCACATGGATTCAAAATAGCTGGACTTAAATTGGGGTTTTCACTAGTTTCTCTTTGAGTTATAGAAGAAATTATTGTTATGGACAGTTGTATTTCTCCTGAGACTGCTGAACATGAATTATTTAGACATGAAGGGAAGCTGGGTTCTCTCTCTGCATGTTGTTTTAGCTAACAAAGAAGTATCAGTATTTCTCTTCCCTAAGCCAGATATATCAAGGATCAAAATTATAATTTTTACATCAAGACAATTTCAGTTACTTGAACTTCCTGACAAATAAACATTCTCCAAGAGTGTAAGTGACCTTTTGGTCACCACATGTATAGAAGTTGTCTGAGAAGATTGATCATGGACACAGTAGAAATTATTTCATTGTTCTTTGTGCAGTTCCACTATCTATGCTGAAACTCTGGGCTTGATTAAACATAGTGATCAGCAGCCTAATGGGATACATGTTACTTTCTATAGACATTTTAAGGCAAGTTTCTCTTAGTCACTGCACAGCTGCACAGGTTTTGAGGAACTCTTTCTTTTCATCTGTTCTTTCAATTCTTTGGGAAGAGCTTCACTTTCTGCATCCATTTCCTCAGTGAGGCACAGCACATAAAAAAGCTGAGAGTCCCAAGTAGAGAAAAGAGGTTATATGGAAATAGAGGCATTAGTGGTCAAAGCCACCACACAGCAATGGTCCTTAAATGCTGTTTCCTGTGATGAGAATGCACCTTGGGTGCATATAAAGCTAGGATGTAGTTTCATTCTGATTTCCTGTTATGAGTGTTTGGAGCTGGTTTCAGTTTGACCACCAGCACAGAGCTTTACCAACTGTTTCAGAGACACAAAAAGATGGATTTAATGTTCCTTTAAAATAGGAAACTAACAGCATTAAAGAATTATGATAGTTTTGTCTCTGTGAGCCTGATTACAACAGCCCTTTTATACTGAAGGCCACCTTCCTACCTAATCCATCCAATCATTTGCAATATTAGGATTAAAGCAGTTTAAACACACATCAATTTCAGGCAGAGTATGTGTAGGCAATTACAACTCTAAAGGAAGGGAAGAGTCAGTTGCAACTGCTAGAAAATTAAAAAGCAGTATTTCTGTTACTGCGATGACCATTTAGTTATTGTTAGATTCCAGCAAATGTACGTAAAATTGCAGGGACAGGTTGATCAGCCCTTATGCTTAAAAATACACAAGTTAAAATTCATGTGGTGCTGTTTCCTGGCTAGGTTTCCAATTGCCTGGATTTGGCTCTCAAGAGACATCCGATGAAAGAAGTATTAGGCACAGATTTGGATGGAACATTTACCTTAGTCCTACAAACTAATCACAATGAAATAACAATGTATAATGACATAATGCATGTATGCACATTGTGCCTATACACAACACTGTGTTAGGGCAATATAAATATAACCATAGAAAAAAATTACATAGCTTACCTTGTTAAAATACAGAATTTCGATACTATAATTAATTCCAATTAGTATGCCTTTGATTAAAAAATAAAAACCCTTCTGGTTTCTTTATTTGCTTAGAAGCTGATCAAAATAATTCAGTCACAGAAACATGCTTAGAAACCTAGCTGACAAAATCCATGGATTAATAAAGGCTGTGAACGTTAACTGTGAATGCACAGTCCTCTGAAACTCAGATACAACAAAAGTAGAGTCACATGCAATCTTGGCTTATTTTTTAAAAGTTTGTCTTTGCTCAAATACAAACATACAAGTAGAAGGAAAAAAATGTAGAACATGAATGCAAAATTATGTATTGTGATACCTTAGGAAAAGAATCTAGACATCATAAACCTCTTCACAGTTGAGTAAGGACAAAGAATTATAGAATCATAGAATGACTGAATCATAGAATGGTTTGGGTTGGAAGGAACTTTAAAGATCAGGTGAGTGCAACCCCCCCTGTCCCTGGGCAGGGACACCTCCCACTAGACCAGGTTGCTCAGTGCCTCATCCAGCCTGGCCTTAAACACTTCCAGGGAGAGGGCATCCACAGCCTACCTGGGCAACCTGTTCCACTATCCCACCACCCTCACAGTAAAGAGTTTCTTACATCCAGCCTAAATCTACCTTCTTGTGAGTGCAGCAGACAGGCCTGATTGCTCTGGACTGTCTCAGTCTCCTTGTTTATATGACAGCTGAGAGTTTTTGGGTTAAAGTTGATTTTACTGGTCTAAATATAAAAGGTACAAACTATTTTTCCATGAGAACAAAATTCGTTTTCTGCAATTCAGCAAACCAAGGGAGCAGGGAACACCAAGGGGACATGCAGGGAGCTGTACCTGCTGTGTCCGCTGGAGGTAACTGGCCACAGGAGCTGCTGTCTTCTGGCACAGCTTGGCCAGCAGTTATAAAAGTGAGTTCACAACTTCTGCTGTCTTCATGTGAGTTTACCCAACTTCCTGGTGAGAAAGACAAAGTAAAACCTCCTGTTTTCTCCCCCAGCCTATGTACAGTATGACTAACTAAACAGATCGCAACCATTACTGCCAAGAGACTACTGCAAGTCTCCTGAACTTCAGAGATTCATAGAATCATAGAGTTGGAAGGGATCTTCAAAGGCCATCTATCTAGCCCAAACCCCTGCAGTGGTGAGGAACATCTTGCTCTAGATCAGGCTGCTTAGAGCTTCAGCAAGACTGGCCTTGGATGTCTCCAGGGATGGGGCCTCCACCACCTCTCTGGGCAACCGGGGACAGTGTCTCACCACCCTCCCAGTGAAGAACTTCTTAACACCATTGCCAAGAAGAATTTCCACATGAAGCAAATCCTCTCCTGTAGACTAACTAGAAAGCTTTTTTTTTAAAGTCAAAGCATGTAATTCCTCTCTTCTTTTGTAAGGGCTAAGGTGCATTGATTATTTATTTGAGGACAGGTTCTAAACCTGATGCGTGATTCCATTCCACCATTTGTTTATCATTTGTCAACTCTCTGTTGATATATCATAGAATCATAGAATAGTTCGGGTTAGAAGGGACCTTAAAGATCATCAAGNACCACTCCAGAGAGGGGGCATCCACAACCTCTCTGAGCAACCTGTTCCAGTGTCTCACCATCCTCACAGTAAAGAATTTCTTTCTTATATCTAGCCTGAATCTAACCCCTTCCAATTTACACCCTTTATTTCTAGTCCTCACATATCTAGTCCTCACATATCTTATTAAAAACTCCTACCCGTGCCTTTCTGTAGGCCCCATTCATAGGTCTCCCCTGAGCCTTCCCTTCTCCAGGCTGAACAATCCCAACTCCTACAGCCTGTCTTCGTAAGGCAGTTGAGCCAGCCCCTTGATTACCTTCATGGCACTCCTCTGAACCCACTCCAACTGCTCAATGTCCTTCTTATGTTGAGGACTCCACTGTCACTTAAGCAAGTTGTCAAGGAGTTATTTGAGGCTTTTATATAAATAATAAATTCATAGCATTGCATTTGTTACTAATTCTAGTTGATAAGTGGCTTTACACTTCTCTGTGTGGTTGGACTTGAACTTCAAGTGACTGTCCTAATTAACAAATTGATGGCACAGAGTGGAAAAGGAAGCAGGAATAAGTAAAACAACCCTTTTTTGCACTAATACATAGGAAATCCCAAAGACAAAAACACTGAGCCCACCCCAGTAGCAGGGATAATGCCCTCTTAAAAAAGCCCAAAAGCCCCCACCAGGTGCGAGGTCAGTACTAACCTTGATAAATTCCAGGGCAACAATCTTGTATTCTTCATTGAAATTACATAAAAGCTTAAAGCATAATGGCTGTAAGTTGTAACCCTAAATTCCTGAAGTTTTGCTCATAAGGAATCTTCATATAATTTCAAAGTTTTTGAATAAAAGTTCTTTGCAAAATGGCCTTAGTTTCATACTTAGGTATCTGTACACCCAAAACAGGAGCAGGGATGGTAATTGGAGAAAGTACTGAAACCTTCCCTATGCAATCAGTAGAGCTAAGGCCAGATGAAGAATTACTTGAAATTTACATCCCTGCATGTGACAAATGCATGCTGTGTAAAATGAATGCTGTGCCAGTATTTCTCAATGCTGGAAAAGTTGCACTGTTACATAAATTGCTACAAATTGATTGCTAGGTATATTTTTTAAAAAATATATGTCTTGAGATGGGATTTGTTGTTTAAAGTTATCAAAAAGAAATCTGAGATATTACTTCTTAGGTGGTATCGATAGCTAATGGACAGAAAACAGTAGTTATATAAAGGCTTTTGATCTATTAAGGAGCCTTAAAAAGAGAAGTAATGGACTCTGATGACGGAGGAACTTAGGAAACATTAAGATGCTGATTTCACTCTGAGCAAACCTGGGCAAATGAAGTTTGTAGTGATACATTCCTTCTCTTGTCTTCAAACAAGTGGGACATCTTTCTGGAAGAGATGTTTTAGACAAAATAGTATTTTAGATCTCTAATTGTTTGGCTCAGTATTAGGGGCTCAATACTAGGGACCTTGTATAATACAGGACAAGAGAGGATGACATCACTGAATTGGGAGGGATATAAAAGTTTTATTGGTCTATCTTCTATGTAGGATAAGAACAACTTTATTAGAATTGAATCATGCTCTAAATTCATCCCACTTCTTCAACATTTATCTCAAGTCATAAAAATTTCACCTTCACCTCATAAAACCTCCTGACAAAGTGTGCCAGCCTTTAGACACACTACTTCTTGCATTCTCCACCCTGTAAATGAAGGGAAAATATACCCCTTCTTCTTAGCCAGAGTCTTAGGTTTTCATTTTATTGTCTCTCAGTTTACCTTCCTTCCCTTTTCCCATCTTTCTACCATTTGTTCAGTATCTCCAGGAATTAATATTTCTAGACCTCTAATCATTCTCATTCTTCTCCTTCGGGCTGTCTCCATCAGGCACACATCAACCCTGCTCCAGCCTCCTCAGTACTAAGTGAAAGGATTATTTCACTTGCCCTTTGACCTATGCTTTTGAATAAAGTGATGAAAGATGTGATAAGTCATATCTTACAACTCTAATCTTGGCACATCTTAAATTTCAAGGGTCTGCTTTTGCAAGATTGATGTTCTTTAAAAAATACCAAAGAATTCACCTGTGAAATAAGTAGGTGGAATTGTTGTTGTTTAAATAATGGAGGAACTTAGCAAGTTTCAAATACACTGCCATTGACAAGCTTCTCCAAGCCAAATTAATCCAGAAATGTTTGAGTTCTTTGTCAGCAAGTGGAAAAAACTGTCTTGGGAATTTCACTTTGATTTCTATAAGGCATGTATGCAGTCCTTCTAATAGTTATCAATTCTGCTTCTCCTGTCCACCCTACAGACAGAATTTCAGATTACAAAGCATCTATATAAAGGTCTTTCAGCACCTTTTCTAACTTTTGTTCCTTATATTAAGCATTGCTAAATATTTGTCATTTTTCTGTGCTGCCCACATGATGTAATTGACTTTTTCTAAGTAAGATTTTAATGTCAACAGTACAGGTGTGAACGTGAAGAAAATCTCCAGCAGAAAATAGGGCTCTTTTCAGTTGTGAAGGTTTTAATTGAACTGTGAAATTGTTTTTTCATTCTTTTCTTGTCTTATTTAGATTTCCTTGAACTTTCCTCAATAGATCTAGGGACGATTCTTTCTGGGTAGCTTTTAATTCAGTCTTCTTATCTGAAACAGAATTAAAAGGTTTAATTAACATCATGGCATTCAAATAGAATTTCATTTACCTGTGCTGAAAAACTGCTCTCAACATGGATTCTCTGAGAAATGGTTCTGGCTTGTAACATGGAGCATAACTTCATCATAGCACATGTGCTCACCAGTCGACTTACTTAACTATGGCTTGTGTGTGTGATACTTTGCATCATCTTGTTTTTAAGGCTGCACCTGTTTGTTGAGGGTGTAGCTTGTGTGCAGCTTCTGATACTGTCACTTTTCTTGTATGACTTGTTATAAAATTAAGTCCAGCCTTTTACAACTTACATTATTAATGTTTTTAAAGACATACAGACTTGCCCACCTATTAATCGGTGCAAATCATCCCTTCCTTGGAAATTCATTCTCAGAGCAAGAAAAACCCAACAAGAATGCATCAATGCTTCTGTGTAATTCTGCAGCTGATCTTTTCAAGCAAATTGTTGAATTAAATGATGATTTAATGCACAAGAGCTTATATACTTGATGAACTAGGTTTTGTGTCTTATTCATGTTTTGGGCAAGATATTTTCAAGGCCTTCTGCAGGCAGTACCTTATTCTAGGCAGTGTTTCTCTACTCTGGTAGGATGAGGGACCAAATGCATCTAAGAAGTAGCTCAAATAAAATGCATTTGCTCTGGGGTGTGTGCAATGCTGATATTTTTGCCTAACAGTCTGTGTAAATGGTGAGGTTCCTTCCTCGGCTGCCTACTTGATAAATTCAGTCTGTTTTGGTTTTTTTTTCTTTCAGGCTCTAAAAATGAAGGTTTGAAACAAACATCACCTTCCTCAGCAGCATTCCCCCCACCTGTACCTTCACCACACTCTGCTACACAGTTGCCACCCCCTCCACCAGCCTCTCACCCATACCTGCTGTCTCTAGCAGCTCCCATCCTGCCTCCCAGAAACATCAAGCCCAGCCCTGAAACAGCGTAAGTGAGCATAAAACCGACAGTCTTCTCATTTTCTTATCTTTTTCTGGCTGTTACTTTGTTCATGCAGCAGCAGATTAAGGCTAGAAGCATCCAAGGTTTCTGGGGGTATGAGGCCCCACTCTGCTTTCCTTGTCCTACCTTGTCCCTGGCCTGTTTGGAATTAGTTTTTATTAGTTTGAACTCTCCATCTATTCAGTTTCTCTTAATTGTATTATTTATAGCAACACTTCTTTCTGTCCTGTTACATTCTGTTGGGATCCAGGAGGGTTCAGAGACTTCATACAATCCTGGAAGATTAGCTGAATCAATAACTGAAGCTTTCTCCTGCATTTTTCTGGGAGGAGAGGTCCGGGAGGTTCAGGTGCTCCAGCTGAGACCTCAGAAAGCAGTTTTGCAAGCTAGAGGAACTGAGCTCAACACTAGCTGTGAAACTGCAGTAGGAGCCACGTCGCGTCCTGTTGTGATAACACTGAGATGCCTCTGTAGCATATGAGGCTCTTTTCTTTATCTTTCGTTGAGAAGCTGCATACAAAGGGGGAACCAGTGCCGGAGTTTAAAACCCGTCATTCTGGCGTCAAAACTGACCCGAAACAGGCTGGGCCTAAATAATGAGCTGCTCCCTGGCCAGTAGTCTCTGCAAGAAGCAGCAGAGGTCAGAAAGGGAGAACATATTGGGCATTAAAGTGACGTACGCCAGTGCATGCGATGATGCGTCATCCTACCTCTGCTGTCGCGCTAGGGGCGGTGTCTGCCTTCCCGTGCGCCGTTGTCACCGCCCCATCTAGTGGCGACAGCTTTGAGGAAGCCCTCCTGGGGTATCCTCCTCGTGGTACAAGTGTGATCTTTTATCCTTTAAGGACCTGCAAAATTTACCTCTGGATTGTCCTACTGCTCTCCCGCCCCTGCATGCCCTTTGTTGGGTGCCTGCGTGCTAACGAGTCTTCTTTCACTCTCTTTGAGTGTTTTCTCCATCAAGCCAATTTTAAAAGATTGTTTTCTGCTTCCAAGTCCTTTCTTTGATTGGATCTCTTTGATGATGACTGTCAGTCATAGTTTTCTTTCAACTGTTATTATAAAATTAAAAGGCCCTGATATTATTGTTTGTTACATTCTCAATTTCTCACTTCTCTATTTAACAGCAATTCTAAATCATAGAATCACAGAATGGAATGGAAGGGACATTTAAAGATCATCTGGTTCCAAATCCCTTGCGATAGGCAGGGACACCTCCCACTAGACTAGGTTATTCAAAGCCATGTCTTCCTAATTAGTTTTTTAAAACAAATAATTCAGAATAAATCTAACTTAAATACCACTGTTTCTCTTGTCCGTTGCTTAGATTTTAAGCTCTGCACATTAAGGAGCAACACTTGAAGCTTTGTTTAACATTGTACAAAAGTCTAGTTTTCTGCTTGTGCATTATGTAAGAAGCCTGCAGCTGTGAAGATGGCTAAAAAGCTCAATAGACTTCTTTCCATTCACTCAGACTATCTGCCTATTATGTTTTTCATATCGCACTCATCTCCATAGCACCTGAGTGCCTTTGGCACATTTTCTCCATTTATAGTCAGGATCAAGGTGTCCCCATTTGGAAAAATGAGTCACAGCCAGGAAGAACAATTTAGGGAATCTTATGGGTACTTTAGTAGCAGATAGAGCTCTACAGATTGTTCAGCCATTGTATAAAATAGCTATGTAGAGCACCAGAAAATGGTGCTATTATAAAAATGTGCTATTATAAAAAACATTTTCATAGGTTTCACGTGTCCACATTTTCCTATTTTACAGAAGGCCAGACATTGAAGAAAATTATGATGACATTGAATTTTTTTCACAGGGTAAGATGTATACATTTTAATATATTAATATGAAGCTGTGAGCATATTGCACATTATTATAATTATTGCATTCATGACTGACTTGTGTAGCTAATTATCCTAGTTCTATAGTTTTATGGGTGAAGACAGTTGCCTCATAGCACTAACTGTTCTATAATTAACATCAGCAATTCTCAGGAGCTGCTTTAAATATCTTCCCTCTCACCCCCTTTTTTGATTAGAAAAATGCTGTGATCCTCAAATTACCAGATTTTCGAATCTGAACCAAAATAATTGCTGCTCTTTCAGAGCTGAAGTTCTGTGCTCTGGTGAAGCAGGCATTGTTTTATACTCGATAAAAAAAACTGTTGATTGTGCTTTTATTGCTGCTCTGTGGTCTGCCTTCAGTAAGAGGCAATGAGCTATACTGTACCAGGAGCAGCCAGAGAAGCAGATTGTGACACAAAGAATTTCAATCTGCCTTCTGATCACTCCTCAAGAGGAATGTGGTCTGTACCAGGCACAGTATGCATCATTCAGCATGCTAGCCATCCCTCCCTCTCCCCCTGGACAGTAATGTGGGCTGCTGAGCTGGAACTAAGCCTGACCTCTTTTCTTACCTGACTACCTGCAGAATAAGGAGGAAGCAGAATATTGAGAGTTTCTTCTCCTGCAGCCTGGGGAGCAGAGTCTGCTTTAGAAAAAGACCTCCTTGTTTAACTGTTGGTCTGGTGCAAGCAAGTTCTTTGATGGTTGTTTGGAATTATTGTGTTTTAAACAGTGACTTTATTTTATAAATAGGCATTTTGTAAATAAACAGCATAGGTAAGTTCATCAATGCCATGAAAGAATCTTTAAAACAAATTTTCCATTTTAAAAAATGTATGGTGTAATGTATTTTGTAGATATTTCTAGTTTACAGCATACAACAAAAGCAACTAGGAAAAACTCTGATTTTTGCACTCATACCTTCACTAAAAGCCACAAGCCTGTCCATAATTGAAGTTAGTATCACTAGTATTACTACCAGTTTGTAAACAGGTAGTAGTAGAATTAAATGTTTTCTGTACAGCAAAAACTAAATACCTCTTTTTTTTTTTTTTGCCATGTAGATCATGGAAATACAGAGGGGGTAAGTGTTATCTTCCATGATGAGCCAATCCTTTCTAGCACAAACTTAGAAATTTTGTAAAATCCCTTTAATGCGTTAGAAAATTAATTGCAGCATGAGTGCAGTATATATTGGCAATAAACTGTTGAATGACTTGATTATTATGAAGGTCAGAAATAAATCAAGGTAAGCAGAGCAAACTGGAACTAATCGTCAAAGCTGGCTGGACACTGAAAACCTTAAAAAAAAAAGAAAAATTAGCCCTTCTATTTCTAATGGCATTTCATTTCACTGAAATTTTCCAGAAACAACTTACATGTTATATTGTAGACATGAACCACTTGTTTCAGTTAAGCACAGGTTTGTATCATGTCAATAAGTACCTGGATACATTAAGACTGAATCTGTCCTTGGGGCCCTACTCTGAATCTCATTTAGATTCAAATCTAACTACTGTTATCCCTAGTACCTTCATCACTGAAAATCATCAATACAGATAAAGGCTATCTAAGACTAACACTGCAATTAAAATTATCCACTTTATATTAAGAAATGTGCTTGTGTGATTGTAACAATCTAGAACTTCTAGGATTTTAGAGCTGTGGCATTGCAAAAACAAAGTCAGGAAAGAAATAAAAGAATGGATTTGAATAATGTATTGACTTGATTTGGGAAGACTAAGTTAATTTGTATTCACACTTTGCTGTAAATGTTTTTATAAAGTTTGTATTAAATTTACATCGCAGATCCATTTTCTCCATGTCTTTTTTAAAGTTTCAAGAACGCTTATTTTTTCTTATAGGGACACAAAAGTGATGGAGAGATGTATGAAGACATACATGACATCAGGTAGTAAGTTTAAGTTCTATTATATATTGTGTCTTTATTAGCAGAAGGTTTCTAGCAAAGATACTTCATCTGTTGCAAAAGTGTCTGCCAGGAAATGCTCAGTTCATTCATTTCACCTCGGTAAAGCTGTGCTCGGGTGCAGGGCAACTTAGATCTGCTATGCCTTGGGATAGAAAACTCCTGCATTAAAACCATGTGGTTTTAATTGATAATGGAATTAATGATTTAAGGAACATGCCTGAAACAGTGTTTAGAATTGCCTCAGGAGGAAAACTAAGGTCAGTTCCTTAGTACTATGGTCCCAGATAGATCTTTTGTTGTGGTTGTTTTTCTTGCTGTCTAAATAAATGTACTTAGTACTCCTATGACAGGTTATATTTACCATTCCCATGGCCTGATTCTCCTAGCATAGCTACAGAGCTATCAGCAGTAGTTATTCTCTGTCAATCAGCCCCTTACTTAGCCCTTTGCCTGCTTATACCTAAATGAGTGATATTCACTGTATAACAGCATTCAAATAAAAACTCTAAATCCCTTGGGATAAGTAACAGTAAAATGTTCCCACCTAAAAATACCTTGTTTCAGACGTAGAATGACTTTCAGAAAAAAAATGTTTAATTCTGTTTGAAAATAGATAATAATTTTAAAACAGATGATCTTCATTCAGTCTTTCTTTAGTGTAATTTGAGCATATCAGTTCAGAAAAAATACCAAAGAGGGGGAGGGGGAAGGCTCACTCAAATAGTTCCACAGGGTTTGTAAAGCATAGCTTTCCCAGCCAAGCTGTTGATACAGCTGTAGCTGTAGTCCTAATTACATCCCAGATCCCAGTATTACCCAGTATGTGTTGCGCAGCAGGCAATGTACCCTGGAATGATGGGGGTGGTGGTGCATAGCGGAAGACCATCATTGTGTAGACTGCAAGTACGGGTCACAGTTAGTTTTAAAACCACAGTCCAGTGGTAACTTGGGCTTCAGTTCAGGCTAAATCAAACACTGCCTCAATAAATATTTAACAGCTGCAGCCAGTGCCACAGCACCTAGCCTGATACCAATTTCCAACATTACTTGTGGAAAAGAAGCCAGGAGCTGTTTGGATATCACATGTACAGATGGTCTCCTATCTCCAGATAATTTTTTCTGTACTCTTTGAGAATAGCCACTTTATTATGTAAAAGAAAGGGCTTGTTACTCTATCTGTTGTTCCCCTACTGGGGTTTAGAATCTGTAGCTTTCATTTCACTGGGAGAAGTCTTCTCTATCACACACATGTAGAGTACTAACCTTGCATAAGATTATTCTGGTGTGATTTGCTTTCAGATCAAGGGAAAAGGAGAAGAAGCAGGACAAGGAAGTTAAGAGAAAAATGGACCAACAGAAGAAAGAACAAAAAGAAAAAGAAAAGAAAGAACAGGAAATAAGAAAGAAGTTCAAAGTAAGCTGTTTGATTTGTAATCTGTAAGACATGTAAGAAGAGGTTTTCAGCATCAAAATACACTTTCCAGCTGGCCACTACATGCATTCATGACAGGGCAAAGACATTTTTGCAGCACTTACATAGTTTTCATTAAAATCCCTTTTCATACTCTTTATAAGTAAAAAAGTATCAAAAACATTTTCTTTCACTTCTATGTTCAGAGAGCACTTAGTGGGGATTGTATCCCATTTACTTGGTGTTCTTTCCTTCACCAGAGTTAGGTACAGTAGCATCCAGCCCTTAAAAGATTTCAACATTGGTTTGCAATGCATTGTCCTTGCTGTGGTTTAAAGGGACCAAAAGGGACTTTCACCCTAAATGGTAAGGAAGCAAATTGTGTGTACCTAGGGAAGCTTCAGTCACTGTCAAAACCTGGGACTAAATGATGAGGGAGTTCTTTCTGGTTTAGATAATTTTTATACAGCTGGTGGTCAGCATGCTACTACAGTTTACAAATCTGCCAGCCATTTTCTGTTGACTAATGGCTGTTCACAGCATTCCACTCTGCTTCCTCCATTGTACGTAGAGGGCAGCTTTGTTTTCCTTCCTATTATGCCTTGCACACAGTAAAGCCATGGTGATTCTTGTACATCATCGTCTGCTCTGGAGAGACTGACATGAGCTAAGGAGTAAATATTAAAGGATCAGCTAGCATTTTTCAGGCCCAAGTCTATTAAAAATAGTCTGAAAAAGACCATTTTGGTGAAGTATTTAGTGCAGTAGGTGTTTTCAGGCTGCAGACTGCTCTTTAGCAGCCACTGAGGTATGTTATTATTGTTAAGTGCAAACAAATATATTTTAGTGCGTTTTTTCTTTCCTGTTTCTTCAAACACCTATATAGATTAGACATTCATGAGCTACTTGATGATTGCGAATAATCAGATGACTCTGAAAGATCATATATATCTTAAAGCCAAAGATATTAAAATATAAGTGGTTTCTCTATAACATATATTCAATATCTCTCAAAGAGAATCCTGAAATCCTGTGAACACTGTGATCATCTCTCCAGAGTAGTTCTAGGATCATTTATAGAGAGGAATTGCAAACACAGAACATTATGTAACTTTTTGTATGTTAATGAACATTTACTCATATGAGTAGTTCAGCTGGAGCTACGTGGAGCTGCCCATGGGAATTAAGTATATTTTGTGAACCTATGTAAGGCTCCATGGGTTAGCCTGTTTGTATTTCTGTAATTTTGGCAATCACACCTTCAGCTTCCCTACTTGCCCTCTCTTTTCATTCCTGAACATTAAATCTGGGTAGTTTGGACAGGATTGATGCCTTTCTGTTTCACACAGAATCACAGAATATCAGGGATTAGAAGGGACCTCAAAAGATTATCTAGTTGAATCCCCCTGCCACAGCAGGAACACCTAGACCAGGTCACACAGGAACACGTCCAGGCAGTTTTGAATGTCTCCAGAGCAAGAGACTCAACAATCTCTCTGAGTATCCTGTTCCAGTGTTCTGTCACCCTTACCTTGAAGAAGATTTTTCTTGCATTTATGTGGAACCTCCTGTGTTCCAGCTTGCATCCATTGCCTCTTGACCTACCATTGCAGGTCACTGTGAAGAGCCTGGCTCTATCCTCCTGACACTCTCCCTTAACACATTTACAGATATTAATGAGGTCACCCTCAGCAACCTCCACTCCAAGCCAAAGAGACACAGCTCCCCCAGCCTTTCCTCATAAGGGAGATGCTCCAATCCCTTCATCATCTTTGTTGTTCTGACCTTCCTAAACTGAGGAGATCAAAACTGAACAGAAATGTTTATATGCCTATAAGATTTTACATGTCAGTGAAGGAAATAATCATCATTACAGTTACTTCCTCTTTTGTTTGTGTGTTTGGGAAATGACTTAATTCTACCAAATCTGTGATTTCTGTTGTTGCTTCTTCTCTGCAGTTAACGGGACCCATCCAAGTCCTTCATCAGGCACGAGCTTGTGTTGACCACAAGGGAGGGAAGAATGAACTGACTGTCAAACAAGGGGAAGAGATTGAAATCATTCGCCTCACAGACAACCCAGAAGGAAAGTGGCTGGGCAGGATAAAAGGATGTTGTGAGTTCTGTTTCTTCACAGCACTCCTGAATGTTTTCACTGCATGACAGCTTACATGTGAGCATCACACGAAGGAGTAGCTTACCAAGACTGAGTCACTGTCCATAGAAATAAATAATTACCATAACTCACCCTCCTGTGCTTAACTGTTATGCAATGCTCAGCTCATAGGAGGAAGTTCTTGTACAGCATAATGAAATATCTACAGGCACTACAATTAGTAAGGAGCAAAATGTGGGGATCTTCGTGGACCTGTTGAGAGATAATTCCATGTCAGCTTCACGCAGCATCACAATTTGGCTCTATGAGAGTAAGAAAGATCACATTTTTTGATGTCTCAGTATTAAAAGGAAACGGGTGTTCCTAAATAGAAGCAGAGAATATATAAGATCCTGTCATAAGTACTTATCTTGTTTTTATTACTATGGAAAGTTTCTAACTGATTTAGAGACTTTATTGTTTTTCTCTGATTCTATAAATATCATCAGTGGATCTGTGAGTATGTTAAGGGATTGATAATCTGGTTTATAGCAAAGATATTAAAAGACTTGTCCATAAAATCAATGAAAATTATTAAAAACTCTTGATTTTTATGGAGACTAAAGTTATTCTAAATTCAGTAAGACAGTTCACACAAGTATAATTGGATAATACTAGCAGAGCACTTTGTAGTGCTAGATGTTTAAGACAGAATTAGGAACTTATGATTGTCTCATATGGAGAGAGGCACAGAGAACTGGTGTCATTTGGTCTAGTGAGGGGAAGGGTCAAATGGGAGGGTATAAAGAAGGTGGACCAGACTCTTTCAAGTGGCAGAAGAGGCAATAGGCCCAATAGTGAAACAAATTAAATTCTGCCTGAACATCAGGGAAACTTTATTTTACTGTGAGGGTTTTCTAGCAAGGGAATAAATTGCCCAAATAGGTGGTGGACCATGGACAATAGGGCTGTGCGTGGAAGTGATTAAATCACTATTCCTGGGGCTATTTAAAAGATATGTAGGCATGGTGTTTAGGGAAAAGGTTTAAAAATAGTTTTGTCAGTGTTAATAGTTGGACTCAATGATCTTGATGCTCCCCTCCAACCTAGATCCTAAGATTCTATGACTGCTCTAAAATACAAAAGACTGCGAAGGTTAGCTGAGAAAGGGAGCTTGCCCTATGATTCCTGAGCTCTGTCCAGAAAACAAGTCAACCGCTGTTCAATTCTGTTGAACTCATCCTTTTAAGATAAGATTTAAAACTACCTTTGCCTAAATAGTTTGTTTTATTTATTTAGATGGATACATTAAAACAACAATGGTGGCTATTGATTATGATTCTTTAAGAAGAAAGCAACAGCCATCAACCAGAGCTGCTTTGAAACATTCAAAGAGTGACCAAGTGTATGATGATGTTGGAGAGCAGGACAGCATCAGCAGGTATGTATGAGGAAGCCATGAAAAGTAATAAATTCTACACCTCAGTCAGCATAGAGAGGGGAAGTTTTACATCAGCAAAACAGACTCTAGTCACAAAAGAACAGCCATTTAAATCATAAATATTTAACTGAACTATGCAAACTGAAACAGTCAGAGGAACAAGAATGTATTCTGGAATCCAATGCCTATAACCACTCATACTTAGGGGAAATCCATACCATTGGAAGTGGACATACAGCATTGTAGTCTTAAACAGGACAAATGGTTACACATGCAGGATTGCAAATCACCTGAAGGAACTGCAGTTCTCTTCCTTCCATCTTTTTTCTTGTTCTGTCTTTCAAAATGACAGACTGCCTTTTCAAAATATGCAAAACCAAAATTATCCAAAATTAGCGGAAACACTCACTGCACTAGGGAACTCCTAACCAGTCATTGTTCTCAAACTGTGAGTCCTACTAGCACTTTCTTTTTGAAGAGAAGGAATTTTTGGGAGCACAGCTTGAAAAGGGAGTATGGCTAATGTGTTTTGTCTTGAAAATAAGGCCTATAACTTCCCATGAGCTGGGGTTTAGGTACACTTTTTTCTACTTTTTCAGAAACTTCTTCTCCGTGGCATAGTCTCATATGCTTGTCAAAGGTACCCTAGTGATCTTGTGACAAGAGTTGAGGCTAAAACATGACAGATATACCTCTGTTACTACAGTTTACATAAAAGCCTGCTTCTTTTATACGATGCAACAAACCATTGCTCATTCTCCACTATATGTCCTGATGCCCAGAAACACTTATCCTGGGATTCAAACAAGAGATCTTCATAAGAGTGTAGAGGATTTCTGTGTAAGACATCTTGAAACCTTCAGGCATTACACCCGCTTTTACTAGCACTTCAACATCAAGGCTTGGCTGGAATGAAAGGATAGTAGACATCGGACATCTGCCTATAGATTATCCTCAGCTGCTAGAATGACCCCTTCCTAAGCTCCAGAAACAGTGCTTGGAAAGATCTGCCTTCAGGCTGGCATTCTTTAAGCAACCAATACAGTTGTGCTTCTGATATTTTACCAGGTTGCTCATTGTCAGTTTTCCGCCCTACACATTGGTTTCATAGCATCACAACCAGTCAGAAATTCTGTGTGAGTTGTTCTAGGTAATCTGACCATTGGGCACTTCATTACACAACCACCTTTGGCCAGTCTTTTTCACTGTGATAAGCACTGCAACTAATCACCTAAAAGAATTTAGAAGACATACTGAGTTCAAAAGCAAACAAAAATACTTGTACTATTGCATTTTAATTGTTATTACAGGGTAAGGAACTTGGAAGGATGAAAGAATGGCTCAGATTCATGAAATCCTTTAAGATGTATTTTGACATTTTTGTCTTCTCTAGTACTTAATACCATTCTGTTTAGCTCACGAGCTCAAATTGTTGGAGGGTCTAACATACATCAACATGTTTTGAAGCAGCACTAAGAATGCCATGCTAAAAAAGAAAGCCTCTTGACCAAATAGTATTATCTCATTATCGATATTGTTGTTAATATTCCAGAATTAGTAAGTGACTAGGACTGTTGTATTTCAGAATTTCTTGGCACAAGATTGTGACAAATATCTTGGTTTGATGTATAAATTTAAATAAGGCTCTGACCTGAAAATGATCTCTGTTACTGTGATCCTATCAGACTTTTTCCATCTACTGTTAGTACACTGGTCTAGTGGGGAATCCCTGAGATTCTAGAAACATGCAGTACAGAATGAAAGTTGAGAAATAAAGTCATTTGCTTACAATTTAATTAAAAAAAAATACCCTCATAAGAGATGTAAAGGGTATGGATGCACTCTCGAGTGTTCAGCCCGATTATATTTTCAGTGGCATCTTGTTTGACTAGATGAACTCCTGGTATCCCTTCCAATGTGAATTATCCTATATTCCTAAATCATATTTGGTACTTGAGTTCAAAGATATCAACAGGAATAAAATATATCTTCTAAATACAGTGAGTCATTGTAGCTATAGGTGTCTGCTTGCATTTCCTTGAAAATGGTAATGTGTTGGAAATAGCTAACAGTTACTAACACTAACAATTGGGATTGAATATCCTGCTGGTATCAAAATGTGCATCTTTGTTGGTTAGAAATATCTGCATTCATTCATGCAAATAGAGAACATGCTTTACAGCTTTACTTATAAAATATGGTCTTTTGTTTTACATTAATTAAAGAATATATTGATGGCTTTATATGATAAGCATTTGAATTACAGTAAATTATATTTTAAATACTCTTTTCTGATTAGTAATTAACAATTTCTAAGGGAAAAAAATTATCTGTTCCTCATTCACCTGCATCAAGTAAAAGTTAATCTCTCCTCATCTAGGAGCAAGATGACTTACAAGTTATGTGACACATTTTCTTTAGCTTAAGTGAGAATACAATTGCTACTTAATTGTTTAAGAGTGGGGAAAACAGACAGAAGGTAAGAACTGGCACGTTTAGTTCTTATCCACATAGAACATTCAAGCATGTGCCAGAGATTCCAGTGCAGAACTTGGAAATTCAGATGAATGCCAAAGCAAAAAGGTTTAGAAATAACAACTACAAATGAGTATTAATAGTTTTTTCTTTTTCCAAAGGAAGATTGCGTTTCTCTAAAATGTCTGTTGTTTACTTTTCCAGTCAGAGTGGTGGTCAAAGTGGAGCTGGAAGTAAGTACTGCCTAAAAGTTTTGATGAGAGCTATTTCTGTGTACTGCTTGCCTTTAAATCCAAACCTCTGCAGCTTCCAAATAACACAGTAATTATCCATAAGCATGATAAATGTTTAGCTGCAAGGCAATAAAGAAGGAGGTATAGGGACCAAATTAACTTCCCTGCCACCTAAGTAAAGTTTAAGAATGAAGTTTTCCTTCAGAGACTGTGAATCAGAAGCATGCCAGAAGATGACTAAACTTTAAATGTGTGCGTATGAAGGTAAAACAGCACAGATATACCTGGCAAAATGACCAAGGTTTTGTGCAGGAAACAGCCAGTAACACTACCAATTAAAGCCCCATTTTGTTGACAGGGTTAAGGGGATCATAATTTTGAGCAATACTCTGGAGTATGCTCTGCAGTATGACTGCAACAGTTTCAGGCTGTCAAGAACACACATTCAAATCTAGTTTCCTCTTTTGTAGTGTATGTATTTATGTAGCATTGTCAGTTGATCACAAGAGCATAACTCATCTTCTCAGCTTAAAGTTTAGATACTTGTCAGGGCAGAAGCATCCCCTGGCAGTGCTGAAAAAAACTGCTGCCAGATAAGTAGGGATTTCAGTGATTACTCTGATCAGTGGCTAGAATTGGACATGATAATTGATACTGAAGAAGACATGGCTCAGAGGTCACAGCTGAGGCCAAAATGCAAAGCTCACATTGCATTGCCTCTGACTGCTGTGAATGAACACAAGATGTTACCACCTGAGAGTGTCAGTCTGACACCTTCAATATTACTCGAGTCACACACAAAAATCTACCATCAGACATCATAATGACTGGTCTAAAATCAGTTTAGCCAATTTAGCCATTTATAATTTTATAAATGCATTTCTTTCCAGTGTTCTTGCTCTTGTGATTGGCAGTGTCACATTTAAATGCTGTGCATGGTCTTCCAGTCTGGGATAAGTCTAAATCACTGTTTTAATAAATAAGCTGAGCTGATTTACAGAAAGATCCCACCAACAAACACCTATGACATAATTAAGAGACCAGTAATTGATATCCTGTTCAGCAGCATTAAATACAAATGTATTGCATCACTGTTTGATCTGTTACAGAAATGTTCCCATCTCCTCCCTCTGATCAAGATATTTATGATGGAATTGATGATGAGGATGCTGCACCTGGGTAAGATTTTTACATCATTTGAATAATTTGTTTCTTATCAAAGTGTTTTCATTTTACTGTTTTTGAATTTGGCATAATAATTGAGAAGTGTTAGATTGATCAAGAGAGTATACATCTGGAGGGATTAATGAATCTAAAAAAATTATTCTTTTTAGGGATTGTGTTCTGTAATTAATTTTGGTATGTTAGCAAAAGCAGCTGCAATCATGAAATTCCCCAAGTCTCCACCTATACAGATTAGCTCTGTAATAAAAATAACAAATTAAAATTAAAATGTTAACTTGCTGAGTAACAACATGAAAATAGTAACCCACTAAACTAATAGCTGTACCTACAACTCAGTACCTATAAGTGAGCTAAGATACAAATTTCTAATTCAGCATTTTAGTGTTTAGTTTTCAGGTAAGTGTATACATTGTTTGCATTAGTATGTCCATCATTGGAGAATTTAAAGTGGAACTTCTAAAAATAATTATACATTTTACAATGTCATAATTGCATGCATACTCCAAAGGTCTGTATCACAGGATGAAGATATGAATGGTATCTGGTCCTGGGCAATCCTGAAGAGATTAAAAGTCAAAGATGGCAAAAGGAAAAGTGTACAAAAAAAAACAACCAGTGACACTGAGGCAGAAGATAATGGAGATGCATTGTAAGATTCTGAGAGGAAATTACAGTGCAGATTTACTAATTCCAACAAATAATTGATCACATGCTACTAACATGTTTTCACAGCACTCTAATTAATTGTGCACCAAATTGCAGCTCACAATTATCCTTTTGCGTGAAAACACTGACCTTTCTTTTTTTCTGCACAGAATAATTCATCTCTTAAAAAGCTGTATTTGTTGCATGAATATGTTAATTAAAATATACTAAAAATTTTTTTTATGAAGATCATCAAGATCATCCATTATGTTTGTATCACTCTGGTGGTGCAAGTGTAATGTATCCTCAGTTAAAATGCATTTTGCTCATCAGTACAATATAGGTGAGACAAACAGGTAAATCTAGCCTTACTAATACAAGTTTTAGGAATAATACGGTAAACAGAAAAGTGCAAGAATTTTTCTACCTACCCATCTTGCCTAAAGGTTAGAGCAGCAACATTGATGGTTTTACCACCATCCTCCTTGATACAGTTCTGAAACAGATTACTTGAATTCAATGATAACTCTTATTATCAGTGGAGTGTCCATATTTTTGGACTTCCCTTGGAGCCCATGTGTTGCAAAGTTTTTTAATTATTTAGATGTTGCAAAAGCCTGTTCATGTGATGTAAATAAGCATCTTTTTTTTTCAGCATATCTTCTCCAACAAAGCAGTTTGGAAAAGGTAATTAATAGCCTATTGTTTTGCCTCCACATTGATTCCTGAATCTTTTTCTGTATACATTAATCTGTATCACGCTAGTCACAAAAATACATCCAAGGAAGGAAACAGGATTTCCCATTGCTTACCCAGTTCTGGCAAACAAATGTCAATATTGTCACTGATTTGGCTGCAGAGAAGGAGACAAAAATACATTGCAAGGTCTCTACAAAACAGATCAATTTATTTTAAAAGAAGTCATGACTTCTCTGTGTGAGATTTCCACTAGTTAATTTTATTTGGCACCAACTGTAAACAGATACAATTGCAAAGAAATACTTAATGTGAGATATCAAATTAAGAGTTGCTTTTTGTTATTTTTATCACTCACAATGCCTTTGTAAAATAGCAAATATTCATACACACCAGCTCAGCCAGGGAATAGAAATGAAGTTGTTGCAGTTTTTGAGACTACTGCCAGAACTGAGTTATAAAACTTTTATCTCTCACTATGATGTTTCTAACCATTGATTTGATGAATGGAACAATTGCTTCCACTCTACAAAATGTGCTGAATGTGATTCAAAGTATATTCTTGGGATAAGTACTCTTTTCTGTTTTGGCACTGTGAAATGGCCTAAAAACTAATGTGATTCATATCCCCTTCTAAGCAATGTTGCATTGACCCGACTGCTATAGAAGTGCCTGAATATACACTAATATCAAGCCTCAAAAATATTTTTTGATGCTACTCAGTGGGAAATGGGATAATTAAAATTAAGATTAAAGGCTGTTGCATTAGCCAACATGTGCTGAAACTTGCTCCAGCTTAAGAAGATTAAAATATCAGTGAATACCTCTTATTATTAATGGAATCTTATTCTGAAAATGTTGTCTGGCATCGAATGTTGTGCAAATCAGAGAATCCACAATTGCTATAGATTGTATATGGCTACAGTAACTGCTGCAATTTCTTGCCATTTCAGTTACACTACTGTAGATTATAACACAATGCATTCACTACACAAGGACAACATAATAATTTTCCATTCTTATCAATGCTATTGTTTCAGACTGTGGAGACAATGATGTTTATGATGACATAGATTCTTCAGACTTCTCTCTTCCACCACCTGAACTCAAGCAAGTGAAAACGGGAATTATTCCTCTGACAAGAAATCTGTAATAAACTATGACACATTTTTGAACTATTTACTAGTGGCAGATTGCTACTAATGTATGCATTTGTGGTTGTCGGGTCTTGTAGTTCTCCTAACCCTATTGTTGACAATGGCTATAGAATGCTCCCTGCCTCCATTTCAGATTGGAATAATAATTAGGCGATAGAGTAAATAAGCATGTTTTGAATTTCAACAAATTCAGTCCCTGATTGACAAGAGGTAGAAATTAATGCATGGTCTAAAGGTACTTCATTGTAGATTCTCTGCCAGCAGTCCTCCTCCTATCAAAATTTGAGGACTATTATGGTAAGTACTTGATCCAAGCTGCTGTAGTATTTTAAGAGACAGCATTCTGTGCTGTAAGTATGAAACTTGAGCATACTAAAAGCACACGAAAGCACACAGATTTTCACTAAAATTATCAGAAAGGTTGTCAGTACCTCAAATATATTGTTAATTTTGTTTTTATCTGTACTGTCTTGATATAGTTCATTGAAAACATCAAGCCATGAAAAACATAAAACCAATGAAAAAAAGCCTAAAAAGATGGAAAGAGAAGAGAAAGAGTTCAGAAAAAAGTTCAAAGTAAGTTTAGTTCACATAAAATATAGAGATATCTGTATAATGTCTTCTAATCTGTATACTCTA
This sequence comes from Turnix velox, assembly GCA_013400935.1. NCBI lineage: Eukaryota > Metazoa > Chordata > Aves > Charadriiformes > Turnicidae > Turnix > Turnix velox. Next base: position 99,551 of record VZTY01025039.1, on the reverse strand, counting down.
ATTACTAAGTAATACACTATTTTACATTTGAAAAGTAAATTGTTATGCCTTGTAAAAATAGTGATCTGAGCATTTCTAAGTTCCAGTGGCAAATGTAGCACATACTCCATAGCATAAACAATTATTTGCCTGATTTTCAAAGATTTACTAATAAATGGGAATGTTTCAAAAGCTGCACAACCGTAAGCTTTACATTAATAGCTTTTAATGAACATGTCTTTATTTTATTTTTGCAGTTTGAAGGTGAAATTAAAGTTATTTACTCCACTACCACAGTCCAGGATTTGCCCCAGAGAAGATGGGGACCTAAAGACTTACAAGTAAAACCAGGGGAATCACTTGAAATTATAGAAAGTACAGATGATACCAAGGTCCTATGCAGGAACAAGGAAGGAAAATGTAAGTTTTAATAAAATATTGTAGAATAAATCAAGTTGTCAGAGAATGATCAAGTCAGGACATGTAAAAAACCTTCTTTCTTGTCATATTAAAGCAATGTAATTCCTGTCTTCTTCCTCAAATGGTGGTTCACAACAGGTAGATTGTTGTTAATATTATGCTTTATGAGCAACTTGACTTAAAAAATTAAAATTCCAACGCGTAAGAGATAAAAAATGTGAGAAAAAGGATGAGCAAGGTTATGCAAATCTTGCTTTGCATCAGCTCATATTAGCATGTTTTCATTGCTTCCATCTATTTCCAAAAATAAGCATAGACATAATACCCTATGAAATCCATTGTAAGTGGAATCCTTAGAAACACTTGCCCATTGATTGTAGCCAAGGAAAAATTAATAACAATATTCTCATTATGGATTGCCAGGGATGGAGTTTAGTCTTCTCAACAGCCTGGTGTGGAAACTGCTTATAAGTCTTCCTCCTCGCCCCTAACTGATAAGTTACCCATATTTCCTTGTTGGCACGCCTGCTTGTTTTGGGGCTGCATGAGGCCTTTGAGTGTTTCTTTGAAATCTTTGGCCAGGGTGTGCTCTGGCAGAAGTTTTTGCATTTTTGGAGAAGCCTGGACAATATACTATTTGTTTCAATTTCTTAATGTGTTTCTATTGCAATACTTTTCAAATCTCCTAATGAAAATTCATCTTGTATAGGAGCTGACTACTTTCAAAGTACCAGCATCATCCCACTCACCTTTACTTTTTACCTGTGACCTATGTAGAAGACCAGAAAAGGTCCCCCAGAAGGGGATTCATTAACTTTCCTTCTACTTTCCCCCTCTGTACTCATCTGTTACAGTCTGAAGTAAACCTTTCTTCCTGGCAGGGCAAGGAAGAATTTCTTGGATAACAACATGTACATATTTCAAAATAGATTGCACTCATGCAGCCACTGCCCAAAGAGCAGCTTTCAATGCAACAGTTTTTGAATCAAGCTAGTAATGAAGAAGAAAATAGTTCATGTTGGTTGTTTTTGTCACACGGTCTTCAAAGCCTTTCACCTAGTGACAGGAGCTACTGCTTTGCTATGCATAAAAGAGCAAAACAAATAAAAATATCCTCCCTAAAAAGTCTGAATAGGTCTCTGTCAATTTTCTCAGTCATTATTCTAGCTTGAATCCTACTTTAGTTAAATACATGAAAGTTTTATTTATTTGCTCTAATTCCTTCTGTCTTGAAGCTATAGTTTCACTTTTTGAAGGCCAAATAGTTAAAAAATCAACAGCTAAGTACATTTTGGTTACTTTCCCGCATTCAAATTTTTCCTTTTGACTGTTAACTTACGAAGAACTTCTATAGCTTCATGGATCTACCAGCAGTTTAAAAAAATTACGGATTATGCTATAAAATTTGCCCACCTTTTTAAGCAAGGGCTGATGATCTTAGGAATGTATCCCCCTATCACTTATTTTTAAGTGATTCAGAATTTCTAAAGTGGAACAAGGACTTGATTTTAATTTACCTTCTCAAGTTCCTTCTTATTATTTGCGATGTCTAATCCACATCTTTTGAAATGCACACAATTTTTAAATTCACTTTCATAGATTTTGCTTAAACATTAGGACATAAATGGACTTTAGTGCCTGAAAATCCAGCTTGTCCTCTCTTCAAGCCTCCTGTACACTGTCAGTGTAGCTGACCTGATATACTGCAGATTTCAGTGCTACTAAGTGAACAAAATGGAGTGTGCATTGTTCCCTTTTATGAAAGCCACAGAAATATGAATAAATAACTTAGAAAATGAAACTTTAGAAGTGTAATTTTAGACTAGTAAATTTGATAGAGTGTGAGATCAGCAGAGGCTGGATCTTACACATATGTAGGGGCAAGTGGCCATCAGAGGAACCTAGATTATGCTTTGCAGCAAGACAAGAACTGGCAAAAATTTATATCTGTCTTGCAAATGCATCATGTTTATACACTGTGAATATAAGATGAGAAATTTGGCTTTCATGTATGTTACTTGAGAAAATTAAAAGAAGAAAGAGAGGAAATTAAGTAAGTCATAGAATCATAAGTTTTGAAGTGACCTTCAAAGGTCATCTAGTCCAGCCCCCCTGAATTCCCCCTCTCTGGAGGTGTTCAAGAATAGGCTGGACAAGGCACTGAGCAACCTGATCTAGTGGGAGGTGTCCCTGCCTACGGCAGGGGGGTTGGAACTCAATGATCTTTAAGCTCCCTTCCAACCCAAACTATTCTATGATTCTATGACATGCAAGGACATGATGCACCAGATCAGGTTGCTAAGAGCCTCATCAAGCCTGTCTTTGTCTGCAGGGATGGGGTGTCCACCACCTCTCTGAGCAACCTGATCCAGTGAGTCACCACCCTCATGCTGAAGAAATTTTTCCTGATGTCTAACCTAAACTTATGTCAAATAATTTTAAATGATTCCCAGTGAGACTTCATAGACTTACTGGACTCTGCTTAAAGAGAATTTTTAAAAGATAACATTAGTTTCTTTTGGATGTTTGGATAACAGTCTTTTCAGACAGCTTTTCCGGTATTCCATGTAGGATATTGTATTTTTATACATCAAAACATTGGACAGTTGAAGACTGTGAATCATGAATAAAAAAAGAAAACTTACGTATAAATTTCAAATACCACACATTTCTCTTTTAGAACTATCCTATTTGTACCAATGTATTAATGCTTACCCATAAATATGTAATTTCTGTTCAGGCTTTCTCTTTGCTTAGACATACATCAATAGACAGCTGTTTTACTAGATATCTTTTACCAAAGATAACATTTTTTTCATAGACATTAAATACTTATAGTTTTATAGAAAAATATCTATAGTTCTATATTATTTCATTAGTATGGTACAGAGTAATAGAGTAATTCTCCAGTGAATAGCTTTTCTAAGGTTGTATCATTTACATACATAAAAACAATTCTTATCAATATGAAACAATTAAAAAATTTTCCAAAATTACAGCTAATGATAATTAATTAGAATATATATCTGGAAAGACATTTCTGTCCTTGCAGGGCACTATGCATATTTAGCTAACTTCATATTATAAATATTAATATGTGATTATTACTATGCCATGCTTTTGGCCTACAGTTTAAATCTGCTATATTTTGAGTTTGTATCTATTGTTTATACTCCTCTCTCATGCAACCAGGAAAGCAAAATAGAAGATAAAATCTTATCTTATTAGTAAGATTATTAGTAATCTTATTAGTTATCTTATTTTTAGCCTGTGTTACTGTTTTCTCCTTTTAGCACTAGTTTTGTACTCCATGTAAATAACTGCAACAAAACAAAATAAAAGACATTTTATGAGTATTTAAAGTACCTGGCACAGCAGCTATCTAAGGGGTCTTGGAGTTCTTGTAGCATTCTGATTCTTTGTCTAAGGAACCACATTATACTAAGCAAGTAGATAAGAATAATTGAAATTAAATTTTAAAAAATAAAAGCATAATTTTCCTTCAGTATGTATCTATCTGTTTTATGTAATCCATCCATTATGTCTTTCTATCTGAAATGTCTAAAAGAGAAAAACTGCACATGACTAGTACTAGTAACAGAAGAAATAATGTGAATATTAAAAGTTTATTTAATTATGCATATATTTCAATTTTACAGATGGCTATGTTCTGAGAAGCAATTTGGTTCAGAAGTAAGTACAAAGTGATCTTTTTGAAAACTTTGTCATAACACTCAATTTTGATCTAAACTGTTTGTAAAATAAAAGTGAAATGTAATTATTTTAGCATGTCATTCTACGTCTGCAAACCAAGTTATTTTTACAGAGTTTAGATTTCTTAACAATTAATCACATACATCCATACTGGAAATTTTCCAGGGTCCTATTCCTCATTGATTAATCATAAACTCTGTTTTAAACCATGAAAAATTGCATAAATTAAGCATTTTTAAAACTGGAATCTATTACTCAACCGCACATTAATGTGATTAAATGCATTGATGCCATTTTCAAATGCTTAACTAAAATGGAACGATTTTTCTTTTGGATTATTTTTATTTCACTCTTATTGGGATTGAGCAGATTTGGCTCAGTATTGCTCAGAATAATTCCATGTAGTTCAGCATTTACATCCTGATCCAAAACTCAGACAGGGTCTTACCACTTCCTTCAATGGGCTTTGTGTTAGACCCTTAGATATCAAATCAGACATCAGTTTTAGAACTGGAGCCTGAAAACACTTATACAAGTTTATCTTAGATATATGAATAGCTTTATTGGATTCCAGAGGCCTGTTCATGTATCTAAATGACATATTTTGAAAATTCCTCTTCATGGAGCCTGTATTGTTCATAGACATTACCCAAATTGTCTAGAAAGCTGCCCCTCAAAACCATTACAGCATTGCCAAGTACAGAAACAAATAAAAATTTCAAGGGCATACTGATGTTTTTAATAATCTTTTTCAGATTTCATTTTTTAAAATCAGTATTTCATTTTTTTATGGGAATAGCTCTATGGGTTTATTAGAATAGCTAATTAGAAACTTTATTTTGAAACTCAACCACTCAATAAAGCAAGCCTTTGATGGAAGAAAATCCAGCTCTACCTTTCACTGAAAACCCTTTGACTATCTTTTTCAACACTCTTCTGTTGTCAAAATGGTTGCACTTTCATGATTAACCATTGAATTAGTTGGTAGCATGTCTGCTACACTCATTTCAATGCACATGCTGATAGTGATGCAGATTGAATGTCTCAATTCTAAAATAATGTTTGTTTTTTGACTTACAGTGATGGAGAGATTTACGATGATGTTGCTGATGGTATGTATGTTCAACATTTCAGATAAAGTACCCATATTGAATTACATCAACTAACTTTATCTTTGGGTAAAAGTACTACACAATATATTTGCATTTTATTCTCATTTCAGATTGCATCTATGATAACGACTGATGCAGAATTCTATGCAACTATGAACTTCATTGAAGATCAAGATCTATTTCTGACTTCTTAATTGTGAAAGTGAGAGAAGTTACTAAAGCTGATCACTAGTCAATTGGTTACACTCTTCTAAATATATTTTAAGATTTCATGGCTTTGTCATCCCTTGCTTTGTATGACATTTGTATTGCCAGTTATCTGAGAAATTAAAATTCAAGGAATGTGAGCGAAAGTTCAGGTAATAATTTCCCACTTCCTTTCCCCTTTTGTGACAGTCCATGCAAAAACAGTTCTTCAATTAGCTATGCCCAAAGGGGCCAGTTAAAGTCTATGAAGGACAAAGTACAACAAAACCCTGACCATTTTGCTCTGGCTCTAGTCTATTAAGCACCAGAGACTGCCACATCCTGGAAAGAAACGCTTCCTTTAGTGATAACATCCTGTTGTGAAAACAGGAAGTCAAAAGTGGGCATCAGAAAAGATGTATCATTGCTGACCTGCCATTCCATCTGCAGCAGCATTTGCTACACTGACATGTACAGCCATAGACCATCACTGTTCAAAATTTTTTTTCTGTGTCCCACTATGAATAGAATACAATTTTTGACAAGTTTGTTGCCATTTTAAAGTACTTTTTGACAAATATCAATAGTAAATGCAACAATGTTATGTTTTACGTACTGCACTCTGAGATATAAACCATAGAAGTGTCTACTTTATAGCATAGTGTTGCTCAAAACGTGTTCAGAACATTTAGGGTAAGATTTAGTTTCTTTTTAGCTTCAAAATCTGTTGTTACCACTGTAGCAATTTAGACATTAAAATGGAGTTAGAAATGGATCATAAATGAGTTGAAAATAATTTCTAGACTAAATATATATGTATAGATATCACACCATTTTGATAGCATCTTTTTATTTTAAGTACTATATTTTACACTAGACTTGGCTAAATGAGAATATAGAAATTAGACATTCTCATTCTACTGTAGAAACAACATTTTTTCCTAAAGATAGTTTGATAGATAGGATATCTATCTATCCTAAAGATAGGATAGATCCTGTTCTCTGAATGAGCAAGTGGCAAAATGAATATATGAATCAGGACAATAAATATCACTTTGCATTTATCAGTACTCACTGGAAACCAGAAGATGTTTACAGTGAGCTCCCAGTAAAAAGGGTGAGCATGTATGGTATTTGACATGTGTAATACTTTTGCTGAGGTGCAAGACAATCAAAAGCCTGTAACAAGCAATGTGGATGGATCAGTAAAAGCTACTTCTCTTGAATACCATCAAGTAAGGTACACTGCGCAAACCACCACAGTGTTGCAAGCCAAAGTTCAGCTTATAAACATAAAAAAATTTTTGGCTCTGTTGAAATTGGTGAGTTTTGGTCTTAGCCTCAGGGGAGCTGATATTTCATCTTAAGCAAGTGCCTTTTATTGTTGGTCAAAATGCAGTACATCTCCAAGGATGTGTGCCACTATGGGGATATCAAACCAAATTAAATGCAGAGATGATGGCCTATAAGCTACTTTATACTATATTTGAAATCACTGATAATACACTGAAAAGCTATATGCAAACCTGAGTTTTCTGTTCTGTATTTACTTCTCAGCCAGCTTGCAGGCACAAATACCAGTTTTATATGGACATCACACACTCCAGCACCAGATTGCAAATTTAAAACATGACTTTGTATGTTAAGCACAATGAATGTCTCTGGCTATCTTGTTTTGTCATGATTGCTGGTGCATTTATTCTTCAGGGGCATTCAAGAGGGTATTTGCATTAAATTAGCAATATGCCAAAGAACTGAGAGGTCACACAGCTATTTAGAAATACACAGTGACTTGTCAGCTAATAAGGGGATAGTTTTACCCATTACACAGGTAATTATGTCAAAAAGCATTTGTGTGAAATACTAACATATGTGCCCTGTCTTCTTATAGTTTTAAGTGACAATAGAGCCTCATGTGTGGCAGTAAGATAAGCAAAAGAAATTTCATTTTGGGTATAATTTATGTTGTATTCAAGGGCTTCAGTAGAACACAAACCTCTTTTGTACCCCTGAAAAATAAGTGAATTTTTTTCTTTGTGAGATTTTTCAGTAGTACATTTTGAAGAGATTTTCCATGTCTTTAGACTTGATGTATTGTAGATACTGTACTTCCTTATGATTATACTGACTGAATTGGTCTTATTGTACCTTAAGTCACCAAAAGAAATAATTGTAGGGTGCTTTAAGCTAAAAGTCTGTGCATCGTTCACACAGATCAAATATAATGTGATTGTTCCGGGGTTTTGAAATTTATTTAGAAGGTACTGGGAAATAACTGGTATTGTGTACGGGTTTTTGTCATTATTTTGACAATGCTCTTCACTGCATGCATGTTTTTTCTTTCTTTTCAATAAAAATGTGCTTACTGACAAGAAATGTGGGTACATCATCTTCAGCCAAAGGAGAACAACAATAACTTGTACAATAACTTCTGAAAATTATCACTGAGTGATAATCACTGCAGGGAAAAATCAAATTGATTATTGTGCAAAGGTAGCACAACTACAACATGGCATTTGTTTATCAGCAATTACTATCCATAAAGTCAAATGTGAGCAGAAAGTCTTCCATACAGGAAAATCTATACTTTGGCATAAAAGGAAAACTGCATTTTAGAGGTTTCGCACCTGTAATTTATTCTATTATCTTTTAACGGTCAGTAAGAAAGAAAAGTAAAGCAGATCTCTCTCAATTCTTGTCCCTCTCCAAACTCTGTCTACAATACACGTTTTGCTTGGTAAAACAGTCAGCATCAGAAACATCAAAATATTGACATAAAAATTAGGCTTTGGCATGAACATGCCAGTTAGCATAAATAGAATTGGTTTCCATCTGTGTTGTCCTTCTACCCTGTCCCTGCACAACCAGAACTGAGAAGGCACAAAAGACTTCTCTAATTTCAGGAACATTAAAGCATTTCACTGCTGTTACCACAGGCCCTGGGCTGCAGGAATGCAGCTGATCTCCTGTGCATTCCTGCCTAAGAGGTTTATATTCTCTGTCCACATAACTGGCTGCTCCTCACATGGTGTTGAACAAAACCCCTCTCTATGTTCAATCGTGTTGTATAATCTCCACTTCAGCTGTGGGGATCAGTGAGTGAGTGAGAGGAAGGAAATTCAGAGGTGGAGCCTAGATTTGCTGTGTGGATTAGATGACCCCTTACAGAATCATAGAATGTGTTGAGTTAAAAGGGAACTTGAAAAGCCATGTAAACAACTCTCCTGTAGTAAGAAGGGACATCTCGCACCAGGTCTGGTTGCTCAGGTTGTCCAGCTCTCACAAAGGAGAGGTACTCCAGTCCTCAGATCATCCTCATGGCCCTCCTCTGGCTCCAACCCCTTACATTCCCTTCCTAGCAGACGAGAGTGTTAAGTGTGTGTGTGTGCATTTTATGTCAAATAAAACAGCTTCTGAGGAAACTCATGGACCTGTAAAAGGGCATCCTTACAACTGCTGTACAGACTCAGTTCTAGACCACCCTACTCAAAAAGAAGTCTGTGTGTAGTCTCTCAATGGAGTGAAGCACTCAGTGGTGAAGTGGTTCCAAGAAATGCATTTGTAGTTGCACAGCCTCAGTTCTGACTCCCTGTGTGCACTGTGTGCCCTGTCTATAATTACACGATGGTTAAGTATTCTTTTCCACAGGATCCCCACCTCATTTAGTACATAGGCTGGATGAGAGCTAACAGAAAAGGCAGTTGTTGAGCCCAGCTCATTTGGTTTCTGGCCACTCCTTTATTCAGTACAAATTATTTGCTTCTCATGCCATTCACCACAATGATATCTCAGATTTCCATGAATAGTAAGGGATTTATCTTGTGAGACAGAGAAACATTTTATCCCCATTTTTAATGTATGAAAGGAAGGCATAAACAAAAGACAATTTGTGGCACATATCCATTAATTCTGGATATAAGCCCAAACTGCTAAAGCTTAAATTAATTATATTTTTAGAATTTCCCTCACTATTTTCCTTCTGTGCCTCTACTTGTGGTTAGACACAAAGGTAAGAGAGAAAACACCCTGTGTTTAAAAATTATTACCATCCAAAATGCGTATTTTAAATATTTCTTGTTTAGTGTAATAAAAAGAGGGCAGATGTGGAACACTGATTTAAATTTAATTTGAATTATAGTTTAGATTATATCCTGAAACTTAATAAAAATTGAGGACAAAATCTAGAGTTGAGCGATCTGCATTATCTCTATCCACACCATTTACTACACACCAGCTCCCAAGTTTTCTTGCAAAGTTATCTGTCAGAACTGCAGCTCTTGCCAGTGTTACACCCTTGAATCTAGACAGTCTTGTAAGGTGCCAGACTGAGACACCCAAACTTGCTCTGAAAGAATCAACTTAATGATCAGAGCCATTTACCCAGGACCATGGCATGGCCATTGCAGCCTTCCACTTCAGCTGATTAGCCTGGCTGGGAAGCAAGGCAGTGGTGCAGCTGACAGGTCATCCTAAACAGTTGCTGGGACCCTGGCCAGCCAGAGGGTAGCTTGGTGCCACTCAGGTTTGCCAAAGTACTGCAGAACATGCCTCCACAACCCGACCCAGCCTCCTGCAGAGCTGCAGCATGGTAGCCTCAGGTCCTCTTTTTTGCCGGAGTGGAGCACAATTACAATGATCTTACAAAGACTTTTTCTTTTCTGTGTTTCACTCTAGCAAGCTGGCTCCTGAACACAGGTTGAATTTGTTAAATCATCTCTTATTTGCCTTCTTCAAAAGGACTTTTAGAGAGAGGATTAAGCTGTTATTAAATACGTGGAGTTCCTTGTTCATGTTTTTTTATATAATGAACCTTGTTGAAAAGAATACAGGGAAACTATTTTCTTTCTTAATGCAGAGACATGTAAATACTTCTTCAACTTAAAATGTTCACTATTAGGCAGGAAGGAAGTTTGGAAAATGTCAACAAAAACGTGAATGAAATGTGAATTAGGTGGATACTCAGGGTTTTGAGAAACATTATACGATTTGCATTTCTTCAGTAATATTGCCAAATCCTACAGCTCAAGCATCATGAGACAGACAAAAAAAAAGAAAAATAAGCACTGGCTTTTTTTTGATCCTGCCTTTTAATTCTTTTTTTGGCCTGATTCCTGATTTTCTAGTTCTTAGCAAGCAAAGCTGCCTGCCCCTTCACTTGTATGTGTGGGTGCCCCTTGGGAGGAAAATGTACACAAAGCACAGACACAGAACTCGGGGCTTCTGTCCCCTTTTCTCTGTGACAGAAGGGACACTCTGCCAAGCTCCCATCTCTTCTCCCACATCTCAGTCTCCATCATGTTCTCCTTCCCAGGATGATGCCATCACACACATTCCAGCTCATACAAGTAAGTCCAGTTTGTTCTTCTGAATTGTTCCAAAGACATGCTTAATTTGTGTCATTGCCTCCTCTTGATGCCTGAGATGTTCCCTGTACTCCTCCACTTGCTTTCTTGATTATTTCCTGTTCCTGTAAGTATTCCCCTTTTCCTTGATCCTCTGACCATGGTGTTCTCTACTTCAGTCTTCTGCTTTCTTGTTCCTTTCTCTTTTCATCCTTTTGAACTGTTCTCCTATTTCTGCATTCCTATGCCCCTGGCACTTCAGTTTTTAGCCCATTTTCAAAAGCTGCTCTGTGTGAATATTAATTTTTTGTGAGAGATTACGGATTCTGTGCATGACACTGACAGAGTTTTTATGAATTGTTAACTACTGAGAAGACTTACAGTTCTTCTATTTTGCGTCCCTCTGTATTTGGGGATTTTCTTAAAGGGCTTAAATTGGGATGCCATATAGAAGTAAATCTTCCTCCTGCCAGCTTAAATTAAATTAAAAAAATAATAATAAAAACATACCTTTTCTATTCCATCCCCTTTTTGGCTTCTTTCCTTACTGCCAGGAATGTTGATAGCCATATTCTTGCTGGTGGCCATGTAGGAGACTGAAGCTTGTTCTATCAATACCCATTGACTGATTCATATCCCAGTATTTCAGTATGGATGCAGCAATCTATGACAGCACTGTTATTATTAAAATGTAAGTGGCCCTTTTTCAGTCAGTGCCCAAAGAAAATGCCCATGGGCTTCTTCAGCTGAATGAAAAAAAAATTAAAACAATCAAACAAACAAACAAAAAATAGACCACAGACCATGAAGAATTAAATTCAGAGCTATGAAGGAGTAATTTCTGCTGCCATACTGACTTTGAACCAGGCAGTGATAAATTATCCTCACACACAACTTCACCCCTATTACTGGAATTTAGTTGGACTGAAATATTTAACAGATGTGGGGGCTTTAAGGTGGTTTTATTTTTTTTGTCTTCAGGTCTAATTCATATGCCAACTATACCAAAATTCAGCACCTGTTGCTTTTCACAGCTTCAACAGGATTATGCAGTGAAGAATGTTGTGAAAAATCTTACATAAATGAGTGCCTAAATGTAAGGCTGCACTAATTAACAATCTAGCTAGCAACCTGCACAGTTAATCAGGAGGACTTGTTGCATTACTTGATATTCTGTCATTTTTGCAGCTAGTTCTTGCTTGTCAGGTTACTTATTGCTGCTCTTGCATAATTTTCTGCCATGTGCTATATGTTCTTTTTTAATTTCTTCCATTTTTGGATAATGAAGAAATACTAACATTTTACCTAGTTGTAGACAATTCAGATTTTTATTAATGTCTTTTATTTCTAGCTGGATTTAAGGGTACTATTTTCATGAATTAAATTAGATTATGCTGTTTTCCAGAAGCAGAGCATTTCCAGAAGCAAACAGTTTCTCAGCTGAAAATTATGTTATGAATTTCTCTTTATTTAGCCAAATTATATTTCTTTTGCAAAGCTTATTCCTCATACTTACAATAATATCTATATAATTCCTTTTTCATAACAAAATATGTAGGAACACACCTATCAGATGTTCAGCATCCCCTTAAACCTAGTGGCTACCCATTTGGGTTATCTTTTCTTGATTTATTCCATCTTTGCTTTGCTTTGGATTGCATTTTTAAAGCAATTTATCAGGAATATAGCAGAAGCCAGAAGAACAGTTGCATCCTGAAAACCAAATCTGGTGGGAACAGCCTTCTGGGGGAGCAAACTATGGATGGCCCCTTGCTTTTTCTCCAAGACATATGGTGAACACGAGGCTAAAATGGGTGAACCTCAAAAGAGGTTCAAAAGTTCAACGAGAAATGTGCAGTATCCACCTAAACCTAGTGGCTACACACTTGGGTCCTCTTTGCTTCACTTGCTCTCTGCACTGTCCCAGTCTGAGCAATATAAACTCACAGACTTGAGCACAAGAGCTGCATCATCATGACTCATATCAAGCAACGCCAGGGAACAAACATCCCTGGATACATCCCCTTAGTGGTCTTTCTGCTCTCTCATTGTCCAAACCAGACAGTTTTGGCTTGGGACCAGGGCAAGCCACTCCAAATATGGTCCATTGTGTATTTACAGGATCTCCATATCACCAGTGCCCTCCCCAAGTGACCTCAGGAGCCAGCTGGATTCCTATGGAAGACAGCATTTTACAACACATCTGGCAATATCCATGCTTCCACGTTGCACTTGTGTTTCAAGATTGCTGTCCTTCCCAAAATCCCAAATTCTGCTAGTCTTCAACCAAGGCCTGGCCACATTCACATTCTCTTAGGTCCAGGGTAAAGAGACGTTGCTCCCACGAGGAAGCTGATCCTATCCACAGGAGGAAAGTCCTTTCTACTTCTGCTTTTTGTTACATCACAGAGATACAGAATGCAAATTTCAAGAACGCCTCATAAAAGGACTTTGATTTACCTAGACGAAGCTGCAGCTACCAGGGTCACCTTTATCCCCTCGTTTCCTTTCCCACATCCTCTGAAGGTTCAGCCTTTTTAATCTTGCAGCAGAGCCTTCTCTCTGGCAGACCCTCACGCCTTCCGCTACAGACCAGGCACACAGCGCGGGGCTGCAGCTGCATCCTCCCCCAGACGGCTGCGCCTCTCTGGATGGAGCCGCAGCGGGCGGGCTCTCACCGCCTGGTACCCGCCATGTAGAGCAAGGAGGGGGATGGGGATAAGGGGGGGCTAAGAAGAATTTCCGTGTGGTGCTGCCTATGGGCCAGGCTTCCTATAGGTCTGCTTAAGTCCTGTGTGTCACTTCAGAGTGGCACCACGCAGCTGACAAAGATTCGCTGTCGTGCCTTTGTCTAGCTGCTAAAAATGTGCAGATGGGCTGGGTTGTTTGGAACTGCAGAACTTCTAAACCAAATGCCCACCAGCACCTGCTCTTGACCTGACTCAGAGCTCCTGCTGAGTAGAGAGATTTTTATGAGCTGGGGGTTTTTTTATGCGAGGAAAAACAGGGCGAACAATTCTGGCAAGATCAAACGGGAAAGCCGATGTCTGACTGTCCAAATATCAGTTCAATCACCCCTGGTGCAGACCAGTTCATCTGTCATATTTGGACACCAACTTCTGAGATACTCCATTCAATTAGTGTTGGTTTCTTTATACCTTCTACTTCTTTTTTTTTTCTTTTCTTTTTTATAATTCTGGTGCCAGCATTTCTTGGCTGCAGAAAATAGAGCTCATGCCTTATCTTTTCCTAAGCAGTTTGGTGGGCTTCATGTGAAGAATAAAATTAAACAAAGATTACAAAAATCCTTGCTAACAACAAAGAGATAGCAAAGGAAGCAATGTTTGGGGTTTTTTTAACCTTTTGATCTCAATCGATTTTTTCCTCTTTTTGTTTGTTCCACTATTATTCAGGATTTAAAGCCAATCTATCTAAAGCCAATTTCATGACACTGCAAATTAGGGAAGAGTGTTACAAACTCATTTGAGTAAGAGAAAGTGCTCAACAACTTCAAATTACCATAGCGCAGTTGAATTCAATGGGTTAACGTGTTACCCATATAGCTTGATTCAACTTTATGGTTTTTCTCCTCCTACATGTATAAATGGGGCAGGCTGCAGCTGGAGTAAGATGCACATCTGTATTTATCTCCACATAGTTCAAACAGTTTAAGCCAGTTAAAGCTCTGCCCTGTGTTTCTTCATTTAACCCCACAGAAGGGAGAAGCTCATCTCTTTGATCTTCATATTAAATTTTCAAACTTTTCACATAGTAGCACTTTATCCTGCACATTGCAAAACGCTATTCGGCATGTATAAAGGCTGTCACTGGCAAAATCCCAAACGTGAGCGGATAAAAAGGACAATCTGATTGGAAAAGGGTGAGTCCTATCTTCATGAGTCCTTTGCATCTGTGTATATAAATGTAGTTCTGGCTTTAGAAGCCCTCATCCACCATAGCTTACGCAGAAACATTTTATCACAGCTCCTGGGCTCCACACCTGCAAATCTCCAGGCGACTTGGGAGGTTTGTTGTTATGTTCTCGTAGGTTGTGCTTTGCAGGTGGGGAAGGAAGTACCCCGGCAACTCACAGGAAACTGTTAACTGTTTTCACGGAGTCCCAGGCTTTAAGGAGGTTTATTTAATTGTATAAAGAAGTTGTAGTCACAAAAAATTACAAACTTGGTCTGATTCCCCATTTAGCAGTGAAAACACCTTTAATTTGGTTGGTAGCAATGTGATTTAAACACTGGAAAACAAAAATAGTGAATTAAGGAGGCTGCCTCATTATGGATCAACTGTAATTTGTGACACACAGAAGGCATCAAACCAGTAAGTTAATTTTCTGGTGTTAATTTCTGCCTTTCAAATGGACAAAATAGCTTTTGGTTTGTTCCCATATTTCTGCCCTCCTGCATACTCAAGAGAATCACTGGCTGATGAAAATGTATGGAAAATATCATAGGTGAGGAAGCTTTATGATTTTTTAGTTAAACTTTTGGGATTGTTTCCCTATTTTTAACAAGAAAACAGAATACAAGAAAAGCTCCAAGAAGAGATCCCAAAATGTCCTCTGCTGTCACAGCCTGAGTACTCCTCAGATATCACCATTTTAAGGGTCAGGTTCATTTTGCAGATCTTTTCTTTTCCTTTCTTTTCTCTCTTCCTTTCTTTTCTTTCTTCTATATATCAATGTCGTAGTTAAGGCTATGGCATATTTGCTACTTACACTTCACCACAAAAAATCCTTAAAATCTAATATTTTTTTACCATTTGTGGCAAATTAATTATACCTCAAATTACCTCCAACATATCTCTGTGGGTTACCATTTGTAAATTACATTGTGACATTATTTTTTGTGTTATTATCAGAGACAACCTGACTTTATCAGAGGCAGTCTGCATAATTCAAGAATAACTAGGGTGAAAAAAAGAAAAAAAGAGTGAAAACTGGATCCCAGTGAGTTAAGTGAAATATTTTTATTATTAAAGGGTATGTGCAGGAACAAGCCTGCAAAGCAGTACTCTAGAGTTTTGGACATGACTCCTTTCTTACTCTCCATTGCTGGAAGATTCCTGTTCTTCTAAAATACATCATGTCTATGTGACTTTGTATCTATAAAGGAGGAAAGAAGAGCTGTATGACAATAGTATTCAATGTGAGGTTTCCAAGCATTTTACATCCAGTTTACAAGTTTGAATCCAAACCAGAAGTTTACTAGTGGGCCAACACTTAGCAGTGCTTCAAAGCTTATGTGAAATTAATTAGTCCCAGCAGAATTCCTAGCAAATAGGATATGACATTACTACCACATGTAGTAGTTAATGTGGCATTTTCAGGAAATCTAGGGTTCCCTGGACATGAAATTTTAAAGGGCAGCCCTGAGGCATATTCATAAAACGGTTTGAGGAAGTTTGATAGTCTTATGTTATGGATGGATGATATTTTATTGTTTATAGTTCTTAATTTTGAGAACCCACAGTTCTTCATTAACATTAGCTTAATGTTTAATAAGAAAAAATCAAAATGGGAAAGTTGTCAAAATGTTATTTGGAATATATATAATATAATCCTATTAAAACAAGTCTTCATTATGTGTATCATGAACTGATATGGCAGAAAACTCTCCTACTCTGATCTTACAAATAACTTTTAATTTCCTAAAACAGTATTAATGTTTCAGAAGCACACCAACCATTGAAAAACTAATTTACTGGTTTTGAGATGACACTGCTCCTCTCAATAAAATTAGGTTTTTAACAAGTAATGCAGAATCTGAACTGGAAAACCTGAAGAGGTGTGAAAATTCTGAAGTGGACACTGATTGACTATGAAACAGGAAATTAAATACCTGAGCATGTGAAGCTATTTTTGTATATCTGGCTACTTCTACACTTCCATGATTATTGTTAGTATTTGCTGGTTTGGTTCCTCAGAATGTAGGATGTCTGGGTAAAGAACTTGTTTGTCTGTGGCTGCCTGAAGTGCCAGGACACCATGTAAGGTGGTGCCCGCTTTTAATCTTTTACCTATATAAGGGACAAAAGCAAGTATATGTAAGCAGGCTGGTTTTTGCCTTTTTTTTTTTTTTTATTTCGTGGGTCTTTTTAGCATATATTCAGTTACTAGTTACGTTTAACAACTATCAAGGCAAGAAATAGATCCAGCAGTTGAGACGACAGAAAGACCGATTGTGAAGAAAGCAATGAAAAAGTATCTTTTCCCTGTTTTTAATTACTTCACACTTTGGAAAGCTCAGAAAACAGCCATCGACAAGTCAACGGTCATGCCACACCCACGTGAACTACCATCACAAGGCAAGTGCAGCCTGAAATGCGGAAAATTAAATGGGCAAACCTCCCCCCACCAAAAAACAAAACAAACACCAAAAACAAAAGAGGGGAAAAAAGTAATTTCACTTGACAGACCAAAACCTTCAGATGTGGCGACCGAGCAGTGCTGTAGGGCAGCCAGCTCCCAGCGCGGCAGCTGAGGAAAATGAGATATTTTGCTGTTTTCCGAGGTAGCGACGAAGGCCCCACAGACACCCCCCCATTCCCCTTCATCTTCGGCCTCTCAGAACTGAGCCGCTCGAGAAGCGCCGAAGCAAACCCCGGGCTCCTGAGGAGAGGAAAACCGATGCTTCCACTTCTAGCTTTGACAGACAAGCACCCACCCCTCTACCCCCAGCCCTGGGAAGCGTGACCCAAGGCGGCCACCGCCCACAGGAGGCTTGAGGACACCCCACCTCAGAGCCACCGCAGAGAGACAGCGGCCAAACAACAGCCGCTCACCCTCCGCCCCTCCCCGCCTCGCCTCAGCCGCCCCCGCGGCGACGGGGCGGAGGCAAAAGGGTAGGGAAAGGAGGGGGAGCTCCGACCGTGGCGGCAGCTTTGGCGGCTTCTCCTCGCGAGAGCGGGCGAGGTTTCCGGTGTTGTGACTGCGGGGCCGTAAACATGGCGGGGAGCCTCCGCGCCCGCTCGTTGAGGCACCTCCGCATCCGAGGTAAGCGGTTTCGGGCAGGCCGCGGCGACGGCAGGCTGTGTCCGGTCCTCGGCTCTCACTCCACGCGGCGGGCCAGCTGCTCCTTCCGTCTCCTTCCTCCCTTTCTCCTCCTCGGGCTCGTTTTTCCTAACGCGCCTAACGCGCTTCTCTTTCCCCGTCCC
>VZTY01025039.1:0-81561 GCA_013400935.1 Turnix velox | reverse complement strand
AACGGCCTGTGCTTCGGGGCGGCTGCGGGGGCTCGGTGGGAGGTGTAGGGGGAGACGAGGAGAGTGCGGGCTGCTGGTGCCCGGCGCCGGTGGACTGCCCGCTGGCTTGTAGTGAGCGCAGCTGCCCGTAGGTGGAAGCCTCTCCTCAGCCCCCGCCGGCTGCCGTGCCCGTAGCCACAGGGCCGTCCTGCCCCGGCTACAGGCAAGGAGAGCGTGTGTGCAGCGGCTCCTCGCCCGTTTCTGGGGTTGTTTTTGGACGAAGCCACTGCTGGCAGACGGGACTGTTTGCAGCGGGGCCGGCCGCCCCTCGGCCTCGCCGCCGGGTCTCCCGGCTGTGCTCGGCGGGTCGGGCCCGGCGCCTCAGGGGAGCTCCGCGGCGGTGGCGGCTGATAACTCCATCCCCTATGGCAGATCTCGTCTCGGCCACGGTGCCCGTGAGCCTCTTGCTCTGAGACCATAAGGCACTCATCGCTCTTGACGTGCGAAACTGCTCCAGACGCCCTTCTCTGCTCTCAGATGTATGGGAAGGATGAGAGGAAGGAAGCAACAATAACACTAACTAATTTTGTCTCAAACAAATTGGAACTCATTTCCTACCCAAACGTTTAGTTCATCTTGCCCTGTTGAGTGATAAAATTAAGGGTTTGGCTCTCTCAAGAAGACGAATAAGATACAAATAGCAAACTGACCTGCTTGAAGCAACGATCTTCCCTGGGGCAGAAGATCTTGGTGTAGGAGAGGCCATAAAATTAATGCTTGTTGTGTTAACTGTTCTGCTTCAGGAGGCTGGGGAATAGATCCTTTTTATGAGGAAGTAGACAGGGAGGTTACAGAATCTGGGAGATAAAAGCAGTCTGTAAAATGTAAAGGAAGTATAAATCTTAGCAGCATCAATAAGGTTTTCACGTTAGTGGGAGGTAATATCAACAGTTCCATCTCTAATTCTTTTTTTCTCCCAGCATGATCTGTGTTTAGTATTTTTTTATTAAGTGGTTTTATGATGGGCTGAAGGTTATCTCAGAGTGTACATCTCGTAAGCATGTTTTAGTTCCTGGGAAAAGCACTTGAGTTTTCAAGTTAAAGAGACAGGCTCATACATCTTCTCCCATGTTATCTCCAGATGGACATGACTGCCTTAGTGCGACACCATCTTTAAAATTAAGACAAGTGAAACTTTTGTTAACAAAATATCAGACAAAGGCCTTAGCAGTTCAAACAAATGCATGATTATTGCTGTAAGCAGTGTTATCTATTGATGAAATTTACAGAATCAGGCTCTTAATGAGTAACTTCTTACGTAGAATATTGAAATGTTTTATGTGAACAATAAGTGAAATTTAAATGTTGGAGTAATAATTCTTAGAAGCGCTCTATTTGAAATGTTTTACTTGGAGTTTGTTAGGTGACTGTCATGGTGAGACTAGTTTTTGCTGTGAGGTGCAGTGATTCCATGACGTCTGTAGTGGTAGCAGTATAAGAGCTTCATGTATATTGTATTTTGAAGGAGACTTTCAGGTAAGATGCAAAATACGTTTTTAATACAATGTAAGATAGGTGACTGTATATAGATCCTATTTAAAAAAATCAAAAAACGAAACAGAACATTGTAGTGGTGGCAGTTGATTAAGAAGCTGCTTTAAACTTAGCTGTCAGTTACTTACAACAAAAGTGTGGCATTTGGATTTTTGTCAGAGGAAACTACAGCTGACCAGTAAATAATCATATAGCCAGCTATGGTGGGTGTTAATTTTAAAGAGAAACCAAAAGTAAAAAGTTAAAAAGCCTCAGAAGGACATTAACTAAGCTAGATGTTAAGTTGATTTCCGCATAGAACATGCTGAGTATTTGTTTTTCCTGCTGTTATAATAGTTATAAGTAATTAGCTTAAATGTTTTCAGCCGTTAATACCAATTGTGTACCATTGGTTTGATGTACTCGGATGAGCATATCCCAGTTTTCTACAGGGGACATGTTTTTGGTAACTTAATATTCTAATTTTTTTGTTTCCCCAGACAACTAGGCATTGTGCTGATGAATGTGAAAAACCTGATTTGGGCAAAGTAGACAATCACCATAAACAGTGCCTCAGCCATATGTTCCTAGTTACAGTGGCCTCTTTATTACACACATGTGAAATCACACTGGTATTGCCTTGTTCTAAACAGGTTCTTTTTAGTGATGACTTGATGCACATGGCTTGGCATAGAAGTCCAGCCTTCACTGGTCCATACCTGTGGACTTTGTACTAAATACGCTCTTTCCATGCAAGAGCCTGGTGCTGTTATTATTTCAGAACCAGTAATAAATGAGGAGAAGGTGCTATCCCTGTTAGTGCTGCTTTTTGTCCTACTTTTTCCTGAGGCTCAACTTGTAGAGTTGATCTGTTTTTCTCTCCTTGCATTTTTTTTGCTCTTCTCTCCCCTGCTATAATTTGAGGGTTGCCTGTGTTTTTGTGGAAGAAACCGTGTTGTCCTCTTGTGTGTTTTTATTGTGACTGGTATACTGGGATTTTACTCTTTAGAGCTTCTTGTTGCTCTGCCTTTTTGAAAATGGTATATAACAGTGTTCACAAAAGACATGGTATATGATAATGCATGTGCATTACAGGCATCTATATGTGTTGACTGTTTCTGTGTTGTTTGATTTGGGTTTTTTTGTTGGCTTGTTTTTTTTTTTTAAAACTCAGCCTGACTGTCCCCCTTCTTTTAGGAATATTCTGGTAAATCTTTTTTCCAAGAAAATCAGTTTGCTGTATTGATCAACCCTGGCAAAGTTGTCCCTTGCACAAACACTGCTGTGTGAATTAAAAAAAAAAACTGCGGATGCATTGCTTTTATAAACTAGAGGTCATATGTCTTCTGTTGATTACAAAATTGCAATTAATAATTTGGACTCAGAGTATTTGGGGTTTGCCCTTGTATTATATTACCTGCTCAGAATAGAACAGAAAAGGAAAAGGAGGACAGGGTTGCCGCCAGTGCAACTCCCGTTGCAGTCATCTGGAAGGAATTAGCAGTGGGATGAGGCAGATTGGTTTAATTAGACTACTAAAATCAAGCTCATAACTTCTTAAGGCCAGAAAGGGCAGCCGGAATTATTGACTGGGTTAGTGCATTTTGTAACAGTTCTTGCACTGAGCCCAGTCAAGGTTGGGTTTGTAACCATGATAGAAGTATTATATGCTTTTATTATAATGCATCTTAATTTCTGACTGTTTTGCAGGTATTCCAAGCTGAATTACAGAAGCTTATATAGCTCCGAAAGCTTTGGGCACTATAAAATGCTTGTGTAATCCATGCTTTGTTTGCTGCTAAGTTCTTTGCTCACTTCTGTAACTGAATTGCCTTATCCTTTGTTGGAGTTTCAGCTGTCAGCTTTGGATTATGAGGGCCTAGGTAGTTTGCCCAGATGAGAACCGTGTCTCACAGTGCTTTATGTAGTTGAGCTCTTTGGATGCCCTTCCTTCAAAGGATCTCCGTTTTCTAGATTCCTGTAGCTTTGAGCCCGCATTTACAGCTAGGATCTTTTCAGTGTTGTTCATTTGCTGAAGCTTTGAAGAGGTACAAGGATGTCACCAGATGATAATCAGGTGCTGTTCATGTTTTCATTTCTTGCTCTTTCAGGGTAACAGTCTTCACTTTCTGGTACTGTACTCTTTAATTAACTGAAATGCACATTTTTTGAAATGCACATATCTTTAGCATTGTGTTTGCATTTATTATTCACAAACATGCATTATGAGCAACTACTTTTGGTTTTCATCAATTTTTATACTGCCAGATTGCTTGGTTTTGTATACATCTGGTCTTCTCACTAGAGCACAAGAAAAATAGGAATAAAGTCGCTGAGAAGACTTTAGCTTTTGCCCTATGAGAGGGAGTATTTGATTCCATGTGCCCAGATGGCAAATTGTAAAGCATCTCAGATTCTATTTACAGTTTATAGCCCACAAATACGTCGGGCATTTTTAATGGTTATTTGTGGGATAGTCAAAGGAGTCTGGATGAATTTTGTTTCCAAATTCAGCTGGAGATTTGGTAACCACACCATTTCCAGCTTCCTTCATCAGTATGGAAACAGGAAGGGATGCTATGCACCTGTCTGGTATCAAGTGCTCAAGCAGGGAGGAGGGAAAAAATCCCCCTTTTAAAGTGCTTGAGCAAGGCAGTGGGAAATGAGTGCAGAGGTGGTAGCTGATGTATGCTGTGCTGGTGGCTTAAAGCAGTTCTTCCATGCTAATGGAAGGACTGGTACAGAAAGCCTTTAGATTGTGTTTTGTGTACTCTTGCAGTACATACTCAGGCTTAAAATTGTGAAAAGGTGGGACTCCATTGCACTGTAGAAGCTGTATTTTACATAACACTCGACGTTGGGCACCTTTCACCCTTTCTTTTTTGCAGTGCACATCGCTGTGGTAGGTAACTATAGCTGGATCACACAGAGCCCTAGCTGCTTTTTTGCTCCCTTGTTTGTGAATCTGTAACAGAAGCCATAATAGGAGCAAGAAGTTAATTAATAGTTCTTTATTCCAGCTCTTTTGCGATATAAAGGGGAAACATGAGAAACTGCATGATTGAGATCTTGACATATCTTGCTGTCTGAGAAATTTTCTACTGTGTTGTTACAATATATTGGTTTGGGTTTTTTATATAGGGAGATCAAATGAGAGGTGATCAGTGATGGTGACCTGGGAACTTCATGTAACTTTTTCATAGGTTTTTAAAAGCAAGAATATTTCAAGTTGCTGAGTATAGTCACTCCAGAGTGAATGCATACACTTAGTTTTCCTGCCTGCTTTCCTGACTTCTTTCCTGACTGCGCGTGTGCTTTAGTTGACTGTTTTTTTGGAATTATGTAATTCACCAACACAGATTAAAAACATTGGCATAACATTGACTTTGCTTACAACCATATTATTGCTTTTACTGTCTGAAGACTTCTCAGAACTGCTAAAACAGTGCTGTGTGTTTACAGTATTCCTACTTTTCATTTCTTGAAAACAGGAACATGTTTAATGAGGGAAATTACCTTCAGAAAAGGTAACTCTAAAACCTGAGGACCTACTCACCTAGTGTTAAGGAATCTGAGGGAGCTGTGCACTGCTGTGTCTTTTAAGATCTGCCTTCTTATCTGTCTTTAAAGTTTTTGTGTACAGCATCTCTAAATGTGAGTGAGATCTTTTGTTTTTGCTGCTTTGGTTTAGATTGGTCAACAAATGTCAGCACTTCTGAAGGGCAGAGAATAAAATGATTGTTCGAATATCTTGTGGTTTCTATTTGTATTTGATAAAATAGATTGTTCTGTGGTTTGTATTGATATAAACAGCTTCTCAGGTATTTAAGCAATGCTGTGTTTCCACAACATTATAGTATTCTGCTTTCCAACACCTTATTCCCTCTCTGTAATGTGAGTAGTAGAAACTGTTGGGGTACCAAAATACCTAGTTTCTGCCACATTCATGTTATGAATATTCTAGTTTTTTTCATAAATACTCCTCAGGTTTTTTCCCTCCCTCCCTTTCACCCCACTTTGAAATCAATGCAATGCTTAGTGCAAGGATTTTTTTTTTGTTTTTTCAGAGCCCCTCTAGTATAGATGTAAAGAAACACACCCTTCATCCTCATTACAGTAAATAAGCTAGGTCAAGGACGGCATTCCCAGAAAGAAATACATCACTTATTTCCCCAGTCTCATGATCTTCATGCTTAGTTTACCCATTGCCTAGGACTCTGGTAAGTTTGCCTCTTGTAACTTAAAAGAGATGCTCGACATTATGTAGAGTTTTTAAACTAAGAACAAATGAGATAGTGATAGTTGAAAAGTGGCTATTTTCCATCTGGTTATTTCCATGCATATAAAAAGAGTGGAGAAAAGAAGGATGTTCAGGATGGTTACAGGATAGCTTGGGAACTGGGGTTGAAGTGATTGCTTTCTACTTGAGGGGAATGTACCAAAATACAAGGTAAGTATTTAACTTTTCATAATATTTGAGACTCATGCCTGAGACACTTTTAAAAAAACAGTAAGTGACACGAGTCATCTGCTTTGAAACCCCCTTTGAAACAGTAAAGATGTCAAGCATGTGCCTTGAGACTTTGGTAACTACACAACATTATCTAGGACTGTTACTCAGCGATGTATGAAATGGCTACTGTCAGTTAGCACTTGTTAGATTAAAATGTTAGAGATATGTCTCCATATGCTATTTGCATGAATTTTATTCATTACAAAATGAGTTGGAGCTGTTGATTTAAGACTATGGAATGGACTAGTAGGTAGTTTATGTGCACAGAGGTAAGGTATTTTAAACAAAGCAGTATGGGCTTGATTTATGGGAAAAAGGTATATAATTATAGAAGACTAATGATGAATTATTTAATAATCTTTTCAGAGATGTATAGGAGCAATGCAGGAATATTGAGTTTTTTTCAGCTGCATAAAATATTAGTTTCCTACTTGGATTACACAGACAATAAATAAAAACATGCATATTTTTAGAAATAATTTGTTCATAAAAGTAGAGGAAAGTCAAGAACACTTTTTACCCAAAAGGTGCTCTTTTTTTAAATAAGTGACTAAATCTGTATGATGTCTTCTTCTTTTGTTATCTTCACATCAGTGAAGACGGAATTCAGCTTTTGCAACCTCTTATCTGGAGAATTTGGAATATGTTCATCTCCTTTTTAATGCAAATTATACATGATTCTCGTGAGTGCACTTACTGGGATTTTTTTCTGTGTAATACAAAAAAAAAAGGGAAAAAATTGCCATTTCCATTAATGTAGTGTTTCAGCTAATTTATTTACACTAACCTGTTACTTCAGTGGGATAGATTTTTCTAAATTTAAATTGGCCACTGTTTAAAGAATTGTACTTAGATCTTACTGTGAAGTTTGTAAATAAGGTATTTCCTGTGCTTTCTCTAATGATGACTTTTTCAACTGAAAGAGTACAACCCTTGAATAGTCACAGTGATGGACAGGTGAGACCTGTCCTATCCCTAGTATGAGTGTCTTGGGTTTGCAAGCATCATCAGTCTGCATGCTATTTTGAAATCATCTGGTTATAGCATTTTTGGGGGGATTTTTATCACATCACCCGTTGTTTATTACTGGCAATTAATGTCCTTTTTGAATTACTCATTTCTAATTGTGTACCTTTATTGATATTTGAATTTGAAAATGTTACTTTTCTCATTCCATGTCTTCCCAAAGTGCCCTTCACATTTGCATTGTCAAACCAAACCTCTGCTAATGTTGCCATACTTTTTCTTCTGGAGCAGTGGCTACTTCCTGGTAACTTGGAGTTTGTCAAGAGACCATTTAACTATGTCTTGGTTTGAGGTAAAATAGAACAAAATTTCTATTTTCTAACTTCACTTTTCAGCCAGGCCTCTTCTGACTAAACTCTGAAATTAACAGCGTGTTGTTCAGAAACTGTTCACTCTCAGAATGGTAAGACCTGGTTATAACAAGGAATGGTTTGCAAGATTAATTTCATTTATCACTATGGCAGTCAAGGTCAGCAAAATTGTCATTTGCCCCATCAGGGGTTGGAAGTAGAAAGAGTTAGGAAGTCCCACCAGCAAGGAGGAGGGAACAGGGCAGGTGACCCATAATTAACCAACGGAAGTATTTCATCCTGTCTGCCCCTTGCTCAGTATAAAAGCTGAGAGATCAAAGGGTCAGTTCTCTTTCTTTAATGGGTGATGTCTAGGAAAGACTCTTGTCTGTTTGTCTGCCTTCGATCCCAATCTGAACACTTCTGACTCCAGATCTGGTATCCAGCTCCTGAGTGTCACTGACCCTGGTCTGGAACCTTCATTGTGTCTGCTGGGGATGTGTGATCATCATCCTGGGAGCTTGATATGATCTTTTTATACATCTCTTTCCTTTTCATTTTATTATTTCATTGTCTGTTAAAGCAGTTTAGAACTTTTCTAAACTCATAAATTTGTCTTTCTCTCCTCCCTTTTGAGAAAGATGGAGAGGCCATTTGTCATTTGGCATGGCCTATTTGGCCTAAGACAGCCTGGACAAGATTTACATTTTTGGATTATTGAACAAATTAAAATGATTCAGAGAACTGGAATGTTAACTGGGAAAATACTCTTAGATATGATCATATATCTCCCTTTTACAAATATTTTCTTCTGGTGTCAGTGATATTATTAACTTACTAGTCAGTTTGGTAACGTTCAGCGAAATACATGATCAAACTCATTTGAATGGAGGTTTGTCTGATGCAGTTGCATGATGTCAGGCAGTCAGTGTATCTTTTCTAAAGCATCTAAAAATTGTGACTGTTCTGAATTATTTGTTTCTAGAATTGGTGACAAGAAAGAAAATGGCTTTGAAGAATTGCAGATAATTTTTAAACCTCTGCAATAACTTTCAGATTAATAACTGATATTCCGGAAAGTATTAATTTTATTTCTATAACATTCTATGCAGTGTGAGTCTGAGAGAGGCTTTTTATTGGCTTTTGAACACAGCTGTACTGGGTTCCTTCCAGCCTTGTGCATCTTGTCTTTGACAGTAGCTGGTAATCAGTGCAGAGGAGTAGAACAACAGGTCAGATAAACAAACAGTCATGCTGCTGTGGAGCATTCCAAAGCCTCCAGCATTTTGTGCTTCCGTTTGTGTTCTTTTTGTGTTCTTTTTTTCTTTTAACTTTTCAATGTCTGAAGTGCTTAGATGCAGTTTTTCTATAGTAGAAACTATTCTGTGATAGTTAATATTCTTGCTTTTCTAAGAAGAGGTAATGAGAGGCATTTCTTTAGGAAACCAGTCTCAACTCAGTGTGCAGCAGTTTTAGCTGTGTATCTGGTATTTTAGGGTGACGTGTTTTTTAGGGGAAGGGGGGGAGGAATGTGGAAATGTGTAATACGCAGACTGATACACCAAGAACGATTGCTAAGATTCTTGGCCCTAGTATCATGTCTTCCTGAGAGATGAGGACCTAACTGCATTTAAAGCATTTAAAGAATAGTTTACTTATTAAAATCTGTATGGCGTTGATTTTCAAATTAGTGTTCTAGATGTGCTTTGGAATGGTCCTTCAGTTTTCTGTGTGTTCAAAATTTGAAGGTCTTTTAAGTTTGTCTCTTGCAATCCATAACAGATGTAGCCAGAACCCAGTTTTGTTCTGTGCTTCTGTTTAAATTGTAATATTGTATCACTGGATACAGCAAAAACTATTAACCATGCATCTATAAAATACTTTTTTCAGACTTCTTAGCAGTAAAGCAGCACTGTCTACAAATTTGGCATGCAAGATCACACTCTTGGAAAAATTAATAAATAAGTCCCTCTAAGGATGGAACAGCAGTATCTAAAATGTTAATCATAGTACAAGATTTTCTTGTGGTTTCTACTGATTCCTGGATCCTACTTTGGATATGCTGTCTTTTGCACCACTTTCTATTTCATAGGCATAGGTTGATTTCTACCAGATTGATACAGTAAAAAGCATGGTTTTATTGCTTTCTTTCCTGATTGCCATGAAAGAGAAGAGGTGTACTTTTTTTTCCCCTCTGCTACTGAATAACTTTCATCTGTTTGTAGCTTTCTTAAGGACTTGCCATGTTTACTCTTGCAGCTTAACTCAGGTTTTCTTTCTATTTTCGTGAACATAAATTACTGGAATGTCTTTTGTATTCAAAAGAAAGTGATATGTATATAGTTCATATCATGGAAGCTATGAGAATCAAAAATCTCTTGAGTGTGTTCCACAGAAATCACCGATTTTGGTCGCTTGCTCCGAGTTGTTAAATTTGTTGTGCTTTGTGGGTTTTAGTCTAAAATTTATGAGAATTATTTCACAAAACTTTGGAATCACACTAGACTATCTTGAAGTATTTTGCACCATATTGATTCAAGTGTGATATTAGAATTTTAATACTGATTACAGAGGATGTCTATTTGGCTTAGTATTCAGTATATTTTTCAACTAAAAGTAACTACCTAAACCTGATACAAAAACGAACAATTCTTTTTATGTTTTAACTTATCTATTGAGACATACCTTCAGTGTAAATGTACATTAGTATGTTTCTGACAATCATATGCTGAATGTAAACTTTTCCATGGGCTGATTGTTTATTTTAATCTGGCAAAGTGGAGTTGATATAAATTATTTCAGTAATGATTTCTTTGTCAAGTAGTTTGGTTTTTTATGTAACTTTTTCTTCTGCTCTCAGAACCTGGTTGTTTTTCTTCACAGAAGTTTCCACCTTTCTGAATTAAGTCTAAATTAAGAATACTTCATGTTGCGAAAGTATAATTGTCAATCACGTAATTGTTCTGATCTTTTTCTTTGGTTAGCTTATAATGGAAGAATATGCCTTCTCATTGGTGAGGGCATAAAGTGTTTTAGCAGACTGGTTCCCTGTCATCTAGGCTTACATAGACATCTTTAAGTAACTAATTCTAATGTTTCATTACTTTTAATATCCCATGACTATTTCAGTGGAAATGGAGAACAGGGTGTTTGTTTCTAGCTGGTGTGCGTTTCACTCAACTTCCTTTGTTTTGGCAGTGTGTAGTTTCAACAGGCCTCTAACAGCACCTTTGCGGTATAGAGTGGCATAGCATTTACAATTTAAAAGTCTCTTATGAATGTGGAGGTGTAGAATAAGTTCACTGGGATCATCTGTTGTGATTCATCCTTCAGTAAGAGGATGTCATCTCTTGTGCTTTTAATCAGTGATCAAGTTTGTAAGTATAGTGAAGTGCAGCTTCCCTTTTTAAGAGAAACTTTTGGGCATATTTAGACTCTTATTTCACTTTGTGGCACTATGAATGTAGTAGATGTGACAGCAGCTGGTGTGCAGTCTCCCACTTGAGAGTGTATTTACTGTACCTACATTGGTTACTGTTTACAGCTACTGTCCTAGTATCTGTCAAGTGGTGTATATAAAATACACTCAGTTTAACTCGTTACGTCTGACTTGATAGTTTGTTAGTTATTCAAGGGCTGAAGCCAGTTACTCTTTTTGTAGCAAAATGGCCTCCTGCTAGAGTACTAAATGTGGTCAAACAGTGCTGCTTAATCTGCCAGAGGGGAGGGTCACTTGTGCTAATATAGGTGGTCCTATTTCGTGCCTGCGTTAGATGGAGCACTGCCTGTTTTGTGTAACTGGGGCTCTCATGTTCTTTCTGGAGAATGTCAGAATGTACTATGATTTTCACTTGGAAGAAACAATGTCAGGGTCCTGAAGGGATGAAAAGTTAGTCAAGCCCTAAATGGTCATGAAACTTTAAAAACAAACAATACCACAACTTTGGTGACTTTTAATGTACACATGTCTACAAATTACTTAAAGAATCAGGGACTTCTTGAGGCTGGAATTTAAAAATCACCAGTTTAGCTCTGTGCTAAGGATTATTGTTGTATGTACTGGACATTATTCAATACAAACAGTTATCAGTGAGAAACTGTCTGGTGTAACAGAGATACTCACAATGAAGATAAACTACTGCTTCAAAGTCCTTGCTGTCAAAAAATGAGGGCAGATCTACAGAAAATGAGATAGTAATGACTAGCAAGTTGAACTGTTGCAAAATGTAAGTATGCTGACTTGAGATCTTTGTATGTGTCAACAAATTTAGATTGATTGCTGAATGTAAAAAAAATTAAAAAATCAATTATAGTTCTTTTTTTTTTTAATAGTGAATCCCTTCTGGAAATGAAACATTCTGCTTTTGCCACATTACCTATGAACAGATTGGTGGCATAGCAACTGCTATGTGTGATTTTTTTTGTAGCACTTTACTATTATGTTTGGCTTGGTAACCCAGCAGAAAACTAATATAACCTAAACAATGAAAAATTGAGTTAGCAGAATTTTTTCAATGTGATGTCAGTGAGGGCTGGAGTATTATAAGAGTGTCATAGTGGGATAGGGCAGAGGGAAAGAAAGGGAAGGTGTTGTGCATCTTTTGGCAGAAGAAAGCTGTTAAGATCAACTCAGATATTTTTCACAACTCCTTCTCCAGAAGACCCATGGGAAAGAATGTCCAGATATTATCACTGTGCACCAGCTTAATATGTTTCAGCATCTCAGTAATAAATAACAAGGCAAGAATAGATTCCTGGGGGTCTTACAATTATAACAACTTTTTTTGTGTAGAAAAGCAAGAACTTCAGAGGAGCTTGAGGGGAAGGGTTCGTTTGAACCAAGAAATATCTGCAGATTTTTTTCTTAAGTGGGAGAGGTCTTGTCTGCATCAATATGAGCTATTAAACTTCACAATGAAATGTTGAGACTATGATATTCTGGGAGATGAGTTTCTGATTTTCTGCTGTGTTTTTTTTCTGCGTTAATCCATGTTTCCCAGCGTTGTTGCATGAATTGTTGGAACAATGAAGATAAGCAGTGCTTTGATTCTAGGAAAGCCACATAAGAGAATGTATTTAGTCTATTTTGAAGGTCATTTTAGTGTAAGAGACAGACTATCAAGAGACTATATGTCCATTTGTAAAATAACATTATTTTGCAGACTCTTGCAGCTGCCACATTTGAAATTCTGTTATTCCTGCCTACCTTCTCTGTAGGCTTTATTTTTAATAATAAGTCACACTTGCATTAACTATATAGATTTTTCTACGTCTTTATAATATATGATGCATTCCCAGAAGAGGAGACACAGGATAGCCATTCTGTAGTTAAAGTTCATATTTCACAATCCCTTTGTTGAATTTTATGGAAGAGATATTTTTTGCAGAAACATCCTTCTGAGGTTTAAACCAATGCTTGTCTGAAAGGCTTCTGTAATCTTAGTTCTTCCTGAGGTAGTTTGCTATAAGGCAGTATTTATGTCTAAACCATCTTGGGTTTTTTTACAGTACTCTGTTGATGTAATTAAAGTGTGAGCTGGCTAACTTGCGGTATGTGTGTTGTGAAATCGATAGTGGAAATGTGTGATGTGTTCTCAGTTTTCTCGCAGTGTGGTAGATCATGTATGGGAGTCCCCACTATGCTTCAAGTTACTTATCTGCTGGTAAAGCTTCTGTGAAATAGTTGGCTGCTCTTCTGAGCTCTATAAAGGTGGTTTTCCTCTCTCTAGAAATGGAAGTTTTTCTCAGCAGGAACAAGACAATGCAAGGAAAAGTTTGTTACCACAGTTTTCATAGACACAGAGCATAATGTGTTTAGTGCACATTTTATTAGCAGCTTCCTTGTAAAGGTATGCCATTGCTACAGAATTGTTAACATGGGAAGTGGTAACATAATCATGTCTTGGTTTCTCCACATCCAAATGGGCTTTCTTCCTGTACACCACACCTTGCTTGTATCTGAGTCAGTGCAAGGTCCATGAGGAATCTGAACAGAAATGTTCATTGCCAGTAATATACAAGAGGCTAGTCTTGTGGTGTTTCCAATCCATATACAGAGCTTAGAGGTTTACCTTGAATATTTTCAAAGCAAACTTAAATTGCATTTTCCGTCATTTTAGGAAGTCACTGTTGCTGTTTTTCTTGAGATGGAATGTTTTGGGGAGGAGCAAGGATGTTCACTTAAGATGTTTCTTGTGATGCAGTGGGATATCTTACAGATCCAAAACTGGTGTGAGGTAGGGTGTTTCCTGCACAGTATCTGAGGCAGCTTAAAGCATAGAAATCAACCAAATATTATTTTACTATGCTGTTTCCCTTTCAATTGGGCACTATGATGTAAACTATTTGTGCTGCCTTAACTATCCCAATCTACTTGTCTTCAGTATTTCTTCCATTCACTTGTGATATTGCACAAGATTTGGCTGGATTGTACCTATTGCAAACCTCTCAAGTTGAGTTACATCCTGGAAAAGTGAACTATCCAGAGGAGTCTTAAACTTGGGATGGATCTAGTATGATTTTTCTTGTCTTGCCTTCTTGAGATCATATCAAAAGTGTTTTTCTTTCCTTGGCTAGGTTGGAGAGGGATTGGTTAAAGAGTAGCATGGCTATGTTCCAGATTAAATTTAAAGTTATTGGATGTTTCGTTTCTCATTTCTCTGTATTTGGGGCTGCGTATATGCCAATTGACTTTGCTATTGCTGTGGCTTAGGTTTGTGGAAAAGAGTATTTCAAATCAAGCTGATCATAATTGAGATCAATATCCACATTCGGAGGCTTGTCTTGTCATCCCACAATTTCACTTACCTGTATCTGAAAAAAAACCCAGCAATTACCTGGTGTGGCAGTAGCATGTCTGTACGTGTGCAAAAGTTTCATTACAAGCAGTGAACTCAATACAACTGATTCACACTACTCTTGAGCAGGCACCTTGCAGCTACTTGGGTTAATCGTTTTCAACTTCATTGTCTAATAGGTAAGTTCTCCATCCCTACATGGAGGGTTTGCAGGTTTACACACTGACATTCGGTTATCTACCTATAGGTCCCTTCATCTTTGAATACTTTATTCCTGATGAACAGTGAAAATGCACGTGCGTTGTCTTTCCACGTGCGTTCTTGGTATCCTGGTGAGACTGCTAGTTTAGTCTGTGTTTTTGAATTTGTTGCTTTTTAAAATTTTTAAATTATAGAAAATGATTGAAAAACCTCAGCTTGATTTTTAAGAGTTAGTGAAGAAGTTTGCTTTATATCTCTGACACTTTAGGCTTCCTTTTTGTAGTGCAAAGCATGCAAATGTCCTTTCAGAATGAAGGGGAAGTAAAAGACTGTACACCACAAATTCAGCATTAACTTCCTACTCTTGCCAAGTGAACAGCTAAGTTTTTCCTACTGAAGTTAGTGTGGAGTAGAACACACAGAAATTTTCTCTTTACCTGAGGACTTTGTTATACAGTATGCAGATTTTTCTTTTTTTGGTAATCTAATACCTTGAATCGTTCACATCTCAGCATGGCCTTGATATTTCATTTATTTCAATACAGTACTATTGATAGTATTGTTGTAATGACTGTCATGGTTCTGCAGGATAATCTTTTAGTCAAGCATCTCATTTTGAAAATGTCCCACCAAAGCACTGCCATGTATAGAGCTTTCTGTTGCAAGAGCTCTGCATGCAGCTTTCTTGCCCAGTCAAACTCTGTCCCACTCTGTCTCAATTCTTAAACTTACTTCAGAAGTTCTCTTCTCACCATATCTTGTAGTCCTTCTGAATTTCCAGTAGAATCCTGCTTTGTGGGTTGTTATTATTGGGATGGTGGACACTTAAGAAAAAAGGTTCTTAGTTGTCCTGTTCACTTTGTAGATTCCTGTCAGAGTCACTGTAAAGTCCTAGCCTCCTAGTAAATTTAGGGAGAGTGTGGATGACAGAGAGTAACATGGAGACCATGAAAGAATCTCAGCTTCTCAAAATCCCACCAACCCTTTGTAGATAAAAAAAGCAGCCAGTGATGTAGCAGTAATGCAGTAGTTTTTAACTAATGCCTTTAAATTTGCTTCTTATCTTTTTAAGTTACAAGGATATCAAGGATGAAGCTATTCAGTTACAAGACATTAGGACTGGTGTTTCAGATGCAAAAATTTGTTTGTTGTAGATCTAAGGTATTTATTAACGTCTGCTCTAAAATAGGAATCTGTTTTTTGTGGGCTTTTGCATTAATCCTACAGAATTCTCTTTGTTGTGGTTTGAAGTATTAGTTGAATTAATGCTTCCCGAGATGAAAATAATCTGCATCATTAATTAAGTCTAGTAGAGTACCTATTATACCTAGGAAACTGATTTCTAAATATCTGTTTAGATTTTTGAATTATTTTTCCAACTCTATCTGATAATAACCTGTTTTCTTTTGCAGAACCCTGTGATAATATGAGAGAGATTCTCCAAAATGTGGCCAAATTACAAGGTGTTTCAAATATGAGAAAACTAGGTCACTTGAATAATTTTACTAAGGTAAGAGCTCAAGTAGTGTCATAGAATATGTGGTCATATAGGTACAATATTTTGACTTTGCTTTATCAGACACTGACTGGGAGAGTCATGATAAAATATCATGGAACAGTACTTGCAATCTGTGCATTGTGGGAAGGGAAAAGAGGAAGTAAGGACAAGCAAATATGTGAATGCTAGTTATGCTTCATATGCTTCATAGGTTTGTCTTCATATTCGACTGGCTGAACTTTTGTAGTATTTTAGTGCTTAGAGGCTTGAAATGTCTTGCAGCTAATGTGTTAAGTTGCACAAGTAGAGCTAAAGATTGATTCCTGCTCCACAGAATTTAATAAAAAATGTGGAATTCCAGTACATCCTCTCTGGATGTAAGCTGAGAAAGTATGATGGAGGAGAGGGTTGTATCACTGAGCACTGTATGTAGTGGTTAGAGCGCTGATAGAGTTTTAACCATCAGCTATCACTGCAGTTTTCATAGTGGAAAGCATTTAAAGGAGCAATTTCTAGAAATGGTCTGTATTGCTGGTTTATTTGGGTGTGCTTTTTCCAAATGTATGCTTCTAAATAATGGGAATAATAATATGAGGATTATTGTTTAATAATAATCACCAAGGTTGGGAGGAACCTTTCAGATCATGAAGTTCAACTATCAACCGAAGTGTGACAGGTCTGAACATGGATGTGTTGGAAGCTGTCCTGGTGAGCCCACAGGAGGCAAGAATTAAAAAATCACTGCAGAAGAGTGTAAGCTGAGGAAAGATACCATGTAAGGCCTTCCAAAGGAGAACAAGTACCATTTTTGTGGTAGATGGGGAACCTGTGCCGAGGAGCAGAAAGGACTAATGTGAGATGGGTGGGGAGTTGAGAGAAAGATATATGTTTATAGCATGGTGAATGTATGGGGTTGAACTAGTATTCCATTTGTCAAAGCAGGAGAAAAAATGCATTGCAGTCAGAGCTTCAGTGATAGTGCTACTTGGGTCAATGGACTACTCAGAAGGAGCAGATAAATTACATACCTTTCAGAATGCTCTACGGATAGTATGCCATGCATGGAGATGAAACCGTTGCTTCAGAGGATGAGTCCTGCCATCAACAGAAGCTAAGAAACAAGATTGTAGTGGAGAATATTTTTGTAGATAAGCTGGTAACAAGTCATTAAGTAAGATAGCTGGGCGGCTGCTTGACAGTTTTGAGACAATCATAAGTCAAAGAATGAAGGCAGACTTGGGAGACCAACAGATATGAAAGGGACACACATGCATGATAATCTTCATAGTTAGATACACATATTTACTCCACACATTAGATACACATAAAGCACTCATTAGACTGAGCAACGCTTCAGTGGTAGTATGAAGTAAACATGAAGGCAAGTATTGAGCACAAAATCACATTAGCAAGTAAATGTGTCTTTTAGTGCCTTAATAATGTATCTGGAAGTGCTCCATTTTTTTTAGTTTATTCAGGGCACATGTAGGTGCATAGTGTTCATTCAGTAGCTGAACTTATACTAAATTCTTTGTGTCATTGCCTTTTTTTTGTCAATCAGACATTCACTATTGACCTCATTATTGATTTAATGAGGTTCCTGTAGAAAAGCCCTCTACTCTGCTGGACAAGGGTGATGCATGGCTGTATTTCTTTGTTGTGCTAATTTGGAAACTTTTGAACGTGAGTGCTTCCCCATTTTCTGGTTGCTGTAAAACTAAAGAGCTCAATGAGGTTTGAGCTCATGATTCCTAGTGAAAAGTCAGTATTTGAAACTAATGGATTGTGAAACAATGTTACATTTACTAGTAAAAATTAGATGTATAGCAGCTCCAAATGTAATAAATTAGTAAATGTGCATGCTTTAAAGGATCAACAATAAATTATTTCAAAAAGTAAATTGGGAAATCTCACAATCAAATATTTGAAGAAAGTGTTGTATAAATTTACACTTAACCTGGCATTAAAAATGGGACTACCTACAAATACAAAAACAAAGCTTGTCATAAATAGGCCTTAAGACTACAAGAAATCATGAATGTGTGAGAAGAAACTTGATGAAATTAAATGTCTTTTGAAGACAGACTGTAGTTCATAACCTGGTTTTGATGCTGAATCAGTGTGACCTCATGTAAGGGAATTATCCTACTCTTTCATTCTTAGCTTTTGTTTATTCATCTCCCTGGACTATCCGGTTTTGTAAATGTATAACTTGGGTATTCTATTTTAAGAAGTCTTTTGATTTTTATTTGAACTGTAAATGCAGTTATGAAATTGGCATAAAGGTTGCAAATTGTATTGAATTGTCTGCTTTGTGGTTGGAACGGTTCTGTGTTTTTCATACCAGTGGTTTAGAGTGAAAGCCTGGAGTTCAAGGGAGTTAGACAATTTTATTTCCTTTTGGTACTCCGGTTTTCTACAAGAATTGATATAGTCATTCCCCTTTTGCGTGATAATGTATCTCTATTTCCCAGACTCCTAAGAGCTGAGGATGGTTGTGTCCTCTCATGGAATTATACTGAAAGCGAGCTTGATTAGTTTTTGAATTATGTTGTGTGCCCCATTTCTGAAAGGCTAGTAGTTAGCTGTATTTCTTCTAGAGTCAGGGAAAGGACTTTTTAATTATTTTGTAGTATATTTCTGATAAAATGAAGAAAATTCACTTTCCTGTTAAGAATATTACACCTGAAAGAATATACCACCACCAATCTAAGCAGTTGCATCTAGCCACCTCTGGTTTTTTTTCTTCAGAGACTGGAAAAATCTCCTGCTTGGAGGAAATGTTCTACTTTGTTTGTCAAGTGAATGTTTGTGTTGATGTGGAAAGAAGTAATTCAAGTTATTGTGAACTTTACTGGCAGATCTTGGTGGTCATAGAGTTTTGTGTTAATTACTAGATAGCTGAGATTAGTTCTGATTAGGTTCAGGTTTCTCTCCTTGAACAATGTTTATTTTTTTCCCCTTGCTTCCATTTATGTTTTAAAAAGTATTCACCCTGTAAAAATTACCAAGTTAGTCAGGGTTTTATGCAGAAATTAAAGTTTAATGAAACAGTGATGGTCAGCAGTGAACAGTATCTGTTATTTATTTGTGGAAATTATGCTGCTAGACAACTATTCTGTATGAAGCTTGTCTGCCTAAGAGATGTCACTCTAATTTATCTTTCCCTTCAAGAGAAGTGTTCGCAGGTAACATTCAAGTCCCTACAGCACTCTCTGCAAAATGTGCTGCATGCGTTGTTTTGTGCAAAAACTTATATTTCCTTCACCACGTTTTAGCTAGTGTTTCTTCTTTGTGAAATTCTTAATGTTCCTGTGGTTTAATCTCTGGTGTCAGAACGTGAATTGTTCTTTCCCAGCAGGCACTGTAATTTCTTACTCTATGACAGGGATGTTTTCAGTGTCATGATGCTAAGACTATGAAAAAGAATAACAGAACTCTGAGTTGAGACTTTCAACGTTCATCTAGTCCACTTACTGCAGGAGTAGCCTGTACTAGATCTGGTTGCTTAGATCCTCATCAAGCCACCAGTGATGGGCAACCTTTCTGTTCAGTGCCTCACCACCCTTGTGGTGAAGAACTTTTGCTAATGGCTGATCCAAACCTGACATACTCTAATTTAAAAACATTTTTTTTTGTCCTATTGCTTCATGCCCTGGCAAGCAGTCTATCTCCAGCTTTCCTGTAGACCCCCCTTCAGGTACTGGTAGGCTGCTGGTAGGTCTCTAGAGCCTTTGCTTCTCCAGGCTGAACAACCCCAACTCTCTCGGCCTCCTTGTAGGGAAGGTGCTCCATCCCTCAAATCGTCCTTACGGCCCTCCTCTGGACCTGCTCCAACAGGTCCATATCCCTCTTGTTTATGTGTGCTTATACATATGTATATATACATGTTTTAGTTCTGAATTGCAGAAGTGGTGGAATTAAGAATTTTTCTACTCATGTGCTGCTCATGATCTAATAGGTGAAGATACAGCATTATGGTTAAAGTCTGTGAAAATCCCACTCCTTCCAGACCACTTGCCTAACTATTTAGTCTAACCTGAAGTTTGAGCTGAAAACGGTGAGAATTTCACCTCTAGTTGATGGCTGGTGACACTTTCAGTCATCACAGTAGTTCACAGACTCAGTATGTACCCTTGGCGTCAGTAAAACAAGTATGATTACCCTGTCTTCCATTTATAACGCCAGCGATGTAAGGCAAGCACCTTGAAGTTTCCCAGCTTCTGCTGATTAATACTGAAATGTCATAGTTACTTCTTTGGGTTTTTCCCACCCCCATGAGAAACAGTAAGTGATAAATTACTGAAAACCAGAAGGAGCTGTACAGTGGTATTTACCTAGTGGAAATTGTCTTTTGGATTTGAAGTATTGATTTACAATCATTAATTACAGCTTTATCTCACTGTTAGCTTAGGAGAGATACTTTGTAATTTTTAAACCTAAGAGTGAATTTAAATTACGAACAGAAAATAAGATCCACAAATGCTACATGTTAGCTTTTTACTAGGCTCCTAAATTTAACTAGAGTATGGATTGAACTTCGAGCTGTAGAGGCTTTCATGGATGGATTTGCTCTCTGATATGTTGGGTGCTATTGTAGAGTCTGTCCATTGCAAAATGTAAGTGTCTTAGAATCTGAAGTTAGGGTTGACTGTAGGATTCATTCATGTTGTTAAAGCACTATGGGCAGAAGTTGAAATCTCATGTTAAAGTATGCAGTAGAAGGGAAGAGTATATCAACTTAGGTGCATTCAGCTCTAGAACAAATTTGAGCTAATTATCCAGTGTCTGCAATTTCTGTAGCACCTTCTGTTAAGACTTGAATTTACTAATCAGTCATCTCAAATTTTATCAGTGATTGTTCAAACTGCATTTCCAAAATTACAGTATAATGATTGCATTTTGGTATGTGGAGTGTTATACTTTTTCCTAGTAATTGTTGTGACTGTTCTGTTAAATGTAGATTTGGATGGTTTCAGTGTGCAATCATTTTGTGTATGCTATTGACCTCCTGTGGTTTTGTTGTTTTTAGCTACTGTTTCCAAGACATGTTGATGTGTTACTCATATTGCTATGACTCATCCAAATAGCATGAAAAACTCATAGCTGACAGTAAACATGAAAAAAAACCCCTTCACTGTAAGTTAGTCACTGTCTTGCCCAATGTAAGTACTATTTTGCCCTAATATTAAAACATACCATCAAAAAGCCTGTGCTTTTCCCATTCATTGACTATTCTATCAAAAAGTTCGAATTTTATATTTGTCGTAATGTCAGTTTTAGTAAGCAAAGTACACTTTGTCTCTAAAAAATTATTGTGTATGTAAAAAGGATACATTTTGTATGTACAAGAGATTCTTTTTATATTTTTCTTGTACATTTGCATAAATCTGGACGCACGCTTATATGGCATGAACCATTGTAATGAAATATATCCATGTAGTCAAAACTAGATTTTAGTGTTCTGGTACTGTATGTGTGCGTACTTGCACTATGATGATATGCATGTTAATTGTTAAACTTATGACATACTACTTGACTTTATAAAGAATTCATCCATTCAAAAAATCTCTGCTTTTGGGCCAGAATTATTGACCTGCTTCTTGTTGAAGTTGAAATGAGAAGGAAGTGTCAAATAATATATTGAAGATTAGACATTTTTAGCTATGCAAATACCCAAAGTGTTGAGAGCAGCTGAACACTACCTACTTTATAGCAACTTGAATGACTTTTTCTCTCCCCTTTAAACTAGATCAGTCTAACCTTGCTTTTGTCAGTGTGGGTTTCTTTTTACTCCTAGACTAAATAAACACAATGGCTTAGCCTTCATGGGTGTATTTTCATGCTGCCTTGTACGTTTCTGTGTTGGTTTTTCCAGTTTGTCAGCTTTTGAATTGTGGTGCCCAAGATTTTTTTCTAGTACAGTTTTGAGAGTGGCCTGTGAATTGGAGGAAAAAAGTTCTCTTAATTTCAACCATAATGCAGTACTGTTAGTATTTCCGCAGGTAAGATTTCCTTCTTTCCTGAAGCAACATCACTCCTTCAGTTTACAGTTTGCCATAACTTACAGATCTTGCTTTCCTTTTGAATTTTTAATATTTTCTTTAGCATTTTTAATGTTTTCTGCACATTGTTTACTTCTTTGTATAACTCCTTCATATTATATGTGTCTAGCTTGTGGTGCCCTGAAGGATGTAGATATGGCATGATGTTGCTTTTATTTAACTGAATTTTCTTACTGGGTTTGGATTTTCCTTTCAAATCAATGATGCATTTTGAATTCTGATATTGCTATCCATCTTTTAAATTCTTGTCAAATTGTAAGTGTGGTAGTCATGCTACTATATCTAAATTGTGAAGAAAGCTAATTCATATGTAACAATGGCTCTCTGGAATGAGAATAAGCTGATAGCTGAAGCAGTTATTATTCTAAATAGCCTTTTAGTGGATTTCATCTGCTCGCTCTCCATGAGAAATATGTCATGTACATGCACAGACACCACCAATCACTTTGTTAGTGATTATAATAATCTTTAGAAATGTGTATCTACACAGTCACCAGAGTTGATGAAAATTGTACATGTCATCAGGTAATGTGACTGCATTTGAATTCCAAGGTAAGATAAAATTTCTTTCTATGTGATTGAGGATTCACAGAGTGGAAGCACACATATAGAGGAAACCAGCTGGTATTGAGAAGCTGATAACCACATCGTATGTATTTGGTAAGAGTGGTTACTAACAACTAGGCAGGAGCATGTCCAGTGAAGTAAATGCTCTTTATCAACTGACAACTGCTGCAAGTTAGGTGAGTTCCTGGAACACTCGTCTTTAGTTTCATCTTGAGACTGCTCCAGATACAATCCAGTGGTAAGAGTGATCTTAGGAGGCTTGCTTCAGAAGTGCATTAGTGTATACAATGTTGACATTGTCAAAAACTTTTTTTTTCTACTTCAGAATTACGGTTCTTTTTAAATTATTTTTAAGTAGGAAAAATGACTGTTAAGAGTGATCTGGATTTGTCATTTAGGTCTGGAGTGTAATGCTGGGGGGTGAAGTTTAGGTGTATAAAAGATTAGCCTATGCAGCTGTTGATGTACTTGTCTGAAACTGAACAATGAACTGTTTTTACTCACTATCTTCTCACACATTTTAGCTTACACTCTGCTAGCCAATTTTTACAGTTCATAAGATGTCAATAGAAATGCTAACATCATGTAAAAATAGATTGATACAAGGAAGTGACATGCCATTGTAACCAGTTATCAAACCAGTTGTCTCATTTTGTTATCGTATAGTTATGAAAGGTAAGAAAAACATTATACAGCAATTTTCCTTATGTTTTATAATAATCTTTGGTTATAGCCTCTACTAAGAAAAATCAAAACTATTTCCATTAACTTAGGTTACTGTAGCCCAGATGTGGAGATGATCCAAGGCAATATAATTATCTGTCTCAATAACAACATTGAATTTCAAGCATTATCCCCATGCATTTTTCTCCCATCATGAAAAGCAGTTTCTTAAAGTGTAAGCTGATCTTTGGAAGAATTGTACTTGTTGAGAATAAACCAATTATCACTTGAAATTAAACCAAATGCTAATAAAATGGGTCTGCTTAACAGCAATCTCTGTGAATATGCCGTATTTACAAGTGGAGGTGAATTAGTAAAGTGGGATCATGGAACATGTTAAGTACTCAGCTTGCGATAGCCTTAATTTGTTTATTATTATAGTTAGAAGTATATGCTCGCAAACAATGTGGCACACAGGGTTTGATATATTTTAATACTTTCAGAATGGGGATATTTAGTAGTTAGCATACACTTTTCCTGAGTGCTTCACTGAGGAGAAACTGTTAAAACCACCCTGGCTCAAGGCATAACATGTGCCTATTTTGAAAAGAGAGAACAAAGTACAAACCTATTGCAATTAATATTTGTCACGTGGGTGTTGGAAGTCCTTGGAAAAGTGCTGTGGAAATTTGACCTGGTAATAGTATATTTTATGATTTTAGCTAGGTGATTACTGACAATTTCTTTGCTGTTTCTGCAAAGGAGAACAGCATTTGCTTTTCATACAGAAAAGACTGTTTTCCTCAACAGACTAAAACATTGGCACACACATCTAGTGTGTGTGTAGCAATCTATGCTACTTTTGAGATCAAATTTGGATGTAAAAAGTATACTTTTAAGTATTCAACTTTGCTTTCAGAATGGATAGATATGGCTGAAATAGGATTTCTCGCAGTTTATTGATGCCTTTTTGTATGTAAATTCAGACTTTGTGCTGTTTTTTTCAGAGGTGAAAGTTCTATGGAATTGATGCTGGCCCAGGCTGAAT
Source organism: Turnix velox (assembly GCA_013400935.1). Lineage (NCBI taxonomy): Eukaryota > Metazoa > Chordata > Aves > Charadriiformes > Turnicidae > Turnix > Turnix velox. The sequence goes on along the minus strand of VZTY01025039.1, from coordinate 57,381 downwards.
GTCAGTTATGGGACACTTAGCATGGCAGCACCTGCTAGTGGGGTTTTTTTTTCCTACCTATGTACTACTGTGGCAAAACACAATAGCAGTCCATCAGTGTCATCTTCAGAACTCTCACCAGAGCCATCTTTTTGAATGTGATGTGCTTTGACTTCAGTATTTTTCATGTTAACAGTGATACCAAAAATCATCCTGTAAAGAAACTTTATAAGACAGAACTTTGTGTTAGAAAGCAGGCATTCTTTATTACAGCACTGGGAGCACAGAGGGAAGTTTCCTCAAACTATGCACACCTCATGTCTGTTTCTGTCCAGTGTATATTGGGGTTTCTGCATTACATCTTTGTTGTTTCTAGGAAAGAATTACAATATTCATTACAATTCCAGTAAATCATTATCATAAGTGTCTGCCGATTTGAGCATGCATGGTTAAATGTGTGGTGATTGTCAGCAGTCTCTGGTGGTCTTTTACTGCATCCACTCTTCTTCCTCACTATGCCCCACACTTGATCTCTGATGCTTTGTCCTTCAAAGTTGCTTTGCCCAGTGTCTAGTCAGCAATCCAGCAGGATGGCCTTTGAGCAGAGCTGCATCTTGTAAGGATAAGGTGTATGGGCAATACCCTTTCATACTGCCTGAGTTTTATGGCATCCTGCCTGGGTTGTTGTGACATTGGCATGGTAAATGCTTAACTAACAAAGATATTTACTCAGTAAAGATTTCCCATTAGGCTAATGAGAATTCTACTTAATTGAAAACTTCATTTTACAGAGTAAAATATATCAGTTCTCCCCTTTGGAACTTTGACAAAAATCCTAGGGCCTCCTAAATACAAACGTACTATCATCAAGTAAAACTGGCTGGAGAAGTACTTGTTTCCATACAGCATCCAGTAAAACAAAAACAAACCGGCATTGAATCTGCTTACTGCTTTGTGCTTTGTCTAAATATGTTCTCATTGTTCCTTAAGAAAAAAACTTGAAGACTCAACTCAACTAGCACTTCCATAGCCACTGCAATTCCCAGGCAATGTCTCAGAACCTGCCTTTTTCTCCCTCACCCTCATCCTCTTCCCAACTTTCAGGGCCTCATTGTTTTGATTCCGTGTTTCAGTTTCCCCTTTTCCAGTTACCTTTGCAAATTCTTCTACAATGGTTACAGTATTTACATAATCTGTTTTTCTTGATATCCAGCCATGGCAATGTGTGCAAGAAAAGCTAATCCTATAAAAATCTGCATAATCAATATCTCTGTAGCTTTGGTTTGAATGGTCCAAGTGGCTCCAAAGTCCTCTGCTGCTCAGGAACTTTTTTCACTCAAGGAAAGTAGATCCAGGCTGGCTATTCTTTAATCCTGATTGTTGTGAAGGTGGTCAGCAGCACCTGGTATGGAATTTCTCTTGTAATCATTCACCTGACAAGTTATTAATATCCAACATCAGAAGGTAATTCTGCAGTAGAAAGACCTGGCCAATACATTCATTTCTTGGCAAATTTTGGCTGTCTGTTACTTCAGTCAGTGATTTGGTTTTCTCTAATTGGCCATGGGCCTGTGACCTGTATTGGCTAATCTGTCCGCAGCAGCTTACGTGCTGTACAACTTGTGTGCAAAAATGAGTTACACAGAAGACTGAACAATCATTAATGTGGTAAATATGTTTCCAGCACCCCACATGTAAGTTGCTTGGGCATATTTACAATCCTCCTCACCAATCTTATGCTGCACTTCCATATTCCCCCACCTTGCTCAAGATACTGCTTCTGCTGGGCTTAACAGAGCTGGAGATGTTCATTTAGGCTCACGGTGTATGGCGTAGGGTAGTGTGCAGAGGTTTGCAGTGAGCATGTAGAAGAAGGAATAAACATAGCACTGCAATAATGCTTTGATTTAGGTATCCCATTCCTCAGCCAGCTAGATACCATCTCTGGATTGTTTCATGTGATGCTTGGAAGTCAGAGAGAATGCTGAATGTTGTGCTTTTTAGTGTCTGCTTCATCAGCTGTGTTGGAGCAGCTGGTGGCTTTAAAGTCAAAGCAGCATTTCTGACATTGAGGAAGGAAATAGGCTACTTGTCAGTTGATATCATAGTATTCCTTGGTATACAGCATACAGCTGTTACCTACTCTGAAAAGATCACAATGAGACAAGGTGTGATGGAGAGGAAAACAGCAGTGACATCTCCTTAAAGTGTTACATGATCGCTGCTCAAATTCCTTCAGTAATTATTTTTCTGTTTGATAACCTCATGTGGGGTAATTAACACACAGGCTGAAGAGCTATGGCTTCTGCTTTTTGAAAAGTTTTTGAACTTCTACTTGATGTTGGATTTGTAACACCAGTAACACAATGGTCCAGTGCTGTCTCCTGTAGACAGTAACTTCTCCGGCTGCTCATTCTGCAAGGGAAAAGCCTCTGGACATCCTGTAAAGTTATTGGTTATCGAGCAAGTACTGGTACCCTCCTGTTTTTGGGAATTCATACAAATCTGTTTGCCAGTGTTCCCCTGATAATTAATTTCTTTTCCCAGTAGTTCCCATTTGTATTAGGATTATTTTTCAAGCAAATCATAGAATAGTTTGGGTTGGAAGGGACCTTAAAGATCATCAAGTTCCAAGCCCCCTGCAGGGACACCTCCCACTAGATCAGGCTGCTCAGTGCCTTGTCCAGCCTGGTCTTGAACACCTCCAGAGAGGGGGTGTAAGGACTGTAACCTCTCTGGGCATCTCACATGGTTTTGATTTAAGTAGTTATATAATGAATCAACTCTCTGGTGTGTCCTACTTTGCTTTTCTCTGAGAATTCCCCAGACCATTCTGCAGGTCTTACTAGCCTTCTATCACTAAACTGAGCCCATCCTTCAGTTGGAACTGCTCCTCCTAATTCTTGAATAAGCTCCCTATTTTCCTTTGAATACTCAATGTGTTTCTCAGACTCTTAGTATCTGTTACCGGGAAGTAAGGCAAAGAAATTCTCCCTCTTTCTCTAGGCTGCCCTTTTGGCCTTCTCATCAGCCAGTCTAGATCAGTGTCATTTCTGGATCAGTGTCATTCTTTAAGTGTTCCTATAATGTATAATAGCTTTAGATTGTAATTGCATTGCCTCTGACAAGCGGAGTGTCTCTTCAGCATATTTGAGTGGCCTTCCCTGGTCAGGAAGCAGTTCTCATTCCTTCCAAATAGCTCCATGAGCATGCACTGCTTGGAAAGTGTATTTGGAGTCTGTACATGTATTGATCCTTTTCCCCATGGCTGATTCTAATGCAATTATCTCAGCCTTCTGTGCTGATGAGCTGGTGGGTAATGGTTGTGATTTGATTATCTCATCTGTGGTAGTTACCACACATCCAGCCTTATGTATCCCTTGCTGAACAAAGCTGCTTCATCAATGAACCAGGAAGCCTTTCAGACCTGATTTGGTGTTTCCATGGTTTCCAAGCAGTCATGAGTCACACGTTCTGCTGTGGCACCACTGAGAAAAGAGGCTGGCTTGTTGTCATCAAACACTTGATCTGAAGCTTGATGCTTCATATACCTAGACGGTGAGAACTAGTTGTTGCCCTTCTGCTCCAGAACTGTAGGTACAGTGTGGTAGACTATCACTGTGATCTTCTGGCCTAGGGTAAACTTTTGGGCCTCTTTGGTGTTCATTATTAATACCGACACAGCCCGTAGACACACAGGCCAGCTGACTTCAGAGTATTGTTGGAAGCGGGATCTTCCTGTGGTAGGGCTCTTCTATTGAAATGCAAATAATTTTTGGCCTTCTGTAGCCAGGGACAGACAGAAGAAGGCATCCTTTAAATCCAAATGTATTTAACTTAAATCCTGTTTACTATGTCCTGTTATTGTAGGGCTGCCATGGTTGCCACAGCTATTGCACTAGCTGCTTTTCCTCCTTACACTTCCTCCCTATTCAAAAAAATCCTCTTGGCTTTTTTTATCAACTTTTCTAAATTCCTTATATCCAGCTTTTTCAACTTGTGGAGTTTCCTCCTTATATCAGACGATCATAGAATCACAGAATGGTTTGGGTTGAAAGGGACCTTAATGATCATCTAGTTCCAACTCTCCTGACATGAGCAGGGACACCTCTCACTAGACCAGGTTGCTCAATGCCTCATCCCGCCTGGCCTTAAACTCTTCCAGGGAGGGGACATCCACAGCCTTTCTGGGCAGTCAGTGGGATGATGCAGAGAGGCTAACTGCTGTTGACCTAGATCTGAGGAAGACTCCAGGGTGGTGTATTTTCTCATGGCTACCCTCATTCAATCTAGGAATTCATTGGGACTGCCTTGGCTTCCTTGTTTTACAGCATAGAGTGCTAACCAATTTACTGCCTTAGGGAGAGCATTTTCTTACCCAAACTTTATCCACTCCCTGTGTCTTCTTAACAGCTTGTAGGTGCTGAGGGGTGATAGGAGTATATAGGCATTTACATTCCCTGTAATTGTTCTACTTGCAATTTGAGCTTGTACATGAGTTTGAGTTGTATTTATTGCTGCATTGTTTTCAGTTTCAGTTAATTCTCTATAACCAAATATCCAACTAATCAGGATCTTAGTTTTTAACTATTAATTCAGATTGTTTTGCTACCTGAACTGCGTCACTCTAGTAGTCTTTACCTACTACTTTCCTAATCTCTCTCTAGCCAAAAAGAGACTTTTATTCTGACAGATCCCCCTGGTCTGATTGTCTCTCTAAGGGAGCTATAATTTTTGGTGCCTGCTGTGTTTTACTCCTGGTCCAGCTAGTTGTAGGAGAAAAGGGTTTTTCAACTTCCACTTGGTTATTGCTGCTGCTTCTCTGTTTGAGTCAAAGAGAAGTTCAGGATGCAGGAGTGCTAGCTAATTATAGGAGATGCTCAATTCTCCAGGGTCCCCTTACTGAGACAGTTCAATCTTTAAACACTTTCCTGATACTGCATGCAAAACACCACTTCTTTTGTTTGTTTTCTGAAACCAAATCCAACAGGTCTGAGTGGGATGAACAGATGCTGCTCCCTTTCTGCTACTCTGAATGATTCTGCAAAGTGAAAAATCACCCAGATCTGCCTACATTTCATACACTTTTTCTTCCCTTCATAGAGATAAGATAAAGATAACATCTACTGGAGGAATGTATTGTACTCCAAAGGGCCACTTCCTCTTCTGATCACCTAACTTATAGAAAGGCCTGCAATGATTACAATATTCAATGAGCATTTTCTTATTAATATAAGATAAAGATAACATCTACTGGAGGAATGTATTGTACTCCAAAGGGCCACTTCCTCTTCTGATCACCTAACTTATAGAAAGGCCTGCAATGATTACAATATTCAATGAGCATTTTCTTATTAATATAAGATAAAGATAACATCTACTGGAGGAATGTATTGTACTCCAAAGGGCCACTTCCTCTTCTGATCACCTAACTTATAGAAAGGCCTGCAATGATTACAATATTCAATGAGCATTTTCTTATTAATATTTCATCCTGGAGGGTGTACCAGAACACATCCTAGAGGACTTCTCTTTAAAATTGGCCCACTGTGCTGTCTCCACCACAAATCACAAGTTTAAAACTCTGCTCTTCTCACACTCTGCTCCCATCTTGCTGCTGCCAAGCGCACATAAATGCTGTTGTACACAAAGAGGGGAGAGGGATGTAGTTCTCACTACACACTCTGTGCTCTTATAAAGCCCTAATAAGGCCAGTGTGTACGAGATTACAATAGCAGATTTGTGTTTAGCTTCCCACAAAGATGGTCAAAGGGCTGGAGCAACTGCCTGATGAAGATAGGCTGAAGGAGTTGGGGTTGTTCAGCCTGGAGAAGAGAAGGCTCAGTGGGGACCTTATAGTAACTTCTCAGTACCTGAGGGGATCCTACAGAAAGGCAGGGGAAGGACTTTTTAATATGATATTGGATGGGAGGACTAGAAACAATGGATGTAAATTGGAAGGGGGTAGATTTAGACTTGACATCAGAAAGAAATTCTTTACAATGAGGGTGCTGAAACACTGGAACAGGTTGTCCAGAGAGGTTGTGGATACCCCCTCTCTGGAGGTGTTCAAGAGCAGTCTGGACAAGGCACTGAGCAGCCTGATCTAGTGGGAGGTGTCCCTGCCTATGGCCGGGGGGTTGGAACTTGATGATTTTTAAGGTCCCTTCCAACCCAAACTATTCTATGATTCCCCTACACAGTCCCACATAGGATGTCTCCTCACATCTTAGGGATCTTTTACACAGACAACTGGACCCAGTGTTCCAGATACAGAATAGCAGAAATTGAATACCTTATTAGGTGGGTGGTCCATTTCTGTTCCTGCATCAAGCCAAATGAGGCAGGGAGTCCTTACAGATAAAATAATACAAAGGGGTGCCCAAGGGAGTCCTGTTCTCATTTGATCAGAGATTGTTCCATCCCCATATGGGCTACCATTGGTTGCAGTGTTCTCACTACCTCTTTGGGGGTCCTGCTACTTCTTTCTGATGTGTTAGTGTACAAACTAATGGTGATTTTTTTTTTTCAAAATCTCTCCCCCTGTGGCAGACTCTGCTTCTATTGTTAGAGGAAGGGGATAAAACAAAAATCAGAGGGGTTCTGTTTACAACTGCAACAACAAAAAACAATGGTAATAATAATGAAATAACAAAGACAGTTGTAATGATCAGTACAATCAATGGACATAAAGTAAACCAAATTAATAATCTGACCCTTTTTATGAAGGCTGGGTCTCAAACCAAAACTTACACTTTTAACAACAACAACAATAATAACAACAAGAAATTAAAACTTTTTATCAAACAAAGATTCTAACCCTGTTACCAAAGAGGGACTGATCCTTTTAGCAAGGAGCATTCTAACTCCTCCCCTGCCAAGTAGGAGCGCTAGCTCCATTTCCAAAGAGGGACTCCAGTCCTTTTACGAAGTCTGGTTCTTGAACCCAATCCAGCAGGGCTTTCACTATGGTCTTGGGGACAGGTATTACCAAAACAAAGTATCCAAAAAACACCTTAATTAAAATAAATGTCTTTTACCTCCAGTCTCAGCAGTCCAGGATCACGTTCCCTCTGAGAATTCCTCAGCGCCGTCTGGGTTCCACAGTCACAGGATTCAGCAAGGCTCAAAGGAAGGAGTCTGTCTGGGGTCACCAAACAGATACCAAAAATCATCCTGTAAAGAAACTTTGTAAGACAGAACTTTGTGTTAGAAAGCAGGCATTTTTATTACAGCACTGGGTGCACAGAGGGAAGTTTCCTCAAACTATGCACACCTCATGTCTGTTTCTGTCCAGTGTATATTGGGGTTTCTGCATTACATCTTTGTTGTTTCTAGGAAAGAATTACAATATTCATTACAATTCCAGTAAATCATTATCATAAGTGTCTGCCGATTTGAGCATGCATGGTTAAATGTGTGGTGATTGTCAGCAGTCTCTGGTGGTCTTTTACTGCATCCACTCTTCTTCCTCACTATGCCCCACACTTGATCTCTGATGCTTTGTCCTTCAAAGTTGCTTTGCCCAGTGTCTAGTCAGCAATCCAGCAGGATGGCCTTTGAGCAGAGCTGCATCTTGTAAGGATAAGGTGTATGGGCAATACCCTTTCATACTGCCCGAGTTTTATGGCATCCTGCCTGAGTTGTTGTGACATTGGCATGGTAAATGCTTAACTAACAAAAGATATTTACACAGTAAAGATTTCCCATTAGGCTAATGAGAATTCTACTTAATCTACTTAATTGAAAACTTCATTTTACAGAGTAAAATGTATCACTAGTTGCTGAACGAATGACCCTTCTGAAATGAGCTTAAAAGCAGCAAGAAGAGCAGTGTGGAGTTGAAAAACTGACAGCTTACACAACCATGCGAGTTTTTATCTAGCATCGGAGTCCATGAATTTGTGTATGTCTGTTTTATACAGGAAGAGAATATTGACAGCAGAAATTCCCAGGAAAATCTTTAGGCAAAACACGTCCACTTGCTGTGAATACATTTCTCAGTTTTTATTGAAAGCATGCCCAGAAGTGTGTGGTTTTACAGTAATTTTAAAAGAATTATAAATAATAGATATTTTCTTTTATTTTCAGCTTCTTTGTAATACTGGTCATGCTGAAGAAACGCTAGGATTTACATATGACAGCATCATAATATGGTAAGAGTACTGCTAGAGTACTTAATTGCAATTAAACTTTATTTGTACTTTTGAGCAAACTAGAGTAGTTTGCTTGAAATTTCATAATGTAAACATGTATCTTAGAAATTAATAAAATTAGAAATATATAATTTTCTTTAGGGCAAAGAGGACGAAAAAACTACCAAGTTTTTCTTTATAATATTCCTCATAGATATACAGATTCCTCGGAGGTGTCAGTACTTGCAGAAAGCACTTTGAGTAAAAATATACAGCTTCCGAATTTAGAGCATACTCTTAATGTAGTATCAGGTTATAAAGATAAAGATTTTATATTAGTGTGGTGCTTATATATGTCTTTGCAGCATTGCATTCCTGGTTGCTCAAGTGCTCTGTGCATGTACTTTCAAGTGGAATTTTCCTGATATTCCCTAACAGCTGAGTGTAACTATATGCCTTTTTCCAGAACTCCTGTGTTTTTGTATAGATATTGGTAAATTTGTCCTGAAAGTTTGCATTGGTGACGGAAACAACTAAGATATAACGCTTAACAAGATTTTGGGGTTTTTTTTAAATTTATTTATCTCGCTTAGAAAAGCAGATTTAAGAAAGTCTGTCTTTAAGTAAAATGCTGGGAAAACTTGTGTAATTTCTTGTGAAAATATTCAAAGTTGTTTACTTCAATAGAATTTGTATTCTTTGATAGAATTAAAATTTAAAAGTATGTTTTTGTGAATGCCTATTTTGATGTAAGTTTTAATATGTCACCTTCTGATATTTTCATAAGCTGTTATAGTGTTTATGATGGAATTGAACATAATTTAAGAGCATAACATCAAAATGTAGAGTTCATTACCAAGAACTGAAAAATACAAGTCTTAAAATATTATACAGATACTAATGTTTGTGCTTATAGGAAGTTTACAGGTTGATCTGAAAATCCAAACACAGGTATTGATACGGAAGAGATAATGGAAGATATTGGTCTTCACAGCAGAGATACAAAGAAAAATACCCTCCTAGTTAGAAAAATAAAATTTCAAAATATTTAGCATGTAGCAAGAAAATTACCTTGTTTAGTGTTGTCAATTTCAGTGGTTCCTCTACATATCTTTTATGCTTTATGCATGTATGTCAGTTATACCTCTAAGATTTTCAGACTTAGGGATACCACTCAAATGCTTATATTTCAGCAATCATAACTGTGCTTGCTGCTGGTTCTTCAGATATATACTAACAGAATTGTTTTATAAATTACAAACTTCAGGCAAATTTAATAATTTTGCTCCATGGCATTACAACTATTCTGTTGTGGTAGTCTGTTTGCAGATTACTTTGTTGTACAGCATACAACTTGAACTTGCAAATGCTGAACTTCTGGATATATTTTGGAAATTACCTTCAGGTAGACTAATTACACATATTCCTTTGGAAATAACATAGAAGTTAGGTAACTCTCACTGATCTTCCCAGTGTTATATTTCTGTAGGAAGACATTTTCGTCCTACGAAACAAACTTGGTTTTCTTTGAAAGCAAGAAAGTTTTTTGGATGGAAGAAATACTTCTTGAATTTTCTGCATTTTTGAGTTATGAATGGTTAACCTAAATCATTAAACTATAAAGGAAACAATCATTTCAAGAACAGTTACTGATTTCCTGTGAAGTTCTAGGGTTTGGTGTCTGTAACCTTGATAGAATGTTTACTCAAAAAACATGGTTAGTCTGCAAAAACTGCAGTTATTCTTCAATTAGAAATATGGATTTTGGCATTCAATCTCTTTTTAATATTTTGCTAGTCAAGGTGCCTGGATATAGTTTCTTTCTTCCAGAAAATAAATATTGACACATTTTTTTGTTATTCGCAGTGTAGATGGATCTTTTCAGTTTGCAAAGTAGCATAGCATTGAAAACAGAGGAAGCCTTGAGCCATGAAGAAAATGGAGTGTTGGTAGCATCAGAAACTTTTGAGATCTCTTATTAATATTCTGGGTGTCAACATTCAGAATGTTCTCAATATCCTAAATACATCAAACAGATCTGTCAAAACAATTGTTATCTTTCTGTTCCAAGAGGATAAGATGCTTTAGAAAAAGGTGTGAGAACGATCCTGTTATGGGCAGTGAATATCTTTTCTTAGTCCATCTTATATTAGTTTTTGTAGACTTCTTCTCAGTATTAATGTTTGTCAACCTTAACACTGTCTTAGGAAGTTATTTTTGTTTCTGCAGTAACAGTATCACATACTGAGGCAAGTAGTACACTTTTTGTCTTACATGTGATACTGTCTTGGCAATTTCAACGGCAGATGCACATAAATTGTGCATATAAAAATTTTCTTGATCTGATGTAGTATGTGTTTATGAAACAGTTTCTGTCTTTGTGTGCATGAAGTCACGTCTGACCATCTTTTTCACAATCTTGTTAACTATGTATACAGGAAAATTTTAAGGTCCGTTGAAGTTTCTCGTAATGCCATCCTACTCTTATTAATATGAACTATGCCCCCTGTATTTCTGCTACCAGACATAGTCCTCTTATGTACTTAAATACTTGTAGAACAAGGTTGTGAATCCAAATAAAAATAATGACAAAAAATTAACAAGATTAAAAGTCTCCATTCACCACTGCTTTTTGAACTTATCTCTTAACATCTGGGTTTATGAACCTACTTTTTGTCATTCAAATCTTTTTATGTCCCTTTATGCAGTCTCCAGCAACACCTTATGCCTTTTCATATGCTATTTTAATAGCTCCTTTTAAGTCTTTCTTTCAAAAGGCTGGCAAAATATAGCTTATGTAACCTCTGCTTGGTGCTTCGCATGGCTAACCACTTCTATTTGAAGGTAGTAATAAAATAATGAACATTTTTCTGGATGTTCTTTGCAATCCATTTTGTATAATCCTGTTTAGCATCTTTCTTTCCTCCAACTTTGCCATCACCATCTGTAATAACAGTGCTAGCAAATATAGCTCATGTTAATGTTGTTTCCAAACTCAGATCTGAAGCTTGGTGGTCTACTGTCAGAATTTACTGGTAGATTTCCTTCAGTCCTTCCTTCATTTTCACATCTTAATCCAACTTGTAATTTCTGCGATTTGAGGCAGCAATCTTCATGCAAATCTGTAAAGCTGAAGGAAATTATTCTTCTGTTGTATCTCTGTTGGTATCTTATTTGTTTCTTTTCTTTTCTTTTTGAGTTTTCCAGTGGGCCTGATGTAGTTTTTTGGGTTTTCTCATTGTGATACAGCAGGGAGTCAAGTCACATAGAGACATACAGACACACAGATACAGATTTTCCTAGATAATTTTTTTTTTTGCATTATGGTGTATCTTCAGTGTCATTATAAGGTCTGGTTTCTCTCAGATTTTTTTGGTCCAGTCATTGAGTAGTGACCTGTTCTGGTTTAGTTTTTGCTCTACTGAAGACATTTTTGTTCAGCCTTGTACTTAAGGCTTTCTACCTTTTCTAGATACCACTTGAAAGTAGAGTCCTGTTATAGTGACTTCATCACAGTTTCACTAGTGTCCAGTGCTGGAATAGCTGATTACCATGTATGATGGCCTTACAATAAGAAAATTTTATGCCCTTTGTATAGGTAGAAATTCAGTCTCACTGGCTGAAGCATGTAATTTCCTTGGTATCCACTGAAAAAATCCCACTGAAGTATGTCACTGGGAGGTGGAGACTTTTCCTCCCTGTGCCTGAAGGAAAGAGGGCAAATCTTTTGAGGACCTTCAGGACAGTGTGTTACGTAATACTATAAATTTTTTTCTCTAGAGACTTTCATTGTCTCATTTCTTTTTACATAGGTGATGAATTCAGGAACTTATATTATGATGATAATTGTATGTTGGAATGCTCACCTCTGTGTGAGCAAAAATGCTTTACAAGTCTAAAGAGAAATACATTTCCGTTATATGTTAAAGTGAAATCTGTGCTGTTTATGGCTGCTTCAATAAAATTTTTGAGGTGTACATTAAAACACATCTTTACTGAGTGTTGAATATGAATCTCTGAATTGCAAATTTGTTTCTTATTTGGTATCAAGACATTGTTTTGAGGATTCATGCTTACAGGTTGGGATTTTGGTAAAGGAGGAAATGTTCCATACTTGCTACTTTTCTTGGAATAACACTGTGCTCAGCTCTCTTGTCAAATAACAAGTTATATGCAGGTCTTGGTCATGTGTCAGTTTTTTCCACTGTTTTTCAGTGGAAAAAATGGTTTGTGGCAATTTCACTTTACAACTGCTGGCAGGACAAAGGTTTGCCTTCTAGGTAGGCTGTGCAGGTGAATATCTCCAAAAAAAATGAAATCAATGTAGAATGTTTCTTTCTAGGAATCAGACTGTTTTGAGAGAATCTGCTCCTAATAATTGTTTGTTTCCTTTGTTTTTCTCCTTGTAGCCTACGGTTAGCTTTACTAAATGAAGCAAAAGAGGTGCGAGCAGCAGGATTGCGAGCCCTCCGCTATCTCATTCGAGACTCCAGTATTCTCCAGAAGGTGCTAAAGTTGAAAGTGGATTACTTGATAGCCAGGTAATTTTATGTTCCTTCTTACTGTAGGTGTTACAACTGTAAATAATTTAATTTTTCATGGTTGAGACAGGTAATTCCTATGTTAAAATCTTTCTGGATTAGATATACCAATATACATATGTCTATTTCTGTTCATAGATATACACATATAATAAGTTTTAGCCTGCTGTTTAACATTGTTAAATGTACGCTTCTGATCTGAGAACAGGCACAAAGAATGTTGATGTGAAACTTCACTAATACTTTGTTTAGTCTCATTTGAAATGGCAAATGCAGCTAACTCGGTAAAAATTTACTGCAGCTGTTACGCCATGCTGGTTTATATTTGAAAGCATGCTAGTGATTTAATTAAAATGAAGCTGTATAAAGTACCAACTGAAGGTAATTGACCAGTCATAATGAGTGTGCTTGTGAAGGGCAGATTTTTTTAAACAGTCAGTCATAATGTTATTTTCCTTCTGTTAAATCAGTTGGATAAATATTAACATGAGATATTAGCAGTTAAGGTGAAAGTACTGTTGTTGTAAACAAAATATTTTTTAAATTTATTTTAGGTGCATTGACATACAGCAGAGTAATGAAGTAGAACGAACACAAGCACTTCGATTAGTTCGAAAGGTAAAATCTAATTATATGCAGTCTTGTCAGCTATGCTAGTTGTGATGGCTCCTGGTTTTCTCCATCAACATCTTTTTTTAACGCAGTCTCCTGTACTTCCACTTATTTTTTTCATGTAAGAAGAAATTACAGCTGGTAATTCAAGAAAGGGTCATATGAGGCTTGTTTCAATTTTAGGTTAAAGGAGGTTAAAGTCATACAGAGAGAGAAGAGAAAAACAACTTCAAACTTTCTTAGCTTGGGATTTGATTTTTTTTTTGAAGTCTTTTAGTTCTCACGATCTGTTTTGACTGCAATCACCTTTACATTACCTAGTAAGAGATTTGCAACTTAGCAGTGGTTTTAACTATGAAAAGTCTGTGTTTAAGATGCTTCATCTAGTTTTTTTCTATCAATTACTAGTAAAGCCATTTTAAAAACAATTTCATGTCCAGGATCTTTTCAAAGCAGAAGTCAGGGCATGTTACAGTATGAACCAACTTCTTTCTTCCTCCTTTTAAAGGAATCGTTAAAACGCAAATTCATAGAGTGTTACTTACTTCACCATAGATACTTGCAAGTAGCCTGGCACTACCTGTCCTCGGTCTTTAGCACTGCATTTCAATACCTGGAGCAGAATGAAAGCAAATGTATTAGCTGGTATTTATTCTACTAATGTACTTGGATATTAAAAGAAAGAAATCCTTAATTCTCCTTTAAAGCCAAAGAAAACAATAAAGCAGAACAGCCTGAAGAGTCTGTGTCTTCACACTTAAGTATGCCTCAATAGCAGTAGGAAAAAGGCTATAATTTTGTACAGTGGTTTGGTACACCCGTTCTATTGCTAATTCTTTTTACTTAATGCTATTGTAAAAGCGAAAGACTGCGTGGGTGGGGAGGAGTTTGTTTTTACTTAAGAGTCCTGTCATACAGCTTCCTGTTTTGTGGGTGACAACATTCTGCATAGCAAGAAGTTTCTCAAAAACACCTATTAAAAATAAACTTGATAAAGTGTTTCATGCAATTTTCAAAGTGGTTGATCCCTTTTTGCTTTAATATCCTCCACAAAGAAAGCAAAGCAATCTCCTGTGTCTGAACAAATATCTTTTAGATCTCTAAGGGCACGATGGAGTGTATATGGGACAAAATGGTTTTGGAAAAGTTATGAGCCTGCTTTTGTTGGAAACCAAAAGGATATTTAGCAAAGCCTTGGAAAGTTATGTCTAAGTTTTTAGGTATTAGGTAGATATTGGGTATTTTTCTTAAATCTCACTCTCACATGACCAAAGTGTTTGACACGTTTGAGTGGGCTATAACACATTGTTCCCTTTTTAAGTGGTCAGACAAAAATCCCGCTTCCTCCCTCATAATACATCTGTTTAGTGATGTTCATATTCTACCATATAGAAGATATGTATCTTTAATTTTCACAAATCATTAAAAAAATGTGAACACGTACTCAGCCTTTGCAATCAAAGCCTCATGTTGGGGATAGAAAGGAGAGGTGGTACTTACTGGTTGAGTGGGGCTTTTTTGACTTTAATGTGTGCACAGGGTCTTGTGTCTTAATCTGGTATTAATTCCCGTTGCCCTGAACTACCAGCTGAGGATTTCCATGATGCAGTACCTTTTGAACAGTTTAACTCAGCATGGCGTGTTAAAACTTGTTCAATTATTGTGTCTTTTTTTTAAATTGAAGAATTATTTGATTAGTAGACACAGATCACTTTTCATCTTTTCTTTGCACTTCCTTAACGTGCTTTACAGTGCATTTGTATGTGTTATTTATGCCATAACTGTATACATTTGGATGAAGTTGCATTACACTTCAATTCTAGGAAGATATATCTATGTCATAGATATTATGACAGAGGATATAGGAGGGTTTCTAACAGTTGCTTTTTATATACAATAGCAGTTTCCAAGTTTACTGTCCTTTTCTTGTGGTATGCAGAAATCTAAAAATTTCTCTGCAAAACGATAGTCTTTGCTAATTAAACCGTTCAATAAATACTGAAGAACCTACTGCAGTATGAATCAATGTCCTGGAAAAAGTTTTCAGTCTACTCTATATCATTGGATAGCATTCTTCGTCAGTTAAGAAATTTTTTATTTTTCAGATCTTGAAAAGGTAAGCATATTTTCTCTGTAAAATTATTTTTTAACGTTTTCCTCCTAAGATTAAATAATATGAAGAACCTGAAACAGGGAGAGAAAGGTGAATTTACAAATTCAAGAACAAAATAAATAATTTGGAAAAATCACAAATTGAAATCAAGTGGCATTCTATGATTAGTTGTTGTGGTCTGTCTGATTGCATTTGGAAACAGTGTGCTGATGAATCTATGAGTATATTTACTGAAGTATTATGAAAAGAATAGACGGCTTTTTCTCTCATTTTTGGCAGATGATCACAGTGAATGCTTCATTGTTCCCCAGTTCTATTACTAATTCTCTGATAGCAGTTGGAAACGATGGTCTTCAAGAAAGAGATAGAATGGTTCGAGCATGTATAGCCATTATCTGTGAACTAGGTAAGATAACTAAACTTATTTAAAAGAATTTCTAAGAGATTCTTTTCTATGGACTCATATTAGATTTTTTTCAAATAATTGAGGATATTTGTTAATAATTAGAATTTACATGTTCTTAGTTTCATGGATTTTACTTAATGGTTTGACAGAAAACAAGATATCAGAATCTCCTAAAGTGAAGTTGATAAAGATTTCTAGTGATGTTCTTTCTTTTATGACTTGACAATTTTTCATATTCCTTAAAAACGTTTCTCTGTTGCAACTGACATTTCTAAGATTAATGGATTGAAAGAAGGGAGAATTCCATACATAAGATGCTGACAAATGTACAAGAGTTCAGAGAACTACAAAACACATCCCTTTACAAAATTGTACGGTGGGTACTGTGGTTAGCTGTCTCCTGGAAGTCAGTATATGTATCCTTGCAAGGGCTCTCTGGAAAGTGGTTTATACTAGCTACCTGTACTGGTATGTGGGTGATGATTTTTTAAAGGTTTGTTTTTGGTTTTTTTTCAAAATCAATCAGAAATAAATTCAGCAACATTTCAAATATACAAGCTTCTGTTTTAAGCATACAAGCAGTCCTCTACGCTTTAATATTCTAGGATGAATATTTTATCCATATTAGTCCAGTGAAGCACATAGTCTTTCTTTTGATGAAATCCAGAAACAACTTCATTGGGAATAAGTTGTGAAATTGCTGCACAGTGATGACTGACTGAGTAGTATTTTTGTTTGTAATCAGTTAATTCAAAATCTCAATTTGTTGCTACTGTCTGTCAGTTCCGTTAAGAGTGTTACATGCACCTCAGCAGGTTCAAGAAGAGAAAAATCCACATTTTAAAGAGATTTTCTTACTGAAATCTGCAAAATGTTGTCTTTTCTATCACTGTCCCAAGTGACATGTTTTCTTTATTTAGCACTGCAGAATCCTGAGGTGGTGGCTCTTCGGGGTGGTTTAAGTACCATCTTGAAAAATGTGATTGATTGTCAACTAAGCCGAATAAATGAGGCTCTGATAACTACAGTTTTGCACCTCATTAATCATCCAAAAACCCGACAGTATGTGCGAGCAGATGTAGAATTAGAGGTAGGTTCAGTTTTACTTGCTCAGTAACAGAAATGAAACATTGTTTTAATGTTTAATTTTCATCTCAGATTTCACTGTGTGTTACTGCAAGTTGTTTAAAATATAGTATTTTAGGCTGAGAGTATAATGATTTATGAAGCAGGATTAAAATGACAAATTGGAGTGGAGTGGAACTGAGGAAGGGGCAAGGCCCATTTGACTGTATTCCATCATGAAAGTAATGCATATCTTTCTTTTGTTTAGAGAATTTTAGCCCCTTACACAGATTTTCACTACAGGCATAATCCAGACACAGCAGAAGGACAACTCAAGTAAGTGTTAGAGCTGCTGTTTTTACTACCATTTGTTATTATGGTATTGCAAAGTGAAAATAAAAGCTAAACTACCTGAATGCAGTAGGTTCATATGCAACCTCCTAAAATATTCTTAAGCATTTCCAATTTTTACAGGACTTATTTAAACTGGAGAGGGGAAGGCTGGGGTATACCCTTCTCCATATAGCAGTTGTAATACCTATGAAGATTTTACTATGATGTAACCAGGACACTCTGTGGTGGTGAAAGGTTGGATGACAAGAAGCAAAAACTTGATGCAAGAGCGTAGGGGGGATTTTCTGTGAGGCTAGTCAAGTGTTGAACCAGGCTGTACAGAAACTTAGTGCAGCCTTCATCCCTGACAGTTTGCAAGACCTGACTAGATAAAGCCTTGAGTATAACCTGGTGTGGTCTCATAGCAAACAAATTCTTCCTGTTGTAGGGTGAACTAGAGACCTTCTGAGATTGCTTCCAACTTGAATTATTCATGTTTTAGTTATCAAGTAGCATTAGATTCCTAGGTCTATAAGCTCAAGATCTTTAGTTCTGCTCTAGACTTACTGTTATCAGAGATGCAAAGGGGATTCATCATATAGGCATTTATGTTATGATGTTGCCATAGAAATGCCTTGAAAAAAGTAATACTATAATTACATAAATATATATAAAGAATTGAGTACTATAAAATTCAAATCTTTATTGGGGGAGGGAGGGGTGTATCCACAGTGCACAAATACATTCATATGTCAGAGATTTTTCTTAGTCGGGATTTTGTCCCCCCTCTAAAGTCTCGGTTAACTACTTTTTACTTGATAGCACTGTTTTATAGTCTTTATAGTCTGTATAACTGTATTGTCACATTTGTTGCTTTAATGACAGGGAGGACAGAGAAGCACGGTTCCTAGCAAGTAAAATGGGAATAGTGGCAGCATTTCGATCATGGGCTGGTAAGATTTTTTTTTGTTTGTTTGAAGCTGGACCACAGAATCTCTTATTCTTGTCCTAATTTCTACCAATACCTTCCTACAATGCTATTATGATGTGCTTTAATATTGTGAAATTGGAAAACAAATACGTAGTTTTCTTTGACTGACTCTATTGACAAGTAGCAGCTTTGTTTTCCATCCCATAAAGAATACCATATAGGTGTTACCTTGATAGTACTTCTTGATATTTGATAGGTGAGAGGATATTGAATTTGTCTTTTGAGATTGTTCTGCTACTCACAAATAAGAAATTTGTCATTGTCAAGAGATATCAGCAGGTTAGTTTCATTAGCATATGCTTTTACTGGGTGCCTTAGCTGAGGGAAAAATTGCATATAAACAATGGGGATTTTTCATGTAGAAGACATTTCTAAATGTATAAAATACATAAGATAAAAAGGTGCAAAAAACCTGTATTCTTTATGTTTTGCTTTTTCTGTTTATGTTCTAAATAGCATGTTTGTTACTTTAATCTGTCAAGTATGAAGGGAAGTAAGTGGTCAAGGAAATGATTAAGGCTCCTGTCTTTGCAGCTACATTTTTAATGAAGAGACATTATAAATTGAGACTGAGAACCATGTAAACTTTGGATGGTGTTGTGTAACATTTGAGAACAATTTGAAGGTTTTACCTGTTAATATTGAAATATTAAACTAAATGAGTAAAAATACGGAGTATGAGGACCAAATTATAAAAGAGACTCAGATTTTGTGTGAAACTAATATATTGTATTGAAACTTCTGGAACTCTGATCATTTGGAAAAAGGTGTTTTAAAACAGTGCACAGAGGATGTTATTCCAGGTATGTTTGAACTTGCTGTGTAGAATTTGGCTGATATTAAAAGGAACTGTTTAATTAGTTTGGCTGAGTTACAGCTTTTAACAGGGAAACTTAGCACAGTTCTGCCAAGATTATGCAGGTCTTTCAGCTTAAAGATTCATTCTTTAATGAGAATTTTGTCTTTTCTTTCTGGCAGTTCTTGCATGAAAGTGTTGTTTTTGCAGATAATTTGACAGTATTTTTCACAATGTAAAGAGTAACAGTAGCTATATATTTTTAATGAAAATCAAGGTTTTGTTAAATATTATCAGAAATTAGATAACAGTATGAAATACTGTAAAATACAAAAGGTGCTTAAAATATGAGTTTATAAAAGTGAAAACATTTGATTAGTGATTTTTGTTGTCTGTGATTGTACTCAAATTGGAAATCAAATGTAGCAATAAGTCTAATTTTTTTTTTGTTTGGTGAGAAAATACTATTCTGTATCTAATGTTTTCTAGGTATTATCAGCCTGTGCAAACCTGGAAATTCTGGAATTCAGTCTCTTATTGGGGTACTCTGTATACCAAATATGGAAATACGGGTAGGTGATAAATACTTAGTATTGATGGGGTAATCATATTGGATATTTTAATAAACATATTTGCAATGTTTTAACAATTTAGTATCTTAAATACAGACTTTGGTTATGCAGTCATTATTCTCAAGTTTGTTTGACCCCCAAGTTCAGGTTTACAATTGCATTATAAAATTCCTGTGAGAATGGAAGCGTGTACTGTATGTTTAGAGTGAGGCAATGTAGGAGAGAAAACTACCTAAAATAAACGTTTATTCGGGTCATAAGTCAAAAGAAATTCACAGTAAGCAACAATTGTATTTAAAGCAAAATGATCAGCGATAAATTAAAACCTTTCTTAACAATTTCCTATTAAATTTTTATAAATCTGTCGAATTACATATTTTTTGTCTTTTTTTTTCTTTTGCTAGCGAGGTCTGCTTGAAGTCCTTTATGATATATTTCGTCTTCCTCTCCCTGTTATTGCAGAAGAATTTATTGAAGCACTTCTCAGTGTAGGTGAGTATTTATAGCCAGTTTACATAAGAATACTGGCAAACTTTTCTGCAAGTTTTAACTCTTTACTCTCTCTCTCTCTCTTGTAAATTGTGTCTATATGTCTCATTACTGCTATCATCAGGTGCTCCGAAGCACGGGATGAAATTCTTTATCATTTTTTAAAAGGTGTGAGTTTGGTAAAAGACCAGCAGTGGGGCATAGTGGAACATTTACAGAAAAGGCTGTAAATACTTCCCTACAGATTAGACTGCTTTAAAGTATTAGAAGCATTAGTTATTAGTAATTAGTATATCCTACAGAAAGGCAGGGGAAGGACTTTTTAATATGATATTGGATGGGAGGATGAGAAACAATGGATGTAAATTGGAAGGGGGTAGATTTAGACTTGACATAAGAAAGAAATTCTTTACAGTGAGGGTGGAACAGGTTGCCCAGAGAGGTTGTGGATACCCCCTCTCTGGAGGTGTTCAAGAGCAGTCTGGACAAGGCACTGGGCAGCCTGATCTAGTGGGAGGTGTCCCTGCCTATGGCAGGGGAGTTGGAGCTTGATGATCTTTGAGGTCCCTTCCTACCCCAACTATTCTATGATTCTATCCTAGCTGTTCCCACTGAACTTTCACAGACTTATTGTAGGGTACGTGTATCTTTTTCATATCTTTATATTGAGTGAAGTTGGTCTTTTGTCTTTAGAATAACTCAGTTGTAAACCAAAGAATATCCTCTTTTTTGTGAGCCCAAAGGAAGCAAGTTTAATGTTCTAGAAATTCTCTACCTTGTAGTTAAAAATGTTTTGTGATGCAATTGATTATAAGAGCTTAATCCTTGTTCCACACTCATAAGTCATCCTTTGTTGCAAACTTTTTACTTTTCAACAAATAAAAGTGTTTATTTTTAATTTTAACTATTCTGATATTTTCTGTTCATCAATGTGCTGATGAATTGAAAGAATCATTGTTTTGGTCAATACTTAGATAAAAGATTTTGTCCTAGCTTTGGAATTAGCTTTGCTTTGTTCTGGAGTGTGGATTAGGGAGCTTGTTAGAGATGCTTTCTGACTAAGTATTCTAGAATTTGGAAGCTGTATTAAGATCTGTGTTATTTGCCTACTGAGAGCTATTAAAATAACATGATGAATTCCAATGTTATAGTTAATTTTCCATATTTTTTGTTCTAGATCCAAGCAGATTTCAGGACTGCTGGAGACTTTCTGATGGCTTTGTAGCGGCTGAAGCTAAAACTATATTACCACATCGAGCCAGGTCAAGGTGAGGTTTTAGGATCTTTGTATTTTTTATAGTGTTGACAAGATATTTGTTGTTTCTTGCAGACACAGTAAGAAAATAACTTTCTAAAATTTGTCTGAACATTTTTGCTCCATAGGCCTGATCTCATGGATAATTATTTGGCTTTAGTTCTTTCGGCATTTATTACCAATGGACTTCTAGAGGTAACTAAAGACTCTAAGTTCCAATAGATGCTTTATACTTTCTGAAATTATAAATATTAAAATGAGAATTTGCACAATAAATGTAATAATGTTTCAAATTTTTGAAGGGTCTGGTTGAAGTGATCACAAGTAGTGATGACCATGTGTCTGTTAGAGCAACTATCCTTTTAGGAGAACTTTTGCACATGGTAAGTAAAACTTTTTGCTGAAGATAAATAGTGAACAATTGTAAACTGACACTTCTTGTTATGCTTTGAAGTTGTGTTATGAACTTGAAACCTCTACTTTTTGTCATAATAATGGATTAATGTTAATTTCATCTTTATTGAAATTCTTATATTAAAAACATTATGAATCAATAGGAAGATCATTTGGAAAATAATGTAAGTGCTAGAGATTCTGCTCCGAGGATAGTCCTCAGCTCTCAAAAATCTCACCAGTACACTTCCCTTCCTCAGTAACCAGTTGTGATTTTAACCTGCAAACTCACCCATCATGTTTTTGGGAAAAGACTGTTACTGGTTTTTGCTTTTCTTAGAAAGATGGCAGTATGTTTAGCTTTCTGCCACACAGGCAGGGCAGTTGAAACTTTTTTCATGTTCAACTTGATGTGGCTGTCTTGATTAATTGTCTTTTAGTTTCTGTTAATCTTTTTTTTACAAACAAACTACTTTATAAGAGATAGTACGATTGAAAAATAGAACACTGTCTAAGAAAAATATGAATATGAGTTATTAAGCATAGTTCACATCTCTAGGCTTTCAGCTCATTTCAGTGGTACTTAATGACCCAGAATATCACAGTTCTTTAGATAACGGAGTGAATGTTAGTACATCTCAGATTATCACCATGGGTCACAATTAAGAACAGATCTGTTCTTAATGTGATTCTGTTCTTCAGTGATTATTCTTTAAATAATTCTTCTAATTTCTTTACTGTTTAGCTCTTCTGTGTTTTTAATGGGGAATATAATAATGTTATGCAATTTTTCTGGTTTTGGGAGTATTTCTGAATGGGAATGACTGTTACTCTGGTATTCTGTTTTTTTGAACAGGTGATTCATTAGTCAAATGTGACTGTTCATCAGATACAGATTAGAAAGCTCTAAAATCTAAAATTGTCTTAAGTTATTTCCAGTTGTATTTCAGGTTGGTTAGATAGATAAAATAATCAAAATAGTATGTGAAATAGTTGCTCTGACAGTATGCAAAAGGTACGTTGTTGTCATGTTTCTTTGAAAAGTGGTGAATTCTACAAATGCTGGTCCTAAAGAGATGTCTGGAGTTGTTGCAGTTACTCTAACACATCTTCTATTGTTTTTTAGGCAAACACAATTCTTCCTCATTCTCACAGCCATCACCTGCACTGCTTACCAACGTTAATGAATATGGCAGCATCTTTTGACATTATGAAAGAGAAAAGACTGTAAGAATTACAAGTTTCCCATAAAAGCAAAAATATTTGTCTGCTTTTCCTCCTAGAGCTGAGTGAAAACCTACACTGCAGGTTTTGTGACTGTCTTTGAAAAGCAAACAAGCATGTGCATATAGAAATGCTCTGCCATACTTGCTGCGAAAATATCTTCAGTGAACCATTCCAAAAGTGTTTATGATAACAAGTTGGAAATCTGGAAAGAAAGTTTTTACAGTTGGTTTCAGAATGCTTTTGCATAGATTGCAAGATTTTTAAATATTTTTTTCTTAAATTAACTCTAAGGCACTGTATCTACCAGTCAACATCTGAGATGTTCTTTGGTTTTGATACTCCATTGTTACATATTTCTCTTTTGGTATTTCGATGCAATTAAACTTCCAAAATTAAAAAATACTGTACCAACATTTTTGTACTGTTATTTTTTTATCTATAGCTATTTGAATGGCCGTACACTAAATTGCTGAGCCATTATTCGTGTGATACTGGCATGGAGCTCTTTTTGTGTTTTGGCATTTTTTTAAAATTTTACTTCAGAATAGTAATGGTAGCAATAATAATCTTAAAGCTTTCTGAAACTTTGAAGTTTTCAGTGATAGTTTTTTCAGTTACTTTTATCTCCATTTAAAAAATAAGAATATATGCACAGAGGTTTTATATGTTTGGTACTCATGGTGCCAATCAAGTGACTTGTATTTAGGTGTCTGATTTTTTTAAAAGCCTGTAGAAAATTTCATTTCTCCTTGAACTAGAAATACCTGAATTTAGATATTTTAGATTTTTATGAGCTTTTAAAATTTTAGTTTAGTTACTTATTAGAATGTCTCTCTACCTCAGTCAATCTACTAATCTTGCAGTTTAACCTGTGTCATAGAATAATATCTCCTGGTTACTTCACAAGTCAAATAATTTGATATATTCACTTGTCTTTAAAATGTGTTTCTGTAACTCAGCATTCTTTTTTTGCATTTCTTTGTAGAAGACTACTAGGACCATTCAGATTGATTGAGCGTGTTAGATTTTTTCTGATACTAAATAGTAGGAAATGTAAATTACTCTCTCTCCATTCCTCAGTTCCCTTATGAGATCACTATTCTAATACATACATCATAACTTTCTATTTTGGGTTTCATTGTTTTGTCAGTGATAAAACAGAGAAACTTTCTGAGCCTCTGCTGTGAAATTTTAAATGCAGCTTGTGCAGTGCTTCCAAGAAACATTGCAGTTTTCCTTTTTAGTTTTGAAGGTTTCTTATATGTCAGTTGAATATTTTGATACATGAAATCACAGTTATCTTTCAAAAAAGGCATGTCTTAAACTCATTGCAGAATATTTCACTTGTTCAAGGCTGTGGGATGAGAAGAAGGATGAAGAGCAGAAGGGGTACTTTTGAGGATTACTTGCAGGTTTTTGGTTTTTGGCATTTGTGAACATATCTGATAAAGTAGTAAAAACTCCATTTTTGTTGGAGGAAAACTATTTTGTAGTATTAATATTTTTTCAATTTTGGAACTTTGTTTTGATCATCACTGTTTGCTGTTTTACACTCTCAAAAACTATAATTCAAAGGTATTTGCTTGAAGATAATTTGAAAAAATGCCCACTCTCCTACCCTGTGAGAATTTTTGTTAATGTGGAAGAAAGGTAGACCTTGCTTCTCATTTTTAGACTTCTTTATTTTATTTACTCAGCAGGTGCGGGTTTTTTAACTCTCAGTGTTTTGTAATTAACTGTTTCTGCTGTTGTCGAGTGACATTTCTGTTGCTTCCTGTCTTTTCCTGGAAAACCTCTTACATGGTATTAATGTTTAAAGAGCAGGAAACAACGTATTACTGATACTCCTGCCACCCTGTGGGGGGTAATTAACAAGAAATACTTTGTTAGTCAAAGTTGAATCTAGGGCTCTTGAGTTCTTGATTTCACTGCAGAATGTTGAACTACTGTGACATCTCACAATACTTTATCTACTTTAAACTTTCAGTATCTTCGTGTGAACTGTGATAAACAGGACTGATTGCAGAGTAGAAGGAAAGATAATCAGGTTTATTCATTCATACTAGAAATTCAGAAATGTAATATTATACTGAAATTACACAGGAAGTTGAGGTGCATGAAAACCTGTATCAAGAAAAATTTTATTTGCTTCAGAATTATTGATCACTTCTTTCTTGAGCTGTGTTCATTTTGTCAAGATAAAGCAGTGGCACCTGTTGGCTGGCTAACAGTTGCCAATTACTGGTTGTATTATTTTCTTTTAGACGAGCAAGTGCGGCACTAAACTGCTTAAAACGTTTCCATGAAATGAAGAAAAGAGGACCCAAACCTTACAGCCTCCATTTAGATCACATTATTCAGAAAGCAATCTCAACACATCAGAAAAGGGATCAGTATCGTGTGCAGAAAGACATCTTTATTTTAAAGGTATTATCGTTATTGATGTTTTGAAACTGAATCAGAGTTTATATTTTGGAGACCCTCCTCAGGCTTCACTATCTCATCTGATTTGAAGACCATTTTGTAGTTTCATTTTTTATTTAATTTGTCTTGTAAGCACATGAGGATACTGTGTTGCATCTCTAGAAAATGAAGAGTGAAATGGCGATAATTTCTAACACTTTTTAGGACAAATTGTGATTTCTTACTATTGCATTCTTAATGCAGTTCCATAACCATGCAGTTTACTTTAAGCTGCAGATTTCTGTGTTGTATAGCATTTTTAATGATTGTTACATGAATACTAAGTTAATCTTGTGACAAGAATGAAAATAACTGTGCAAGGAAACTTTTTCTTGTCTGTGTTCCAGGATACAGAAGAAGCACTTGTAATGAATCTTAGAGATAGCCAAGTTCTCAATCATAAGGAAAACCTTGAATGGAACTGGAATCTAATAGGCACCATACTGAAAGTAAGCTTAAAAAGAGCATGATAAAGAGCATGATTATTTCTGTGAAATTGTTCAGAAAGAAGTATCTTTTTTCACATGTTAACTTCAAATTTCTAATACTAATTTTATTGTAAATACCATAACCTTCTTTTCCCACAGAATGTTAGAATCCCATGTCTTTAATCAGTGCTGATAATTTCTTCATAAACAACACTTAAACTTTATGCAAAAATGCACTGCAGTTACATTCACTAATTTCTTGACACCAAAACTGGACTTTGTACAGGCTTTGTTCTGTAGTTACTAGATTTACTGGCTTGCTGGGTATCTAAGATTATTAATCATAAATGTTTTTATGTTTGATTCAGTGTTAAAGATATTATCAAGAAACTCACTGTGAATTAATCTGTATTGTACTTTCATTGTATCGATTTGACCACTGAGGTGATGGAGGTTTGAACATGAAATTCAGGTCAAACTATTGGTTTCCCTTCTATCTCAGACCTCCCAAGGAGTATATTTTCTAGTGTCCTGTCAGATGGTTCCTAATGTCTCAAAATTAATGACTTCTGTCTTAGAATGAGAAACCTCTGAGTTTTCTCCTTTCCATCTAACCACTGCCCTACCTGTTAAGCTGCAGAGCACCAGAATGAGCTAGAATAATGTTATCAGATTGATCCATCTTTAGATCTCCAGTGAGTAGGAGCCAGATTCCATTGTTTGGGCTTTGCTGTTTCACATGGCTAATTGCCTCCCTTTTCTCTCTTTTCAAGACTTGTAGCTATGCAGCGTCAACTTTCTAAACACTTCACCATTTGCATCTCATGTGTCAGTACTCCCTTTATTATTTGCACAGCTTATTGTCTGAGCTGCTGAAATGACGGTGGTCAGCATACAGGAATTACAGCTTTCTTACTAAAAGAGGAGCTCCATACTTTCTCTGGCACTGTTACTGGTGCAGTCATTTTTACTAATTATTAACTAGTGCAATGTATGGCTCAATACTAGCATACCAATAGGAAATGCAAAACTGTATCATTTAGATAGCCAAGAAGTGTGTTTGATGCACTTTTTTCCACCCCTTCCAAGGAGATACTTAACAGTAGCAACAAAATTATATCTGAAGCCATAGAAGCAGCTTGTGCTTATGAGAACAGAGGAACATTTAATAGGAAGAAAGGACAGATCTAGAAGAAACAGTATTATGACTTCTTGTGATCCTTTATAGACATATCAACAAAGGTTTTTATGTATCATTTGAATGTGCAGCATTTAAGTGAGTTATAACAGAGTGATTATTTTTAAAGCAAATTTTATTAATAATGAAATCATCAGGAATTGTTTCTGTATTATGTGTATGGATTATTTGCAGAGGGTAAACTGACAAAAATTGTTTATTTTTCTTTAGCATTTAATAGTTCGCTCTTTTCATTGGAATTGTGGCCTGGTACACAGCATGCAAGCAATATTCCAGTCCTTTTTTTTTTTTTTAATAGAGAAGTAGTTTAGGCTTTGAAACAAAATACAAGGCTTTGTAAGTAGCATTAGATGCAAGAAAAACACTTCTAATTATTCAGTAAATACAACTATAATAGAAATTAGTAAATTTTAGTGACTAATGGAGAAACAATCTACGTGTTTTGTATAAAAGTATGTTTGCTGTTTTTGTAGTGGCCAAATGTAAATCTGAGGAACTATAAAGATGAGCAGTTGCACAGGTATGTAAAAATTATGTAGACTTCCTTTGAAGAAAAAAGTTTTAAACACAGCAGTTTTAATATTGCAGTAAACTGTTCTTTGGATATGCTAGGTTTCTGAAATTTGAAATTTTACCTACAGATAAGCAGCAAAAATAAAAAGTTAAATAATTAGGTTGTAATTTTTGCTTTATGTAAATGGATCTTTTAAGTTTTGGTGATTTCTGTGCATTGATATTTCATTTATTTTCTTACATAATACAAATCATACCAAGTTTGCGAGCACACAATTTAATTTTAAACCTTAAATTATTATCTCTTTGATATTTCATATGTTCGTGTTTGATGTCATCAGTTGAAAACTTGTTGACAGTTGTAATGTTATATATGATAGCTGTCTTCAGAAACAAAGAGGGAGTTATTTCTAGTTGCTATTCGTGCCAAGGAAAGCATGTGTGATTAAAAAAAAAAACCCAAAACCAAACCACTCCAGCTCTGATTTCGTGTCTGTTGGGCATTAAGACATTTTCATTAATTCTGTCCATGTGTGGTGTTAGCTTTACTAGTTATTTCTTGGATGTCTCTTTTATCTTGCATTTCAGAACCTGATTTTATTAAATTATTTTGAAGAGTAGTTCTGTGTCTGTAGGAATGGAAAACTACTTCTACTGGAATTTGAGGAAAAACCTATAATCAGAACACATATTGAAAAGCTCTTGCTGCTCTTTAAGCTTTCACTAAAAAGTAATCAGGCTACTTCTGTATAATACCACTGTATTCTTGGTGGTAGTTCAATTGTAATCATAACAATTTTGGAGATTTATTTTTGGTTGATTGGTTTTTTTTCCTTCAAGCATTAATTGCCAGTCTATACCATGTGGTAAAGGACTGTGTTTCAAATCATTAAAGCAGTGTCTGCGGTCCCAGTTCTATGTCATTTAATCATAAATAATTTGAGGTAATCTAGGATTGAGTTCCACAGTTCATTGATCCTTTCTGCAGAATTGTCAGATGTTTTAATGGCTTTAAAATGCTGTTGCTCTTGTTTAATTATAACTAATTAAGTCACAAAACTTTCTTGTTTCATTGCAAATGATAAAAATGTTCAGCCACTTTGATTTCATAGTTGTCTTTCACTAAATTGATTTTATTTTTTTCCGTTAGTATTCTTGTGATTATATTGCAACTACTAAAGTGACTGAGATAGTTTTGATAGAGATTCCTTCACAGTTAAAGGAATGTGTGTATCCACATGTATATGTATATGCATACGTGTTTACAGACTTCAGTATACACATACATACTCATAAAAATGTGTATGCTATTACATAGTATACTTTTTAATAATAAGACAGAATGAAATAAATTTTATTTGACAAAATTTGAAGAAGGCCTCAGATTTCCTAAATATCTCTGTGCTCTTGGAAGCATGAGAGTGAAGCTATCGCTTCCAAGAACATAGACATTGAATAACTTTAGAAAACCTATTTAAAATTCAATAATATTTGTAGTTTAATGATAACAGATCTTTTCTGTCAGTTTGTATTGTGGCATTGCTTGTCATACTGATAAATAGCAAAGTCTTGTGTACTTTCTGTAGGTTTGTAAGGAGATTGCTGTATTTTTACAAGCCAAGCAGTAAATTGTATGCCAACCTGGATCTGGATTATGCTAAGGCAAAGCAGCTCACTGTGGTGGGTTGTCAATTTACAGAATTTCTTCTTGAATCAGAAGAGGTAAGACATTTTTAGCTACAGGACTGGATAAAGACTAAGTGGTTCTGCTGTGCAACCCTCAGAAGAAATTACTTAATTTTAGTGCATATTTTTGTAGACTTTGAAGGGTAAATATAAAATGATAGGTCTCTTTAAAAATTGTTACTTGAAGTCTTAGTTTGTTGAAGTGATACACTGAGGAGGACAACTCTGTTCAAGTAGATGTTTTATTAAATGCCACTTAGGTTTTGGAGGTGTGTATCCTTCCTTTCTCTACCTCCTATCTTCCTTTATGCTGAAGAGCTTTATCTCAGGTTAGAGGAAAATGCCATCAAACAATCCTGCTCCCTGAAAGAATAGAATTGGTCCTAAGATTGATTTCCACTTCTATTTGCCTTGAACCTTTCTCTTTAGTCTGAATTGTATTTGCCAAGGAGCATTTCTGTTTTCTGTATTGTGTTTGTAATTTCTAAGAAATTTAAAATTATAGATTTCAGTAAAGTAGAGACACAGTTCTGTTAATTATAGATTTTATTACTCTTTATTTTCTTAGGATGGACAAGGTTACCTGGAGGAGTTGGTTAAAGATATTGTACATTGGCTCAACTCTTCATCAGGAATGAAACCTGAACGCAGTCTTCAAAATAATGGATTACTAAATACCCTAAGCCAGCACTACTTTCTTTTTTTTGGTACTCTATCCTGTCATCCTCATGGAGTGAAAATGCTTGAAAAATGTAATGTGTTTCAGTGGTGAGTGTTTTTAATCTGTTTGAATTGTGATTATGGATATACTAGTTAGAAAAATTGTAAACCATGAAGACTCACTTCCGTAAAGCTGAAAACTTTAAATTTGAACACATATGTGTGATTGTATTATGAAATAACTTGGATTTTGCCATCCACACCTGTCTGACAGTGTCAGGAAGGATGATACTGTACAGTAAAGACAAGAGAGAAAATATAAATCATAAAATTCCACCCAAAACCAAAAGAAAACTCAAAAAAACCCAAGGAAAAATGCAAAACATCAAAAAATGGCAAGTGTCCTACTGCTTGTGAAATATAATGATGGCATGTTGTACCTAAACTTCAGTATATTTGAGTGAAGCTTTGAAGTTTAAAATTATGTTCAGGTACAGAGAAACTCACCTCACTTTGGGATTAAATTGGCTAGTGGCTAATGCCAGTTTATTTTAAGTACGATTGCGAAAATTCACATGTTTTGATGTACTCTACTTTTTTTTTTTTTTTCTCATTGGCTAGTAGAATGTAAGATTTTTACTTTCTGGCTTCAGAAATGTTGGTTTACAGTAAAATCCAGACAGTTAATAAACTAACCTTATGGCCAGCTTCATACACAGAATGTTTTAAAATAAGAAATTGTCCAAAGAGCTTCATGAACATTTTATTTTGTAATTATAATCACTGATTAAGCCGTGCTGTAGAAGTTCATACAGAGCAATTATACATAATGTTTGTATGGGGTACTTCATATTTCAGTGCATTATTGTGTCCCTACTTCACTCTTAACAGTTATAACAATTTCATAGGAGGAGTTGATTTTCATGGTGTCTTTATGCAAATTAAATCCTAAATCAAAATACTTGAGTTTCAATTATTGATTGAATGAATAAATGGATCTGAATAGGTATTACTACTAATTTTTATTTTCTTGTCCCTCTCTTTTATCTTCCAGTCTTCTTAATCTTTGCTCTTTGAAGAACCAGGATCACCTGTTAAAACTCACTGTTTCTAGTTTGGATTACAGCAGAGATGGATTAGCAAGAGTCATCCTTTCTAAAATCTTGACAGCAGCCACAGATGTAAGTTTCATTAAATTTATGTTCTGTTGTTACTTGCCGCTAAACGTTAACTTTTTGAGTATTATTGCTAAGCTATTTTATATACAGAAAGGACTCTATTTTCATATTAATGGAAGTGAAACTGATTCATGTACTTTTTGAAGTTGTTAACTTCACAGTATAGATTGTATGGATGATGAAGAAACTAAGTAATTAAAATTGAGATTTCTCTCATGCATGAAGGAGACTGATGTCTTGAAAGGCATTAAAGTCCTTAAACCCAATGTTATGTTGTTGTCAGTGGACCTCTTAAATCAATTGTGCAATGAGTGTTTTCACAAATGAAAGTGCATATTTCTGTTATTAATAAACAAGTTAACCTTCCAGTGGTGGATACCATTCTGATAATGATTGAAACTGAATTGGAACTGAGTAAGTGCTACAGTTCCTGGAAGAAGGGAGTGGTTCAGAAGTAGACTTCAGGATTTGTACTGGAAATTAAACACAGACTTGTGTGTATTTGTGAGAAGAAACTCTTGAACTTTTAAGAAAAGAGAAATCTCTCAAAATAACGTCACAGCATTGGTAACAGGCTGATGACAGTGAGTTGAAATCTAACTAGGGAAGAACTGTCATTACTTGAGGGATAGCTACTTGTTTATCTCCTGGACACAACAGAACATACATACTCTGTTGAATGGACATGCGGGAATGTGAGAGATGCTAATTTTAAATGTCTGGTTATATTTTGAATGAGCAGAGGGAAATACGAAATTGAGTGTAGTCTCTGAGGCTATCAAAGATGTAGTGATTCTTTTGTTTAGAAATTAGAGTCTGAAAATAATGATTGCTGTCTTGAACAAATGGCTAACTGAAAGAGAAGGGTGACACTCCTATTGAAAAAGTATTAAGCAGTCTTTCAGTTAAAGGACTTTGTTATCCTTTCTTTTATGCCTAGTCTGAGACAGAAAATAGGGATGTGCGCCTGTGTCTTTATTAAATAGTTTCTAAGATCCTGTTAGATGATGGTAGGATAAGAAGTTAAAACAGTGAAACTTGATGTGGTTGTTTCTGTTGAGATTTTGTGTCATTGGGTACCCCCTCCCCTACCTCCCAGCTGTTTCTCCCTCATCAAAAGGGACCATACATGAAGCAAGAGCACTACAGCACTTCAGTTTCTTCCAAATAAAGATAATTAAAAATCAGAAAAAAGACCAGACATGCTGTCAATCTCCACAACAAAGTATATAGCTACACTAGTAATTTGAGGCATTTTCTTGTGAATTAGTGTTTCTGGCTTAGAGTTTGAAAAAGATTTCTAGATTCCAAGATTTGAAGAACTTAAATTCTGTTCCAAGAGAAATGCTTCCAGATGTTTTTCAAGTATATAGTACTTATACGAGAAGCTTTAGGTAGGTAGGAATTGGTTGAACTTCTTCCACATACTCTGTGAACACTAAAAACTATACTTGGTTATAGCTGTCATACCCTTAAAGATGTAGGGACTGAAGACCTGAAGAAAAAAATTTGAGCACCTGATTTTGTCTTTCTAGCTGTTATTGTTTAAGTATAGATAACATCTTCCCTAGTAAGCATGCGTTATTAGTTACTCCATTCTTCTTCAGAACATTGCAAATTCTTGTAGATTTAACTTGTTTGTTTCTATTTTCTGTGTATGTTTCTGATAGAAAATTATGTTAATCAATTTATTATGTTTATTCACTAAGTTTTGAATAGCAGTACAGGAAATGACAGAGTATTTCATTTTGCTATCATTTCGAGAAAACAGTAGTAGTAAACTAAGTGTTGAGGAACTATATTAATACAGAAAATAGCAATTTTCTATTAGAAGGTTTTCTGACAAATTTTGAAGTTACATTTGAGAAACAAATTTATTAAACTCCTGTTTCTTGCTTGTTGAAGTTTTTTGCAAACCATTGCATACATAAAAGTATATACAATTGCACTGAATAATTACAAGGAGTTTTTCTTACCCTCATGGATTTGTGTTGTGCTATCACAGTGAAGGATTGATAAGGCCTCTCAAAGGAAACTTGCCATGACCAGATTACTTGTGATCTCAGACTTCAGTTTCCTATTTGATGATAGAAATTACTCTCTATTAGACTATACTTAAAAATACAAGTTGTACATCACAGCTATTTCCTGTAAAATATAATAATAGAAATTTCTTCTAATGTTACAAACCATTAACTACATTAACTATTTTTCTTCTATTAAAAAAAAAATTTCTTTACTTTTGCAGAGCTGTAGGTTGTATGCAACAAAACACTTGCGAGTATTACTGAGAGCGAATGTGGAGTTCTTCAGCAATTGGGGGATTGAGTTACTGGTGACCCAGTTACATGATAAAAATAAAACTATTTCTTCTGAGGCACTTGATATTCTAGATGAGGCATGTGAAGACAAGGTGAGCATCCTTTCACTTTCCAACCTCTTTTTAGTGCACTACTCTGTGACTGGTTTGCCACCCATTTCCCCAGTGGCAAAATAAAAATATGCAAGAGTCTGCTGCTGATTATCTTTCTTGATTGTCATTGATGGACTTTGTAATAATTTGTAGACCCCGTTGATGAAAAAAAATGTAAACTTCTGAAATATACTTATTTTTAAATACGAATTCTGAGTAATTCAGCTTGATCAAAATTGGTCATTATGCTCCTTATGAAATAATTGCTAATTACTGAAAAAAGGCACTTAGCATGGATAATATTCAGATATTATAGTAAGTTCTGTTTGATACTTCGTTTTGTGAGAAACTTACTGCCTCATTACTGGCAGACTGTAGTAATGGGTTTAGTTTTCAGAATTATATAGTTCTCAGATACTCTTTATGCGTTTTTAATTATTTTAGGCTAATCTTCATGCCCTTATCCAAATGAAACCAGCTCTTTCTCATCTTGGAGACAAGGGTTTACTTCTACTCCTGAGGTAAATGTTGAATGTGCGGTTTGATTTTACACCATGGAATGAAAGAAGAAATTTTTTTGAACAAAAATTACATCACTTGTTTTAAGAAGACTACTAAACTGTCTGATGTTACTTTACAGGTTTCTGTCCATCCCAAAGGGATTTTCATATCTAAATGAAAGAGGTTATGTAACAAAACAGATGGAAAAGTGGCAAAAGGTAATGCTGAGAATACAAAGGAGGAAGAGTGCAATTATTCACTTTTAGAAGGTCAAATATGTGTATTTCTAGTGCAAATCCATTTATTTCCTGAAGATTTTCTGAAAAAAATTGTCATGTTCCTTAGCTCTTCTGTGCATGTGTGCTTTTGATTTACCTAGGCATTTTATATAATTTTCATATTTCAGCAAATATTTCAGTAGTGTAATAACTTTCAAAAGCAGGTTGTTGTGTAAGGTCCTGTCTAGAGCAGTGTGGGAAGGAATACTATTTTTCAAGATACCTGTTACCTCTGGTTGTTGCTAATCCAAGTTAAATCTAGAGCTCATGAAGATAGAATTACCTTGTCCTGTTAGGAAGTAACTAGGATCACAAAGGTATTAAGAAAAAGGCATCATTATCACAACTAGAATAAAACGTCTCATACCCTACTTTGTTTTCATAATTAGTTGTAAGTGCTGGTCTCATTTCTGCTGGTATATTTTTTTACTAACTTAGTAGCTGTCACTTCTCAAGGAATACTGAAATGCTTGGTGATCTGTTGAGAATATTTGAGTTTAAGTCAGAAGTATTTCCTTTTTTAAAAAGAATTCTCTGAAACAGTTATGGAAACAATTGTCAGCTCTGCAAACTCATTTTATGCATAAAAGTGAGCTCCACCTTCACAACATTAAGAGATTCATCCTTCATTAAGAAGGGCTTTGATTATTCGTACCTTGTGATGTTTGTACTATAAAAACATAAACCACTAAATGTATCGTGTCTGCCTTCTTTTAGGAATATAATTTAAAGTATGTTGAATTGATTGAAGAGCAACTTAATGAAGCACTTACAACATACCGCAAACCTGTTGATGGTGATAACTATGTTCGTCGAAGCAACCAAAGGTAAATTTGAGAAAATGTGTCTTTGGACATAAGCTGGTGGGACAGTTAGAGCTTAGAATTAGTGGGGGAAGAGAATACCATAGGAGTGCAGTAGGTAAGCCAGTGGTTGGTGCTGTGATGCTAGTGGGAGCATTTGCACTGCTGCTGGGAGCAGAGAGGGCACAGGATCATATCTGAAATGCTTGCGTATCAGTGCACACACTATGAGAAACGGAAAGGATGAACTAGGAAGAGTCAGTCAGTTTGCAGAGCTACAATATCACACTGATATTAGCAAGATGTGGTAGAATGAATCCCACAACTTGTGCTGGGATTGAAAGCTACAGGCTATTCAGGAAGCCAGGTAGAACAGGCAAGGTGGAGATGCTCTGTAGATGAGGTAAAGGTTTGATTGTACAGCCCTTAGAGTTAGTGGTGGCTGAGAGCCTCTGGATGAGGGTTAGTGGAATGGAAAATGAAAAGAGTTGTCTACCACTGATCCCTTGGTCAAGGTGTTAGCTCAGGTGAGTTATAGGAAACCATGAGAGATTTCTGGTTTGGTAGCTTTTATCTTTAGAGATTTCATCTTCCTGGACACTGACTTTCAAGACCATCCTGCTTTGACAAGAAGGTCTTCTAAATTCTTGAAGTTCTGTCAGCATTTAGGGCCAATTTGTTCTGAACAACAGATACTATCCCTTCCTTTGTCTCACACACTTTGAGAAAGGAGGAGAAGGGATAGAGAGATTTACAGATTTAGAAGAATCTAAAGTACTTTACTGAGCTATTAATAAAAAAATGAAAAGGAAACAATGAAACAGATACAGTAAATACAAAACCATACTGAGCTCCCACAATGACATCACTGTGGCAGTCCCAGGCTAGACTTAGCAACGGGTTGACTCAGGAGCACAGGGCTCAGGATCAGAGGCAGATGAACAGACAGGGTTAGAGTAATGCTTGGCACAAGAATAAATTTGGAGAGAAGTATCTGGAGAGCTGCTCTGAGGTAAGGGATCTGGAGGTGCTGGTGGGCAGCTGCTCCATGTGAGTCAACACTGATCCTGGCAGCCTGGGTGTCATCAAGCTCAGCACCACCAGTGGATTAAAGGAGGGGACTGATTCAGCATTGGTGCAGCCTCATCTTGAGTGCTGTGTGTGGTTTTGGGTCCCACCATTTATGAAAAATGTGAAGGTACTGCATGCAAAAGTGGGTGACATAGTTGTGAGAGGGCTGGAGGGAATATTTCTAGAGAAGCAAATGAAGACTTTAGAGTATGACTAATTTAGAGAAAGCGATTCTAAGGAGTGATCTTGCTGCATTCCACAGCTTCCTGAGGAAAGTATGTGGAGAGGGATGTGCTTAACTTTTCTCCCTGGTACCCAGTGACAGGTCATGTGGAAATGTTTCAGAACTGCATCAGGGGAGCTTTATACTGGACATTATGTTATGTTTCTTTATTGAGAGAGTGGTCACATGCTGGAACAGACTTCCTAGAGAAGTACTTCATGTCCCAAGCCTGTCAGTTTTTCAGAGGCATTTGGGCAATAGTAATAATATGCTTTAACCTTTAGTCATCCCATAATTGGTCAGGCAGTTGGATCCGATGATCATTTGAAGTCTCTTCCAAATTAAATAGTTTGGTCTACTCTATTCACCAAAAGAATTTTCTTTGCCTGAAAAAAACTGAAGAGTTACTCACTGGATTGGGGGAAGTTCTTTACTATGAGAGTGGTTAGGTCCTGGAACAGGCTGCCGAGGGAGGTTGTGGATGCCCCGTCCTTGGAGGTGTTCAAGACCAGGCTGGACAAGGCCCTGGGCAACCTCATCTAGTAGATGTGTTTGTTAGGTGGCCCTGCTAGGCAGGGGGGTTGGAGTTACATGATCCTTGGGGTCCCTTCCAACTCGGGTCATTCTGTGATTCTGTGATTCTGTGATTGCACTGCTGTGTAATTTATTGTAAAAGATAAAGCTTCAGAATTGCATGTGATTTCTTTTTCTGACAGATTACAGCGACCACATGTCTACCTGCCAGTTCACCTTTATGGCCAACTGGTGCACCATAAAACAGGCTGCCATTTATTGGAGTCTCAGGTGAGGATAATAACTACTTACAACTTCAAGCATTTTAAAGATTACTGTAACTCTTCTTAAAATTATTTTAAAAGAATTTACATCTAAACACACATTGCAAAATAAGTTGATTATGAAAGTCTAAAGTTATGTGAGCAAGAAACTTGTAGTGACAGGGCAGTCTTTGCCATCAAGTTTCATGTAAAGTTCCTTCTTGACACTGAAATTCCAGAGAAATAACTTGCAACATTTTCCTTAAAATGGCTAGCAACATCTTTGAATAAAAAGCAGATAACGGATAGAAATATTTTTCCAGTCTGTGTGAATTGTATATTGACAAGTAAAGCTGTGCCCGTGCTTTTATGCATACACAGTTGTGGAGATGAGGGGGTAAATTCCTCTTTCTAACATCCTAAAAAGCTAGAAAGACAAAGCCATAGCCATTTCATAGTCACTTAAATTAATTCACTTTTACTTGGGTTCTGAATATTGTATAATGAATTGAGTTATGATAGTTGAGGAGTTCAGGAGACAGCTTATATCTTGCATTGCATTCCAATTAATCTGTTACCTTTATAAAATCTGAATTAACTTGGTGCAATCCGCTCATTATAGTTACTGTTAATTTGTACTTATTATTCCAGAACTACTACTGTTAATTTTAGGGTGCATAATTTCAATTGGTGCTTTGCCATTTATTAAAAATGTTAAAAAAGAGAACCTGTTTGACTGAGGTCTCCTCTTCATTTGCAACTGAGGTTGTCATTTTTCCTTCTGTTTTTCTCCTTCAGAGTATTGTTACAGATCTAAGTTACACCATTCGTTCCCCAATGCTGGATAAGTGGGAAGAAATTAAGCAGCTAAAAGCAGCTCTTTGGGCCTTGGTTAGTAGTAAATTTTCAAAATTTTTGTGATTGTTCAAGTTTAGTTAATTCATTCTGAAATAATTCCACGAAATCCCATAAAATCATTGATTAGAGCTTTTGTCATTAAATGGTTATTCCAAGTTGGTGGTCTGTACTGTAACTGGGCTTTTATTTGAAAATTTTGCTTCATCTTTTATAATGTGAGGTTTTTAAATAGTCACATTGTCTTTTTTCCTTTTTAACAAATGAAAATCACAAGTTGCTGCCTGCAGCAATAATATTACTATGGAGCAAGCAGTTACAACCTTTGTGGTCTGATTTTGATGTATTTACACCACTGGTCCAAAATTCAGTGTTTGTGAAAGAAAGTGGTCTGCTCCTGTTGTTGCATATGTAGTCATGACACCCCTGGTACTAGGCAAAGGCAAAAAAATCTAGTGTCATGTATCCATTTAATTGTCAGCAGTTTTACTAAGACTTTTGGATTGTCAACAGTGTACTGAGTCTTTTGGATTTACACAGCTAGGAAATGCCAAAAAAGGGTGTTCAAGTCTAAGTGCTTTGAGAAGAGATGACTTGAAACTATACTTAGTAAACAACAAAGATGTCAGAAGCTTTGTACTGATAGTGCTGCAGATCACATAAAAATGAAAACTGTACTTACTGACAAACCTTTATTCCAGGGCAATATTGGATCATCAAACTGGGGCCTTAACTTGCTTCTAGAGGAGAATGTCATTCCTGATATAATGGCACTCGCCCAGCATTGTGAGGTTCTGTCTGTTAGAGGGTATGTGTACATGATTTATAAAATATTTACAGATTATAATTGATAGATTTTCAAATAGCTTTGACTGATTTACAGGAATGTAATTTTGCTTGTAATTGGAAATCAGTTGTATAAGAGGCCTGAGTACCAGTCTCAGTCTTATACAATTGTATAGTAACTTGTATAGGAAGTCTGAAGGAGCATCCAGCAATGAAAGGAAACCTATGAAAAAAGATACATTCTGCTTTTCTCCTTTTTTTGATAACAACATATTTGCTACCAAAATCTCTGTTGAAATGAACTTACTATTCCATTATTTATTAATCTTTTTTTAGTTTTTAAAAGTATGGATAGATGGTCTTTTGCCTAGTACTGCATTAATACTGCATTAATTCTTCTCTTTTTTTTTTTATTAAAGTTACTTTTCAACTGTGTTATCAGGCTCTTGTAATATTTTTAGTTCCATATCTCAGATATTTTAGTGCATTTCTTAAGCTTCCATAAATTTACACATAAAAAATAACAAAAAGCTAGTTCGTAGTTTTGTGAAGTTTCTCATAAATTGTTTTGATACCGTTTCCTTTAGAAGAGAAGTAAGCTTAATTAACTTAGATGCTATTATTGATTCTCTTTTTCCTGTATATACATTGAATACAGAACCTGTGTCTACGTGCTTGGTCTAATAGCCAAAACGAAACAAGGATGTGACATTTTGAAGCATCACAACTGGGATGCAGTGAGACACAGTCGTAGACAGCCTTGGCCAGTGGTCCCTGATGACATGGAGCAGCTCTGCAATGAACTTTCTTCTATACCCAGCACTCTTAGCTTGAACTCTGAGTCCACTAGTTCTAGGCATAACAGTGAAAGCGAATCTGCTCCTTCAAGTAAGTAACAATAAATTCTAACCAAAAAACAGTACACGCCAGATCACCAGGATGAGGTTCAGACAAATTGTGTAATGGTTGCAAGAAGAGGAGTGTGAGCAGGGGGACAGCTATGTGTGTTCAGAGGGATGTAGATAAGTGAGAGGAAACAGTGTAAAAGTAAGAAATTGTGTAGAAGTAAGAAATTTTAACAGTAGGCTAAGTTGCTACTTTTTATGTGGAGTCATAGCAGCTTGTTACAATGCCCTGCAGCTGCAATACTCTCCATGCTAAGGTTTAAACGTACATTTCTTTGGCTTTCCTCAAAGGCACTTTCTAGAATAAATAGAATAATAATCTGTTTGTACAGATACAGACTCAGAATATTTGTATTTATAAAATCATGTGTATTTTGAGTATCTATAAGACAGTTTTGCTGTAGGTACTTGAATTTAAATCCAGAACTACACCATATTTAGATACAATAGAAGGAGACCATTAGTTGTAATCCCTGTAGCTGGATGTTTGCACTGAAATTAAGGTTGTGGGCTTTTCTTTTGAAGTATGGCCTTCAGCTCAAGATAGTTAATTTACAGTACTAAGTTCTGCAGAAAAATTGTTGAATTAAAATGGCAGTAAATATTGTGGTTTCCCACTTTGGCATCCATAGAATTGCATACTTTTTCACGACTTAATTCATAGACTTCAAAGAAGTGTCCACTTTCAGTGACAGAATTTTGTATCATTTCAGGTATGTTCATCA
Organism: Turnix velox; assembly: GCA_013400935.1. NCBI lineage: Eukaryota > Metazoa > Chordata > Aves > Charadriiformes > Turnicidae > Turnix > Turnix velox. The sequence continues at coordinate 17,012 of VZTY01025039.1, read as the reverse complement.
TGGAGGATGACCGTTTTGGTAGTACTTCCACTAGCACTTTCTTCCTAGATATTACTGAAGATGCAGAACAAATATTTTATGACAGACCTGGCCCTTCAAAGGACAAAGACCGCAGTCCCTTTCCCTTTTTTTCTTCTAGTAGACTTGTGAAAAATCGCATTCTGAACTCTCTTACTCTGCCTAATAAAAAACACCGAAGTAGCAGTGATCCAAAAGGAGGAAAGCTGACATCATCTGATGGTAAATCGGGACTGAGGCGAAATCGTACAGTAACAGAACCTTCTGGTAGCATAGACTTTCCTTCTGGGGAAGAATTCAACCCTGTTTTCAGAATTCCTAAAATCCAGACTTTACGCTTAGAGACTTCTTTTGTCGGAAGTAAGCACGTGGAAGATACAGATAGTACACCAAGTATTGGAGAAAATGATCTGAAGTTGCCAAAAGGTCTTGGAAATGAAATGCACCGAGAAAACACAAGCAGAGAAAGACTAATAGGGGATGGTACCACACATACGCATTTCAAGAGTCGTAGCTTAAGTTTTAATACAGATACCACAACAAGTGGCATAAGCTCAATGAGCTCAAGCCCTTCAAGGGAGACTGTAGGTGTGGACACTACAAATGCAGATACTGACTGTGGAAGTTTGAGCACTGTGGTGAGCACAAAAACAGTTAAACCAAGTCACTGTTCAACACCACAAACTAATCACCTGCCTCTATCAAAATCCAACTCTGTGTCCTTGGTTCCACCAGGGTCCTCTCACACACTTCCCCGTAGAGCCCAGTCTCTTAAAGTTCCTTCTCTTGCTACGATAAAAAGTCTTGCTGACTATAACTTTAGCTACACGAGTTCTCGAGATGCCTTTGGCTATGCTACACTAAAACGCTTGCAACAGCAGAGGATGCATCCTTCACTGTCTCACTCTGAAGCCCTGGCATCTCCAGCAAAGGATGTGCTATTTACTGACACTATTACTATGAAGTCTGGCAGCTTGGATTCTCGGCTGACCCCAAGCCGGTAAGCGATTGTTACGTGCAGATTTCTTCTTTCAGAGCTGCAAGGGCAATTCAATTTAAGAAAGCATCTCTCATACTGTTCTCTCCAACTTCACCTGTAAGTGACAGTTGTTGCAGGATGATTCATAATTTCACTGAAAGCAATGTCAGTATTATGAGGTCTGTGTAACAGAATGAGAATTCTTCACTGTGAAGTTGCTGTCTGTGAAATCTGGCTTTCATAGCTGTGCTTAGCCCATTGTCATGCTCTTGGTGGCAGAGGAAAATGTTTCTTTTTGTCATATTTGGTGCTGCTTAAACTTTTTTAAATTTTAAATGCTGTTAAAATTACTGAAACTGCAAATGCACAGAATTTCCCATTTCAGGCTGTATTTCAGAATAGAATTTTCTAAGTCTCACTTAGAGAAGTTTTAGGACCAGGACACCTGCCAATCTTTGTTTGCTGTGGCATTGAGGACAGTGATGAGATACTGATGCCGCTGGCAGGAATGTCAGTTTGGCTTCTTAGCTGCAACAGAGCGAAGATTTTATTCATAGTATTTATTTTTAGGTGGCAGTGTCACCTCTTTATTTTTGAGTAATATTAGATGTTCTGAAGATTAATTGAATCATTACGTAAGATAGCTAGCTCATGACATTGACACTGTTCCCAAGAGCTTAACAAAAGCTAAACAACTTTTCTCTTGAAAGCTCTTCTACCAAGTTTTTCTTTTCAAATAATTTTTGAGCTAGTGCATTAGATTTTTCCATTACTTTTGGAAGTGGAAAAGCATTTTCTGTCTCTATCTAAACATCCTCTTTGAGATGAGAGAAAGTGGCCAAACTATCTATGCATTAGCCATCTTCTTACAGCAAGGAACAGCAGTTGCCCAGACCGTGAATGGTACTCCTTGTACCCAGGGACAATGTGTACAGTGCTTGATTATTACTATGTATTTTTGTCCTCATTAAGATCAACTTTGAATTCACATAATTCTGTAATGGTGCCTTAAAAGCTAATTTTTGTATCTTTGCTAAGTTAGAACTAGACTGAGTGGACTGATTAAATAGAAGATTATTCAGTAGTTTAGCTGCACTGTCCTGGAAATCAGAAGTGGTGTTACTTTCTTTGTTTCTGGCTTCCTGTGCTAATGGAGGACCAAATGAGTGTCATTTCAGTGGCACTACTGGTTCTGCTGTGACTGTAGCCTTGCTGCAGTGGACTTTCATCCTGAGACTCTGCATGCAATGTGGTATTAACAGTCAGTATTCCCGGTGCTTAGCTGTTCATGATCCCTTATGTCAGTGGTCAGGCTTAAGGATTTGAACTGACCTGTTTAACATTGAACTGCGATGGCTTGAGTGCTCATATGTCCAAGAAGGTTAAAAAATTACAAATGTACATATGAAAGATTGTTAGATTCTGTTGCTTATTAATACAATTGATTGGAAAGATGATACAGCTAAGATATGTGTATTTCATAGTGATTATAGCTGAGTGTTAGCACTAAGTAGTTGTGGTCCTTTACCTTGCTGAGCATGTTATTACTTCCAGCTAAATGCTGTCCTTAACTGCTATTTAAGTAATAAATTGGATTGAAGGACTCTTTTGTCTACCAAAGCTATTTTTCCATCAGTTTTCTGAAAATTACCTTTGATTCACGCTTCAGTAACAAGTTCTTGTGTTCACAGCAACTAGCAACTGTAAACTGAATTTTGTGATGTTTGTAGTTGTTCTTTTAATTCAAAAGGTTGAAAACCATTAACCAATGACTGCTTAGTCCCTGAATCATGTCTCCAAGCACTGCAGCTAGATATCTTTTAAGTACCCCCAGGGTTGGTGACTACCACTTCCCTCCACAACCTGGACCAGTGCTTGACAGCCCTTTTGATGAAGAAGAGTTTTGTAATAGCCAATGTGAGCCACTCCTGCTGCAACTCAAGGCTATTTTCTCTCATTCTTTTGAAGTATGGCTAGGTTTTTATTCCAAATCTATAGCTACTGTCCCTAATATTAGTTGATGAGAATTAGTCGCCAGAAAGCTGTTGATTTTTGTTCTCTGCCTTCCCATTGCACGATAATGTCTTGAACCTTACTTGATCAAGTTCTTAATAATTTAACAGTAAATATTTGTAAGGGATAAGGACTTTGTGATTGCCGATCTAAAACAAAAAAGATATAATTCTGAGGGAGAAATTAAAGGAATAAAATGTTTACTGTACTTTACCTCCCAGTGTATAGTTTGTAGTAATATGGTAAAAAATTATAGTTCCCAAGGTGTGTCTCTTTAAACTAGGAAGCTTTAATCCTCTGCGTATAGACAGCTGAGTAGCAGAAAACGCTGATAGATTTTTATCTTCAATGAAAAGAAAAATTACAGTTGTCCAAATGTAAAGTTTCTATCGTTAGGATTCTGACTGGCACTGAAGACTTGTTCCCCAGCCCCTCTCTTGCCTCATTTTTCCAACGTATTTCTTTGTTCCTTGGGCTGCTTGTAACAATCAGCTCTTTTCTCTCAGCACTTTGAAGTTTGTTCTTTGTGCATTCACGTTGATTAGATTCTTCCTTCATGCTTGAGTGTCCAAATGAGTGGCTGCTTTAGAGTATGGGAAAAACATGTTCCCTTCTCACATCACCGGTGTAGTGCCTCAGCAGGCTCAAGCTTTGTGTTTGCAGGAATGAACTTGCTCAGCTTCAATGTTATGAGTATCCAAGGAAGGTACCTTCAGTATATGTACCTTCAGGTGCATTTCAAAATGAGGCAGGTAGTTTGAAAGCCTAAATCTTAACTGACCATATCTGGGCTGTAAATCTGCAAAGCCTGGTATGCAGGAGAAAATCTGTGGTTTTGGAGGGCTGGCAGCCTCTCAAGCTGAAGTGCCATCAAGCTCTCTTTCAGGTCCCTCTCTCAGGATTTTCAAAGAAAAATCAACTATGTCCATGTTCTGTAGAACAAACAAAAAAGGGCTTATTTTTCCCAAGGAAGTGGAAAACTGCAATACATAATGAGGCAGAAAAAAGCCATGAGCTTGCAGCATAAATGTAACAGAGTAACAAGCTGTTATGAAATAAGGATAGCCCTGTCCTTCCTGCTTGTATTGTGCTAGGAGGAGAGATTTACCAAGATTGTGACATGCTATTTCAATGTTACAGGTTCATGAAAGCTTTAAGTTATGCTTCCTTAGATAAAGAAGATTTGTTAAGTCCCATCAATCAAAACACACTTCAGCGTTCCTCTTCTGTTCGCTCCATGGTTTCTAATGCTACGTATGGTAGCTCTGATGATTACATTGGCCTTGCTCTCCCAGTGGATATCAATGAAATATTTCAGGTAATTATGCGGTAACTTGATGGGTTAATTTGCATTCTTATACGGAATTATATAAGAATATATTAGATCTGGAGAAGAGAGTAAAAATATATGTGGTAGGTACTTCAAGGAATGCACTTGGGAAAACAATAGTTTCCTTTGTGACTAGCACTTTTCTAGTGCTAGTTTTGTTTTGTAATCAGATGACACTGATGATGTTATGAGAGTGTTAAACAAAATTACTACTTTTTCTCATTCAGAGTATCTTTGCTATATTTATGTTGCCTCATTTATTCTCTCTCGGCTGTTTTTGTAGAGTTGAAGCACTTCTCAACTCTGCAACATCTTATAGGCAACATTGTTGATGTCCTGACTGTTTTTGCACTGCTCTCCTGAGATTTCCAGTGGTGTAGAATGACCTTGGACAGATTAATTAATTGGCGCTTCTGGGTCACTGGTTCCTTACAGTCAGTCACTACTACATTTTAGCATTTACTGACCATTCATGAGCCTTATTTAAGAAATGTTCATGCACAAATATATGAGGGGTGTATTGGCTTTTTCTTTAGTACTTGAAGGTACATTTGTAATTTCTTCCTCAAATGAGATCATTTTCCAGAAGTAAAAAAATGGATGGTTTTATTTCTTTATAATATCTCTTTTTCCTTCATATAGGATTATTGCATGTCCTAACTTTAACTCTCACTTGAATATTCCAGGTAAAGGAAACTCCGTATTTCCAGAAGAAAACCACACCTCCATTTGATGACCGTGGAACTAGGGGTTTTGTACCTGATGCAGGAGGTACTGATTTTGTTCTTCTCTTGTGCCTTTCTCTTGTTTATTTATGCAAACTGGGAACAGGGCAAGCGTGTTGCTTTGGTAGTTTAGTTGATTTTTTTTTTACAGGAAAGGTTATTTCTGGCTGTTAGATTACAGAGCTGTGTTCTGGATTCAGGATAACAGGCCATTAATTCCCTGTTTCATTCAGTTAGTGATAATGTGTTGTTGCTTTAAAACAACATATATTTTATCATAGCTTACCACTTACCTTCATACAGTACATGTGTGCAGTATGTATATTTAGAGGTTAAATTCTATCCTTTGTAATGTTATGTGTGACAAGATGGGACTAAAATGTGATGGCTAATTAATAAATGCAGCAATTGAGAACTTCAACACTAATAAAAAAAGTTTTGTAGATCTTCACACATATACACCCTTACAGTCTTAAATGGGGAAATTGTGTTGCTCACTTGGTTTTATTTCTCTATAATGTCTTGTCTATAGGTCTTCCTTCAGGTGCAAGTGATGTTGTCAAAAGCCCTTTTCAGATGCTCCGGCAGCAGATCAGTCTCACAGAACTAATGAGTACCAGCCGTTCGGATGCCTCTCAGTTTTTAGAAAACACAGAGGATACAGGGCTACAGGAGCACACAGATGAGAACTGTCTCTACTGTGTCTGCGTCCAAATTCTGGGTTATCAGCCTAACAACAAAGTGAACACTTCATATAGTCGTACAGGTAGGTGTTCCCTGTAAGAAAGGAGGATAAAGCAGAATGAAAATACCAGACTTTGTTCATCTTTAAAGCAAATTAATCTGTAAGGGTTTTTATGTCTTAGTGACATAAAATAGTAACCTTGAAATTAATTCTCCTTAAAAAATCGTTATATTGCAAGCAACGGTATTTCTGTGGTCACTTTCATCTTTTTAATTTTTAATAGTGTTATTTTAAATATTTCTGAAAGTTACAAAATTTAAAATTCGAAACCTTACTTAGTACTTAAAATCCTGTTCTGAAAAATTATACTTGCTGCCAAACTAGTTAAAAGTCTGCCTTCAAAACAAGTCCATTGCTTAAAAATGACAAAACTGGAGGAGTCTGAAGTTAAGCTATAACTTACGTTGTTAAGGTGTTTAGTCATCTTTCTTCATATTTTCACATTCAGATCAGATTCAGGATTTTTTTTTCCTGACCTACTCTGCAGAACTTGCAGTTACATGCCTTTTTGCAATGTCTGTAGTAAAAAGATAATCCAGTAATGGTTACTGAGTGGGAATCCTCAGTGTTTCACGGCAGTGTTACACATCCAGGTAGCAAGCCATAAAGAGAGTATTCTTGGCAAGGTCAGTGATGTACAAAGGGTGAGGAACAGCTGGGACTGCTAAGTTTGAGCTTTAGTTCAGAATCAAGAGGGGCAGCAAATAAAATTCTAGTTGTATCTTAAAGCAGCACAAGGGGGTTACAGGTTCTGCAGGGTTTTGTCAGAGGCGGACAGCCAAATGATGGGAGGCCACATGTTGCAGGAATAGAAATTCCAGTTCAACACAGGGGGTAGCTCTGGTCAGTGTAACCTAGTCTCATTTTGAAGTGAACACTTCTCTTACCAAGGGGTTGAGCAAGGTGAGTTCCCAAAATCCCATTTTTTTTCCTGCAGTGCAACCATTAAAAGCTTGGATTTTGCTTTCATCTTTTTATATCCAAAACACCAAAGACTCTGAATGGTGAAACCTCCCAGAGGAATCTTACTTGTCACATCTTTCTGTTGAAGGCAGAGCTTTTTTCCCCCCAACACCTGCAGTAATTGTGCAAGCAAAAATGTTTACATGTATGCAAGAACATCTCTTATTATGTTGCATAAAATAGAACACAGATGTATGCTATATCTGTAATTACATTTTTCTGATTGTCGTAAGAGAGCTTATTATTTTCATTGAGTCCATTAAGACCTGAAAAAGGTGATTTGCAAACATGTTTGAGTATAATTTGTCCAACATAAAGCATCTAGTTTCTGGCTGGCTTGTGTGCACAGCCAGATGCACAGCACTTAGTGCATCAGTATTTTACACTTACCATGGATAAAAAATGAGGAAGTATTTGAATTGAGGAAACATGTGAATGACAAAGCTGGAACATCTTGTTTGTGTCAGATTTTTCAGACATTCCATATACTGACTGGTGTGGGCAATCCATACATAACCACTTAGATGTGCATTCCTCCAAATTTTCTGGGATTTCAGGCTGCAGTGATGCAGTATCCCATGGCTCAGCTAGCAGCACCAAGAGCACAGAGCTTGTCCTGGGTAAGTTTGAAAGCACTGTAGTTATTAGAGACTATAACTCTTCATTTAGGTATTGTGGAAATATGATTTCATTTACACCTGCTGCAAAACGAAAATCATCAACAGAAATTAACAAAGCCAAAACCCAACAGAAGGTCAAGACTAAAAACAGCAAACAAAACCCCACCCTTTGGATGATTTGTTACCCATCAGAGTAGTTGCATCATCCATGATTACTGCAGATGGGAGACCTTTTTTTTAGGGTTATGTTTTACATTTTGAATTACCATAATTTGTTATGAAGTAGTGGTTGTTGACTTCTCCAGCATCTCATAGAAACAGACCATCTGATCATTTGCTCATTCTGCAATATGAGACAGTGCTACAATCTCACAGGTTTCTCTGTTTATGAAATAATTTACCTTTTTGAAATGTTTCTATGTTGAAATTCCTGCAAATAGGTTTTGGGGTGTTTTTTTTTCAAAACAAGGATAAATTTTTCATTGCAGGCGAACTATTATTGGTACATCAGGTACTGCATACATAAATGTTTGCATATTTATGGAATGCTAAACTAGACTTACAAGGCTCAGTCAGAGACTGTTGTATTCAATTTGTTTTTCCAGGAGTGAAGTCAATCCCAGACGACACACCGGTGTGCAGAATACTTCTGAGGAAAGAAGTCTTACGTTTAGTGATCAATTTGAGTAGCTCAGTAGGAACTAAGGGCCATGAAACTGGACTCCTGACGTAAGTTCAACACATTTCAGATGTTTCAGCAACATTTTGTTGTCAGTCTCTTTAGATTTCTGCATGAGTGATGCACCTTATTTCTGTATCCTTAAAGAATTATCAGGCAGACGTGATAGAATGATTAACATAAAAGCTAAGGAAAGAATTTTACTTTCAATATTTGTGCTGCATCTTTAGTTTCTTGTTCTTCCCCACACTTTTTAATACCAGTAACACATTTCATTACATACTTGGTATGTCATGCACCTTCAAAAAAGAAATTATAATTATTTTTGAGTATTTATGATCAATAATATATACTAGGCAAGCAAACAATGGAAGTAACTTACTGAAAAACACAAATCTGCTTTGAGCAAGAGTACAAATACTGGAATTACAATAATATGAATCCAGAGACCAAATGTTATAATAAAACCTGTAGTTTTATCACAGGGCTAGTGACATTGGAAACTGACAGTCACTGAAAGAAAATGCTGAAATACTTGTTTTAGTTTTAAAAATGCTTACCAGTAATTAAGTTAGGTTTTCCATATTTTTTGTTACTGCTGTGCTTGTGGGTGCCTTTTTTTACATACTGTTCTCTTTCTACATCTATCATTTTCAGACCAGGTGATCTCAGCATTTCTGTGTGACTTTTGAATGATTCTGTTTCATCCTCATTGATTCAGATTTCAGTGGGTTTGATACAAAATTGTGTTGTATATTGTAATTTTCTTGCTTCATAAGATCCAGAATTTACTATGCCTAATCCTGGAGAGTTCTACTGTGTCAGTGATGACAAGCAAGTCTAATTGAACAGTTTCTAAAAATAAGAAGAAAATATGTCAAGACTTGGAAAGTTTTGGTTTTCCTGTTTTTTAGAATCAAGGAGAAGTATCCACAAGCATTTGATGACATTTGCCTTTACTCTGAGGTGTCGTACTTGTTAGCACATTGTACATTTCGACTCCCATCTCGAAGGTTCATTCAGGAGCTGTTCCAGGATGTACAGTTCTTGCAAGTAAGTGGAAGGTTCAGCGGCGCCAGAAAGGGCCAGCAGGTAGAGATTGCACTTTCTGAATAAAAGGTGCTTTCAGATATGTCTAAAAGGCAAGTCATTTTATAATGTCTTCCTTGTAAAATCATTAATAACATTAAAAGTTCATTTGTCTCTTTCCTTTAGATGCATGAAGAAGCAGAGGCCATTTTAGCAACTCCTACAAAGCAGCCAGTACTGGATACCTCGGCTGAATCCTGACCTCTGTCTCGGGCACTGCATTGCACGCAGACTTTCTGCAACCCTCAGACAACTTCAGACTGGCTGGACAAAATGCTTGGAGCATCATCTTCTAGAATGTTCCAGAAGCTACTGGTACCTGAAGACTGAACTGAAAACTTTTTCCTCCTCAACCAATTACTGCCCTAGTCTTTTGAGCCCTGTGGGGATTTATTAAACATTGCCGTAGTTTTAATAATAGTGATTACCAGTATATGCAAGAGCTGAGCACTGAACACCTCCACAAGTTGTCATTTCATTTTCTGCCATAGACTGAAAACACAGAGACATTTTTTGATTGACTTTCAGTTCTGTTCTGAGAAGCAGAACAATGCCTTGCTTTTTAACCCCTGGATACCAGGAATCAGAGAGAGGAGCAATAGGGAGCTGCACTGTGAATGTGGGCTCCAGGGGATTAATGTCTGCCCTTCTCTCTTGGTTCTTGTACTGCTAATAACACTACCTGCGGGTTTGTAACTTCAGATGGAAAGAAGAGCCTCTCTGAATCTGAAGTTTCCTTTAAGTTATTTTGATGTTGCTATAGGTGTAAGTCGTTTGATTAGGAGTCTCTCCAATTTCATTACATTTACCTACCTATATCTTGCCTGAACCAGTTAAGGATTTTCACTACAGTTTAATTTTTTAAAAGTAACAAATCATTTAAACATAAAAGTTGAAAACAGATTGCTTTCCCTGGATGATGTGCATGTTTTTACAAAAACTCATGCTCATATAGTACAAATGTCAGTCTTACTCTTAACAGAAGTCTTTTAAAAAGCATGATTTGTATCAGAGAAATTAATATTGTATAAACTGAACTTGAAGACATTTAATCATTGCTGCTTTTGAGAGAAGACATAATATGAGTGTTTTCCAAGTTATATGGAACAGCCTTTTATACAAACATAGGTTTAGTTGAATTTTCAATGGATGAGCGATCAAGCATCGAATAGTGCTAATAATTGTAGTGAAAAGCCTTAAGTACCAAATTTTGGAGCAGCAGTGCTTATTTTATATGGGTGTTTAAGATTTGTTGCGGAAGTTATGATACAGTGACTGTTAATGACTGAAATAGTTGCCTCTTACTGTGTTACTAATGAGGTTTCTAAATTAATGAGTGCAAGCCTGAAAAAAAAAAAATTCCCATCACTTTTATCACAAATCTAAAGATTGAGACGCCTTTAGAGGAAGGTAATATAAATATATGCAAATGTGTATATAGAGTAGCATGGACACCTTTGTTAGAATGCCTGTAATAGAAGGGATTACCCTTTGATTTTGATATAGGTGAATAATTCAGCTGGACTGTACTAAGTAGAACGTATTTTTATCCATTCACTTTTACCATTTTTTATGATTGTCAGATTAATACTAAAGTGAAGATAAGTGAAATTTATCCTGATGCTCATAACTCTGTTCTTACTAGCTGTGCTACTGGGGATATCAATAAGTAGTCCTGTGAATAGTAAAATACGATTCTAGTGAAATGTTAGAATTTATTTGTTCTTATTGGGAGTTCCATCTGGCCACTTCGGCACCGCTTTGCAGCTCTCGCTTCACCCGGCTCTTTCCAGCACTGCCTGCCTCCAGGGCTGCTGCTGACAGATACCTGCAGTTCCTTAAGGGGGTCTTTTCCTCAGTTCCCACTGAAAGCAGGAGCAGAAGGAAGTTAGTTCAGCTCCTCTGTGTGCTTAGTGGCACAAACCACACATCTCTCTGTGGGGGCATATTTGAATTGCTCTGAAAACACACCACACACTGGCAACTATTGGACTTCTCTCATTGTGAGAAATGAAATGCTTCTGTAAAACCAAAACGGCTATCATGGTAGACCAAATAGTGGTATAAACTCCAAAGGAAATAATGTAGTTTTCCCAGAAACTGGGCTAGCGTATCTTATACCATAGTTTCAAACACTACCTCAGTTAGGCTAGAGTGTAAGAGATTTGTTTTAGTGACTACATGGGGTTACATCATACAACTCCATGTTTTTCTGAAGTTTAAGCAAAACAAACCTCCATTTAAAAAAAAGCGAACACCCTCTGTCCATTTGTTACCAGTTTAACCCATAGCACTTATTGTAGAAAGCACCATAGTGAGGCCTCTGGCTATAAAAAGGTCAGCAAAAACGATGTCAACGTACTTTTGAAACAATCTCCACCCTGAAATGCTTGTGTGTGTGTTCTGAAGTACTTGCTCGTTTGGGGATCCATGGCCACAGAAGCTTTGACGTATGAATTATGGCTGCAAATTCAGTTATAAAATAGGATCGTTTTGTTTTTTTCTAAAACTGTATGAGTGTCAGTAGATTTCAATGAGTGTGCATCAAGGATGTAAAGTCTGTACTGTACATAATGTGACGTTTATAGAATTAATTTACATATTTACATTAAGCTCAAATTAATGTTTCATTTGAATTGGCAAATGAAGGGATATCATTACTGAAGGAATTTGATACTGGCCTAGTTTGTGAACTGTGAATTTCTAATTCTATAGATGCTTTTTCAAAAAAAAAAAAATATCCCTTTCAGAGTCCTTATTTTGGGGTTTTATTTGTTTCATGATAAAACTTCAAAACAGTAGTAAATAAAAATTGTGCTTATGTTAACCCAAACAAAGAATCTTTCCACTTCTCCTATGAGGGTTTGCAAGGGAAGCTGACAGACCACCCACTTTCCAGTGTTCCTGTCGGAATGACTGGGGAAAGTGTTCAGTGAGCAGTGAAGCACCTTGAGAGCTTGCTTGTGCTGTGTGCAGACACAGCCTGGCTACTGTGGTGCAGAAAATTTCAGAATGATTCAACACAAAACACCCAGCTCTGAGGGAAAAGCTCTTGTGTAGGACTGAGGCTGATGGGAAACCCATCACAGTTAGTCTGCTCCATCAGCCAGGTGATTCCCTCTCTCCACTTCCATAGATAGTGGGAGGGGAGAGCCCTTTGCCATGGGCAGAAAGCTCAGGGAAATGATCCTGGTGCTGCCGGTCTGCTTTTGGAGAGAGTTTCTGAAGTTCAGAGTTGCCTGATGTCAGGGACGTCACTTGGGAGTTGGAGATGGTCAGGCTTTGAGGTGCCAAACTTGTATCTTGAGGAATTACTGGAATCACTGGCTTCTCTGTGCCTGGCCGTTTCCATCTGACTCCCAACAGGGCTGGTTGTTTCTGACAGGCTGTGATGCGGTGCTGAAGTGCAGGGTGGCGCCTTGCATGCTGAGATGCCCTGCTCTCAGGAAGGTGTGGGAAGGCAGCAGCTGGAACCCTGCTCATCCCCTTCCCAGCCTACTTTGAAATGTGTGCAGTGGCCTCGAAGCAGAGTTGAAATTTGCAGGGAGACACTGAATTAAAACACTGTAGCAGTTTCACTCGAGGACCACTATTTGCAGAATTAGTCTATAATCAAATCTTAGTGAGAGATGAGAGAGCTGTTCCTTCTTATTCCACATCCTCCTCTTGGTATTTGGCATTTTGAAGTGCAGGGAGCTGGTGTTACCTCTTAAGCAACAAAAAAAGTCAGACGATTCCAGGAAACAGTTTAGATGGAGCGATGGCAGCATCTCTGAGGCTCTGCCGGGTCCTGGCCAGGCCAGACCGAGGCCTCTTACTTGGGACTTGACTTCAGCCACTTGAAAGCAGGTCGCATAACTTTTTTAAGTTTCACTAGTATTGTCATGCACTTACTAAAAGTATACACTAGATGAGGGTAAAATCTGAGCACTGACAAAGACCTTTGGGAGCATGCTGGGAGCTATGATCGTGTTTCACCAGAAGCCCTCCCACCCCCTGTGTTTTTGTTAAATTCCTTTTCCTTGGGTAGTTTTTTTTTCTTTTCAAACAATTTGTGCATTCAGTGAAGAATGGGGATTTTCTTTGGGCTGTTTTCACAGCCTGGGCAGCAATGCAGAAATTGCGCACCTTGCTTGAGTTGCTTTGTAAAATACGGTTTTATTTGAGAAAAGTAGTTCATGCCAAAAAGCATAATGTGCCACTTTGCCAAGGAGTAGTGTGTTGGAACACAACAGGCAAAGTCTGAGAGGGTAAAACACAGATTTTTGTAGATTGAGTGGAAAAATTGTTCCAGTACTTGGCTGTCAGCATCCCTAAAACTGCATCACCAGAGATTATCTAAATTAATCATTCTGAGGAGGGAAGGGATCAAGGAAAATCTCACGAGTAATTCTCCCTGTCCCATGTGGTCTTTTTTTTTTCTTTAGTAATACGCTGCTACGTATTTGGAGGTTCTAGTGTTTGTAGGTCACTGAACAGACATTGAAATCTGATTTATATTGTATACCTGTAACATAGAAAGAAAAAGGTATTTATATATTTTCTGTAAGAATATTGCGTTGAGCTGTGTATAATTTAAAAAGAGGCTTGTCCCAAAATGCTATTGCCCACCTTGGAGGTTTTTTTGTGGTCTTTTTTTTCGTGATTTTTTTTGTGGTTGTTTGGTTTGGGGTTTTTTTTTGCTTGTTTGTTTTTTTTTTGTATAGTGTGTACAGTTCATGTCAATGGGCATTAAAAGCCTCCTGAAGCGTAATCTTATCAAAGGGATGCGTTGTTAATAAAATGTACTTAAACTTCTTACAGTTGTTCTGGTCTCCTGTGTACCTCCTAGCACTGAAAGTGCTTTGTAATTTCACTTACAGGCTGAAGTTACTAATTAACTAGAACAATCTGAAGCTTTCCAAATAAACATTTTTTTGCAAAAATTTATTTTAAAAAACATTGGCTTTTGATGTGTTGTGAAAACAGATGTGTTCTATATACACCACTTTTTATTTTAAAAAGTTAGCATACGGATACTGAGAATTAGTAATTTTCCGTTATATGATTTTGTATTTTAGGATTTCAACAACAGCTCTGAATGTTGGACTATGAACAAAAATATTGACAGAATTTCCCATTTCTTAACTCATGCAAACATTAATGCATAACAGATGTCTTTAAAAATACGAAAAATCACACATGCCTTCCCAGAACCATGAAAATAATCTTTGAATCTTTACTTGTAGTTCCACACCCTAGAATTGGCCCTTTGACTGGTGCAGAGGCACCATCCTCTGTGAAATCCCCTCTGCACATTTTGAAGCACACAAGAGGCTTCAAGGTGAGCAGAAAGGATGCACCAAACTCCTCATGGCCTGGCCAGGCTCCCTGTTCCTGCTGCACTCCTCCCCTGCTCCCACATTCTCTGGACTTGGGATATCCCAGGATGGACTGAGGGAGCACCAAGGAGCCAAGGAACAGGCACAGCCAGATGCAGGGCCCCTGCCCACCCCTTCCTGCTCACCAGCTGCTGCAGGCCAGCTCCACTGGTGTGGCTGGCACCAGCTTTCTCAAAAGCAGGAGTTTGCTCTTTGTCAGCTCTGTCTTGTGTGCATGAGAAGCTGCAGCATGGTTTAACTTAAATTGTTTCCTGGAACCTTCTGACTGTCTTTTTGATTCATGTATCACAGTTTGTTAGATTTTATTTAAGGCACCTCTCAGACCTTTATAAACAAACACGGCTTTTCTGGAATGCACAAGATATTGTTTCACCCGGATAGTGTCAAAATGGCTCCCTTTCAGTTTTGGGGGTTTTTTTTAAAGCTTTTAACCTTCACTAGTGTATCTGACACAATGACCCCCTTCAGAAAAGGAAATTCTCTAAGCTGCAAAGGTGCTGTGGTATCAGATCTTTAACTGCCCAGTAACCAAAGAAGAGCCATGTGAGGGGAACAGGAGTTCCACTGGGATGTCCCTATGGAATGGTACCAGCCCTCCTTCCCTGTACTTCTCTCCTTCTCTGATGAACTGTGGGTGGGCCGAGACCAGCCACCTTCCTCACCTCACTGGGTGAAAGGAAGGTCCATGATCTGTTTCTCTAATTCACAGGAAAATCTATGAGTGATCAAGACGAGGACACAGTGCAGCCTGTGCTGACCCAGCACCTCACCTCCACAGCCAGTGTCTGCCCATGGTGTCCTTTGTTCTCCTGCTGCAATGTCATTCTGGGACTACAAGAACTTTAAGCAACACCACAAAACCAGTATGTGGTGAGTACCACCATGAGAGTGGTGACACTGCAATAGGCTGCCCAGAGAGGTGATGGAGGATGCATCCATGGAGGCATTGAAGGCCAGGCTTGATGAGGCTCTGAGACCTAGTGCAGGATATCCCTGCTCACTGCAGGGGTGAATACAATTCTATGATCCCATAATCAAAATTCTGCAGCTGCTGCATTTTTATGATGTGTGGTGAGGTAGTTCCATGTAGGGAAGACTGGCAATTGCATCTTAGTGAATTAGCTGAAAAACAAAATGTAAAAAAAAAAAAGCTATTTCTGTCCCTTTTGGAAGAAGCTCATTTTGCATTCCTAAGATTAATTCTTTGGTTTGTGCAAGATTCTAGAGAGCATCACAAATTTGGCAAACCCCCCTGAGGGCTCAGAAACTTAATCTGATCAGACCTGTAGAAACACGCTGTTAATCTTATTTCAGATGCAATGTTTATTAAAACTGAAAAAGAAAACCAAATTTACTGATGCCTACAGAGGGGACAAAGAGAATTAACTTAAAAATATCTTTTTAATTCATGCAAATGCAGAGCAGGAAGATCTAGGTGATTTCCAGCCTGACCATGATGCACTTCATGGTTGGGGTTCACTCACATGCATGTCTGATTACTGTGTCTGTCCTCCAGGTGGCGAGTACAAGGCTTGATGATGAAAACGTTGTTAATGCACGACTTTCCAGCCAGTCTAGGTCTTGCTGGATTGCAGCAACAGTGTACTCTAGTCCCTCATCCATATCATTGATGAATGTATTGAACAGTACTGGTCCCAGTACTGGTCCTTGAGTACTGATCCATGAGCTGATAGTGTGTGCTTGGCAGCCCAGAAAGCCAACCAAATCTTGGGCTGCATCAAGAGAAGTGTGTCCAGCAGGTCAAGGGAGGTGATTTTGCCCCTCTGCACAGCTCTGGTGGGACTCCAAATGGAGTATTGTGTCCAGTTGGGGAGCCCTCACCATAAGAAGGACATTCAGCTGTTGCAGTGAGCCCAGAGGAGGGCCTCAAAGATGATCAGAGGACTTGAGCACTTCCCTTGAAAGGACAGGCTGAAGGAAATGCTGTTGTTCACTCTGGAGAAGAAAAGGCTCGGAGGAGACATCATAGTAGCTTATCAGTACCTGAAGGTGGCCAGAAGAGCTGGTGTAGGAATTTTAACAGGGTACAGGATGGCAGGACTAGGAGGAATGGATGCAAATTGGAAAAGGTTAGTTTTAGGCTGGAGATAAGAAAGAAGTTCTTTATTGTGAGGGTGGTGAGACAGTGGAACAGGTTGCCCAGAGAAAGTATGGGTGTCCCCCCCCCCCCAACCCTGAAAGTGTTTAAGACCAGGCAGGATGAGGCTTTGAGGCACTTGGTCTAGTGAGATGTGTCCCTGCCCATGGCAGGGATTTGGAGATAGATGATCTTTAAGGTCCCTTCCAACTCAAACCATTCTGTGATTCTATGGTAAGACTGGCACTCCATCCAAGAATGCAGCCTGTCTTCTTGATGTCTTCTTCTTAGAATCATAGCTGCTGGGGTGCAGCTGTGGGGCATCAAGTGTGCTGGGAACCAGAGAATCCCCATTAGGCCCAGGCAGAGGTT